>WBMZ01007657.1:0-317516 GCA_013400975.1 Atrichornis clamosus
CCCTTCCTTCCTCCCTTCCCTCTCTACCACTCCACAGATTAAATAAATGTCATTTTAATTAATGTTTTCTCAAAAGCTCTTATTTTTATGATTTTCTGAATTTTCTTTACAATTTATCAATTAAAAATTTTATTTGTTCTTTTAAAATCTAGCATTCTTTGATTTGTATGATAGTTTGATTATTAAATTTCAGTAGAATTAAAACAAAACAAAACAAAAACCAAACCATCCCCCCCACCCCCAGCATTTAAAGTATCCATTCTGTTAGGATGAAGGACATGTCAAACTGCCCCACAAAACAGCCTTTTTGAAGTTTAGCTTTTGCTCTGCTAGCAGCACTTCTGCTGATTGTCGTGAAGTTTTGTGTAATAACCACTAGAAACATCTGCAAGAACCTACAGCTGTTTTCAACAGTAGCAAAGGTCTTAGGTCTTCCTGCATACCATTAAGCTGTCACTCATGATCAGTTTTCAGAGGTGTTTTATTTACTTAACTGACATTCCTGTTAGAACTAGGCACTTAAGATGTCACATTTCTGTGGCTGCAACTGAAGCAAAGTAGAAGGTGGCTCTTGCTTCCCCATGATACCTTATTTTCATCCCTTCTTTGGAAAAGACTATCTCCAAATACACTATTTAAAACCTTCTGCTGTGTAGGTTTTTTATACCCGGTTCAGTCAAACACCTCTGCTATTGAATGTGTTCTGTCTAACAGTTAGTACAGCAGCTCCCACAAGGTATGACCAATAATAACTGGGTGCAAGCATAGATCTATACTCCCTGTCCTTATCTCAACCCACAAGCTTTCTGTTATATTTTCTCTCCCCTGCTCAGCTGAGCAGGGGAGTGATGGAGCAGTTTTACTTGGCAGCTGGCATCCAGTCAGTCAATCCACCACACCTGTTTAATCAGACAAGCAGACTGGAAGTTCGTCTTATTTTGTTTATATCTAACCAAATATGCTTTCTAGTTTTTCAGTTTAAGCGTATTTTTCTCATCCCTTTCAATACTTCTAGAGTCAGGTATTGAAACTAAGTAGACTAAAACACAGGTAGGATTGCTGGATGTGGATAGCCATCCCTTTCATAGGTGACACACAGACAACTTGTGATCTTCTAGATGTCTCCAACTTCAAATCTGAATACTAGGGGACATTCTCCTTTCAAAAGCACATGTGAGGCTGTGAGAACGTGAACCTCTTTCAGAATCTTCATAACGAGCAGGCAAGTATAAATTTTCCATTGCATATAAATAAATTATTTGTACATTTCATCCTTTTCCTTCCACTTGTACCAGCACAGTTTCTTTGGAAAACTTGAAAAAAGCAATATCATCCATAAAGAATTAGGAGTGAAAATAAAATTCAGATCAATGCCTATTTAAGACAAAAAAATCCCTTGCACTGGAAAATCCCTTTCTTGGGGATGGTGACAGAAGTAATGCATTAATTCACTTTGTCTTTAAGCAGCCTTTATACTTACTTTGTTCAAAATAAATATTTTAGGTGTATATATGCCTGTTACATCGTGCTTTCAAATTTTATTGTTGGTGATTTTCATCTAAAAATTAATGTAATGATGGAAAACCCTCCAGCTAAATTCTGCTTGAGGTGATAAGTACAGTCACTCTTTCTCTTCCTTTAACTTTGGCAGTAAGCAGTTGCACTTGCTCATAGTTCAGAAACAATGGCATAAAGCCAAATAATTTGGCTTTTTTATCTTTCCTATATTTAGTCTTGGCTCAGAATTATAAAACAAATTGAGAGTTCCCTTCCAAAAACCATATATTTCCTATGAAAACAAAGCTTGAAACAATAGAAGCCTGATAATAAATCCTAACTTTAAAAATCCAGATGTCCAATCCTTTGGGCTACTAGTAAGAATATAATTCTAAGTGGTTAACATTTTGTTAAAAAAAAATCAAATGGATTTATAAGGAGAAAAATTCTTACTCTAGACCAAATAGGGCTTGACTTGACTTTAGGGTACAGCTCTAAAATAAAATAGATATGAATTTGTATAGGTTTCTTCTTGCTTCCAAAACAAACAAACAAACAAATACCTCCAAAAACTGGCTATATAAGAAACATCCTCTATTCAAAGCTTACTTCGTTATCAAGCTTGTATTAAGTGGGAACCAGTTTTACAGCTATTCCAGGAGAAACACTTTGGCACTTGATGTAAGAATGATCAACAAAAGATTAGAGCATCAGACAGTCACCTTAGGTCCACCATAACTCTCACCTAAACTGCAGACAAGATTTGTAGAAACATTGGTGGACCTCATAATGAATGACTTGATCAGAACATATTCTTTCCTAATGACTTGGGGAAGAAGGGGTAAGTTTAGTGGGGTTTGTTGGGTTGTTTGTGGCTTTTTTAATTACGTGTTTTCATTTATTTCTCAAAGAAAAAAAAATATTCAAGATCTTTTTGGTTTTCATTTAAAAGGATGAAAAACTAAATAAAACCAATGGTTTTTGTACCTTAGGTATGGAAATTTGTCTTGGGATGAGAAAGCATTAGATTTTTTTCAATGAAATAGTTTTTAATCCAAAATACTAAACTTCTTCATGTACCATGTGGACAGTATTTCCATCCAAAAAGAGAGGAAAGAATATCCGTAGCACTGGGAATGAATTGGAGGGAATTAAAAAATTCAACCTCAAATATATGCCTGCTTGGCTGAGACTGGGGGGCATGAGAAAAATTTTCTCCCAGACAAGTGCCTTGACCTGTCTTATGGCTCCGTTTTCCCAAATAAAATTTTGAAAGCTGTGGCATCCATCTTGTACAGTGGGGAATTGTTATAAGGTGAACAAAAACACCAAAATTTTTCTTTCTCAATTCTACTTGTACCTTTCTGGACAAAACCAGGTTTATTTCAGTGTATAGGAACAGAGAATTTTTTAAACTCAGATTCCTTTACTGTGTTCTAGTCTGATAATCCCAAAGCAGTAGTCAAGACCGGAAAAAAAGCAGGTTTGAAAACATGAAAATGTTATGACATTTCTAAATGTCAACAGGAGTTAAATTCAAGGGATGAAGAAAGACTAGGATAGCTCTTTATTTATCCAAGCGCATACACTCATTTTAGTTGAAATAACTATAATATATAAAAATGCTATGTTGCCTCACAACAACTTTAAAAAAAAAGAAAAAAAAATTTGCATTTTTATTATCATTTTGAATTCTTGGAAAGCTAGTTCTGAATTTCCTATAAAATCAGTACAATAAAATCTTTAACGGTTGATAGGGTCATATCCCTCAGGTTGGAAGGGAACTTCAAGTATCATTTGGCCCAATATTCCTTGTCAAAAGCATCATCTGCGCAATATGCCCCTACACCCTGTCCAGCTGAATCTTACAAGTGTCCAACATTGAGAAATCTTGCTGCTGGTGAGATAATTCCAAGGGACAATTGCTCTCCTTGTGAAAAATTTTCTTCTTGTGTCCAACTGGAATCTCCCCAGGAGTAATCTGCATCTGTTACCCCTTATCTTTTCCATGTGACTCCTCCTGAAAAAGGAGTCTTCTATTTTCTAGTCACCCTTCTAGTCACCCTTGGCACATGGTGGTAAGATCTACCCCAAGCCTTCTTTTCTCAAGGCAGAACAAATTCAGTTCCCTCAACCTTTCCTCACATGGCAGTCTCCTCAGTCTTTGATCTCTGGACCCTCTCCAGCCTGTCCCCACCTCTTTGGCAGAGCCAGGGCCAAAACTGAACGCAATATTCCAGATGTCACCTGGCAAGCACTGGTTAGATTGAGATAATGACTTATCTCTGCTGATGATGCCCTGGTTAATGCAACCAGGCTTCCTGCTGGCTTTCTCTGCCACAGTGTTCAGCAGCACACCGTTTATCCAGCAGGACCCCCTGGCACGTCCCTAGGCTATGGACCAGCCGCAGGGTGCATGGCCCTTCTCACACACCCTTCGGTGCGAACTGCTGCACAAAGCCTGGTGGCCCTCAGTCCCTGTTTGCCCAGCCTGCCTGCCATGATCCTGATCGCTGATGCTCCACAGGGCCTTTTAAACTTCCCGCAGTTGCTTCTGGCAGCACCCAAGTCTCATCAGCCTCCCTCACACTTTCCCTTTGTTCAAGACATTAAACTAATGAGTACATCTTTGTTTATGTACAAGAGTGGTAATAACATCTTATAGCATACAGTAAATAATACCCATAATATCTCTCTACCTCATTATAATCTCCTCCTTAAATTTTTATAGTTCCCTGGTGGAAATCCTGTGATGTTAACACTGGATCTAGCTATTAATCTGTAAAAGTACACTTCTCAGTATCCATAACCCTTAAAAAATAGTCTAAGCAATAAACACATACAGATAAAATGTAGCATATCTGTATCTCTATTAAGGAAATTTGAGTTACATTGCACTCCTTAAGGTACTACAAAGGAACCTTTAACTCAGTTCTATTATTATTGTTAGGTTTAGTGTTTTCATTATGGTACCACACCACAGTTCACATCACTGATGTTCTGTTATGCTGGGTGCTGTGTCATGTATCAACAGAGACAGCTAAAATGCAGTAATAACAAAATATGAGGTTTTTAAATATCACTTTGTCCTTACTGGTCTACATACATAGTACATAATATGTACTAGAAGAAACATTTTTTTTCTTGTTATTTGCAGATGAAACTGAGACTTTCCAGGGAAGATGTTATAGTGGGGTAACATAATGAGACCAAAAAAGAAAAAAGAAAGGACATGAACAGTTTTATGATGTGTATAATCTATAATCTGAACTGGGGAGCCTTGAAGCATCAGGTCAAGATATATTTCTTAGCTGAAGGTTCAAATAGAAAGCTAAATGGAAAGCTGCCCAGCTTTCCTTTTCTCTTCTCTTATGCACAGAAATAGACTAGAGGGATCACTATGCCATCTCACAAACTTCTCACATGGGGAAATACAGACCAGGATACTGTTTAATTCCATGTAAAACATCTGTTGGGAACCAGCCTAGGGAGGGTTAGCTAATTTTAAAAGACTAATAATCGAGAAATAGAAATATAGGGATACTTAAATGGTAGAGGAAAATTTATCATGAATCCAACAACCCAAGAGAGACAGGGCTGACACAATTTCATGCCCCCATGAAGAATATTTGTATAAGATTGCATGTAAGACTGCATTCCTTACAGTATTTTTTTTGTTTGGTTTTGTTTTCTTTATTTCGTGTTTGAAAAAGGTTTAAACACAGAAAAACTTGAATGAGCACTTCCTCTGAACTGAGGTTTTCTCTTTAAATATAATTACATTATCTCCTGTCACATATTGCAGAAAAGCAAGATTTGAAAACCAAGGTTATGCACATTAACTTTTACCACAAAGAAACACTAACCTTTGTAAGGATCGACAGATCCACACATAGTCTTATTTTGGAATAAGGAACATTAAGATTACAACTAGGGTATCAGTGATAGTCAGGCTAGATTTTGCTTAGTAGTCATCTCTACATAATAAATTTGGGTGTGAGAGTATGATAATAAAATGTTTAATAGCCATTTCATTTATTTGTGTAAAAACTTAACTGCCAGTTTTATCTTACTAGTCACAGCCTGCAGTATCATTTTTTAACAGATTTCAACATTCAAGTCAAGAAATTTCACCTATTAAAAAAACTCCCACATAAATAATGATGTAAGAAAGAAATAACTTGCTTAATAATCAGTGAAATAGATATATGAAATGCAAACCTTAACTTAGTATTTTAATTGTATTTTAAATCAAAATATTAATTTGGCAAGAAAAAAACTGAAATGACATTTTTCTAAACAATCATGCCTATTCTTTTGTAAGAATACTTTTAATACTTGGCAATTGTAAAATAATTTATCATAATATTTCAACCTATTGAGCAAATTCTTTTAAATTTTAAAAGGTAAAATTTATGGTTAAATATATTAAAAAATCCAAGGACTTATTTTCCCTCATAGAATATCTGGAAAAAAATCCTGAAAACTTCTACAATAGACTAAGCATTTAGTACAATTTATCTTGATGTTTCATTAATTATTACAATATTTAATAACTCCTTATTACACCTCTGCAATTAAATGTTCATACCCAAGTAAACTTCTAAATAGGATTTCTAATTTTAAGTTTTCCTCTGTCTTTTATGCACATGATTGAGTACAAATATTCCAATTTTTATATTCTTATGACACATCATCATTAATATGACATTTCTAGAATTAGTGTTTCTAAAAGTTATGTCACTGACACAACTTCCTCCACTGTTGTACAGAGGAAGTAGACACAATATTTATGGCATTTGATCTGCAATGGTCTTTGGAGGAAAATCATAAATGGATATTTACACATTCATGAGATGCATACAATTTATATACCAGCTCCTTGCACTTCTTGAACCCCCACCTCCAGTTTTCCTCACAGATCACTAGCTTAGAAACTACCCGTCTAATAGTGCTAAAAACCTTGCAAATGAGTGGATTAGCAAGACAGAGAAATGAGTTTGTATTATGAAACGGGCCATTGAGAAAACATGTAGGTGGGAGAATAAGCATTTCACAAATGTCAGACAACTGTCTGAGGCAGGTCACCATTTGTTCTGTTTTTTCCTAAAATACATTACTGTGCCAATCATTAGTTAGAGTAAATGTGTGGTGCTGCCCTTGTTTCTTCAAGATACTTTCAGGTTTTATGTGTCACTCTTGTAAATTTTCATCCTTTCAAACATTTTTTTCCAGAAACTCGTCAGCATCACTTTATTCACTAAAAAATGCTGTTATTCAGTAAGTGTTTAGAAGAAACAAGCAGATAAATAAACCCACAAATCAGTGTATTCATTAAGTCCAGTTTCTTTTCATATTCCCAGTTAGGTTTTCAAGTGCTCTAACAATGGTTACCAGCTGCTGCCTTCATGAATTGCACAAACGTCTGTAGAATAAACAGTTTCATGACAAAATTTGCATAGCAGTTAACATCATTTATATTGTCAAACTTGGGAAGTTGGGTACTACTTCTGCCAGTATTCTTGCAATTTTCATCTGCTAAGTTGGCTCCATTTCAATCAATCCTTTTGTTTCAGTCAGGTTCTACAGGGGTGCATTTTGGAAAACAAGAAGGTAAACAGAGATGAACATGCCTTTCTGGCTGAAAAATTCTTTCAGCTGATCCAGTTTAGGGAACTGAGCATGAAATTATAAACACCTTCAAAAAGCAGTAGAACAGATAATGGAGAGCACAACTGCTTATACCAATGAAAGTATTACGGTGAGTCAAGGCAATACTGCATCTTACACCCCAAATCAAATGTGTGGTACACAGTATTTTTCTCAGCTGATTTTGAGTACTTTCCATTTCCTTTTTGTTAATTAACATGTTTTTATCTGCTGAATGTGGCAAGGTAAGTTTTGTCATGTTTTAGCAAGACCTGGTTTTTTGGTAGTGAGTGGGCTGCAGGGCTGACTCCTGTGAGAAGCTGCTAGAGGCCCCACCATCATGTCCTGCAGGGCCAATGTCTGGCTGGCTGCAAAGATGGACATGTCATTAGCCAATTAAAAAGTGGTAAAGACTCTGTGATAACATATTTAAGAAGAAATTCAAAACAATCCTGGTGGCGCAGTTTTAATTCCAGCCAGGGAAGAGAGAGTGAGTGAGAAGGTGTGAGCAGAAAAACAACATGGAGGCACCAAGGTGTTACAAACGTGTGTTTGTAACAATATGGTGACGAGGATGGGATGGCAAGTAAAATCACTAACTACTTACAAAAGCATGGAATAAGTCCAAGCCTTAGTTTCCTGGACAAATGGGTTCAGGATAATTGGCATTATTAAGAATGATTAATATTAAATCTGGTTTTTACTGATACCCCTGCTGCTGATTTTTTAAGCAATGATAAACATGCGTTTGTAACACAAGATCAGTTTGGAAGGTGTGGGAGGAGAGACTGCAGGAACTGGAGCTGAGATTCCTCTGCAGGTGGTGGTGAGACCATGGTGAGGCAGGCTGTCCCCCCCACAGCCCATGGAGGAGCACAGGAGTGCAGAGACCCACCTGCAGATGCTGCAGCAGGGGGTGCTTGAAAAGAACTGCAGCCTGTGGAGGAGTGACCCACGCCTCAGCAGTTTGAGGGCCACTGTTGCCCATGGGATGGACTTCCTAAAGGGAGAAGTTCCTGAAGAATTGCCTTCCAGAAGAGACCCCACAGATGCAGCAGGGGAAAATTACTCCAGTTCTGCAGCAGAAAGAAGCCACGGATGATGAACTGGCTAAAAAAAACCCCTTATTCTCTGTCTCCCTGTGCCATTTGGGTAGGAGGTAGAGCAGGGAGGAGGGAGTGGGGGGAAAGAAGGTGTTCTCCAAAAGCTCATTTTACTTCTCATTACCCTGGTCTGTTTCTGTTAGTTTGAGTGTAATAAATTTACTTTCATATCTCTTAAGTTAAAACCTGCCTGTTTTGCTGGTTGTTTTTCCTCAAATCCTATCCTTGTCACAAGCCTCACGAATGCTTTGAATTCTTTTTTCTCTCCTCTGTTCAGCTATGACGTGGGGGGAGTGAGCCTGTGTAAGTTTCCGTGGGTACCTGGCCTCCAGGCAGGCTCAAACCACAAGATGGTATACTAATGTACATATTTATTTAGGTTCCTTATACAACCTTGATTTTTGTCATGTTCAGTTTAAAGTCTGCTTATCTAACACTTAACAGTATGAGTAATACAATTTTCTGTATTGCTCTACATCTGCAAGTTATTTTTCATCTCTGAGATAGTTTCAATTATATTTTGGAAGAAGATAGAATTCTAAAATGTAATTAAGTTCATAAAATTTCTGTGACAAATGTCACCATAGAGAAATCCCAGACTGTGCCTTTACAGAGCAAAAAAAAAGCAGAAATTCATTTTTGTACAAACTTTTTAGCAATATCAGGCTGGCATGTCTGCAGGTACATAGCATTTACTGACGTATGGTGACTAGTCTAAATATCTGTCTTGCCCAGGAACATCAAAGAAAATATGGCTAAAGCCAGCATTATTTCAGTAGAATATATGGGGACCAAAAAGTAGGCACTCGGAGATTGCCAGATTCCACTGTTATGCTATTTGTGCAACAATATGTTTTACTTTAACATTTTCTAATCATTTGTTGTCTTGTAATTGGGTTCATGCTTAAGGCTTACCAACATGTATAAACAAGTTATACTTTGGGTTGTTTAAATTTATTAAGTCCTGAGGGAATTGATTTATAGAGTCATTAAGTCACACTCCATCACATTTGAAAAGTCATGACTGTCAGAAAAAAATTCCTGATGACTGGAGAAAAGGGAATATTGTACACATTTTTAAAAAGGAGGACCCTGGGAACAACTGACCAGTCATCTTCAACTCTGTGCCTGCTAAGAGCATGAGACATATCCTCCCAAAAGTAATGTCAAAACATATGGAACACCAGTAATTAGAGACCTCCAGCATGGCTTCATCAAGGGCAAACCATGCCTAACTAATCTAGTGTCCTTCTACCACTGAGGCACTGCATCAGTGGAAAGGGGGAGAATTACTGATTGCATCTACCTGGACTTTTGTAAGGCCTTTGCTACTGTCCCACACAATATTCTTGTTGCTAAATTGGAGAAATATATGAACTGTTAAATGGCTAAGGAATTGCCTGGATGGCTGCATCCAAGAATTACAGGTAATGTCTCAATGTCCAAATGGACACCAAGAATGAGTAGTATCTCACCAGGGTCCATACTGGGACCAATAATTCATCAATAATATACACAATGGGTGCACCGTCACCAAGTAAATTTTTTTATGTAAGAGGAATGGCATTCCCCATCCTGAATAAGAGAAAAAAAGCAAGAATAAATTTGATTAGAGAGAGAAAACAGCTTTACCAGAGGAGGCAAGGGGTTTTCTTGCTGGATTTTCCTTCTTTTTTTTTCTGTTTCAAAGTAGTGATTATATAATACAGCATGAAAAAAGAGTTCAGGGATCAGAGACTACATTCACGCCTGTCTTTACCACCTCCCTCTGCCTATAGGATTTTCACAATCTCTGATACTCTGTAATCCAGGAACAACAGAATTGGTGAAGAAACATCTTTCAGTGTATTTCACACATTTGGTCTGGACCTTAGGACATTTCCACAAGACATGTGGATCCAAATCTACCGACAGGCAAAAGCGAATCCAAATCTCTCACTTTTTGAATCTGTGTTTTAATCATCAAGACATTTGCCAAATTCCTGAAAACCTATAATATAATAACAGACTGTATTCCCTTCAAGATTGTTTTTCTCTTCACAGATTGGAAATTAAGAGTCAATACTTCTTTTGCAATTAAAATTCAAGTGTCTAATCCCTCATTTGCCAGAGAAAATCTCCTACACATCTGTTTGGTAGCTTCTTAGAATTCTCAGTGCTTTTCTCAGAGTGCTCCAAAGTCAAGGAAAAAAGTTTTTATTGACTGCTATTTCACGCCACATATCTTTTAATCTGACTTTTTCATAGTACAAGAAGCAATAAATAGTCAATGCTAATGAAATGCAACCAGCTACATATTTACATACCTACTTAGTTTGAAAAATACAATATGAAAGAATGACAATATTTCTGAAACATATATTAGGGTGGACACACATGTTTTAAAAGATGACATTTGAATACATTTAAAGTAAGACATTCTGTATGGTGCTCTAAGCAGCATTTCCCCTCTTGAAAAGTCACCAAACTTCTAAAATGTATATTCAAACTAGTTTCAAAAATATAATTTTAATGGTATTGGTGATTCAATTTTTTAATCTGGATTCTTAGCTAATATTCTAAGTTCTATCTGGGGTTTCATAAATGCTTATTCTAACTCAAAAATACAATGCAAGATGTATATTATGACTTTTTCTGTTTAGCAATACGGATATCTATAACAAAAGAATCTCTAATACTTATGCTGTTGTACTTCTGATAGACTACAACCAGCAGTTCATTAATTTAGAAAAGCATTAAGGAAGCTTTTTATTTTCTCCAAAACTTTCTGCAAACCTCTGATTTTATTTAAATAAGTAAGATCCTGAGACTTCAAATGTTATTTTTAAGGTTGATTTCTCCAGTGAAAGACAAATTTAGGATGAGGAGACAGATAAACAGGTAAAAAAATGAAATGCCTTTTCTTCCAAAGGGAGTAAAAGACAGACTATGCTTTTGTTACATGATCTTTAGGGGAAAGAGTGCTCATTTTTAGGGGAAAGATTGCTCATTTTTAGTATTCGGACAACATTTGGAAGAGGTTGCATGTTTTGGATAGACAATTTTTCAAATAACTTTAGTTCTTTGATGTGTTTAGGGATTACAAAATTCCATTCAACAGAGCCAGAGAGTAACTTGATTAACTGCAGTTGTGTGAAACAGATTTGTCTAAAAACCAGTTTGCTGTCAACCTGTCTTCCATCTCCATAAATTATGTATTCAGTTGTGCAAGAGCAAATAGCATTTATGTTGATTTTCCAGGATGGGATCTATAATTTCATTTGATTATGATAAAAAGGCACTTTCCATGACTAACAACTTGCATAAAATTGCCAGAGCTGCCCATATCAGAACATTTAGTTATGTAATTATGCTTTTTAGGTATTTATGTCTGTTCAGCTACACAATCAATAACTGAAGGACACACGCTTTCTGCACTTTTAGCACTTTACTATCCCACAGTAAACAACCTTGTCCTGAAAATGATTATGGCAAGAAAATTCTGAAGTATTCTTTATGGGTTTATTTATAAGATATTGTTATGCTATAACAGGCTACATATGACATGCACTTTTATCACACATAACCTCCATAAGGAAAAAAAAATTATGTGAAGGATTTCACTGTAAGGCAGTGATTTTTGTTTGTTGTTTTGTTGCGAATGTCAGTTGTTCTTAAAAAATGTATTTCCTTCTCTACTATTAGTATTTGGAATCACTCTGAGAATTCTGAAGTCTGAACAGCTGAAGGTTATAAAACAAAGTCTTCCATCTAAGGTGAGTTGGTCTACATTGCAATCATAACACTAGTGTGATCCAAATGCATCTAGGTCTTTAGATGATAATAAAGGATCTGATAGTGGAAGAAGTTGGAGAAAAAGATGAAAAAATCACGTTTCCTGTGTATATAAATGATCTATGTATGTGAATGTTGAGAGGAGGCTACTTTCCTATTTTTCTTGTCTTATACTAATGGCACAAAATTGAGTATCAGACGATGCATCTCACTCAAAGTCTATAGCATTATTTTGGTGCTGCCACTACTGCATGTGGTGCCACACACAGATCCCAGTTCTGGAAAGATGTACTGCCATCTATAACTGCAGATCTTACATTTCAGTCTCAGCCTCTCACCCCGAGTCAGTATTTTTTACCCCTGGTAATGTCAACAATGAAGTTTAGCTCTCTATCTTTGTTGCTGTACTGACTATTTTATTTCTTGCAAGATGGGCATAAGACTAGCATTTTTTGCTTTATACTCTGAAAACAGCATTTCAGAATTCATTGTATTTAGGATGTAGTGAAAATTCTGACGACCCTAGAGGACAAGCAGCATTCCTGTAATTCAGGAAATTATTTAAATTTGGGGATTTTATCAGTTTTAATGATATTTTTGTTTCTTCCATTCAGTTTCTCTCATGTCACTTCTCCTCTCTCTTGTACCAGAAATGTGAAGGCAATTAAGAGCAGGATCACTTTTCTCTGCAGTGTTCTGATGCCTCTTTTTAATTTAGGTCTTCAGTCAAGTATTTTTTAGTACAATTCTTTGGAATGTAGGCTCACATCAGGCAGGAGTTGCAATCTTCTATCCACATCTTTGTTCTCTGACTGATTATTTCTGTTTTCCATAGGAGTTTCATGAAAATTGCTCTTGTCCAGCAGTTTAAGATAGAGAGAGACACACGTCTCTTGCATTCAATCCTCTGAACAGCTTTATAGTAACCCTGTCTGGGAGAGTCACATCTGCCAGGTAAAAATTAAATTAGATGTAAGTAATTTTTTCATTTCCTAAATTTGAAAGAAGCACTCTAAGCAAGAATGTATCTACACCAAGAAGTTTCTGAGCTGGGGAAAGTAGGATGATTCATAAATTTTTAAAATATCTTTGAAAAAGCATGTTTGTTGAACTTGCCTGTAGACATTATATTTTATGTCCTAGCTCATTAGCCTTATATGCCTATTTTCAGATAGAATGTATGTTTAGACAATCATCAAATGCCGTCATCACTGATACTGCTTCATGCTGCTATTGAACACTATGTCAACATTGATATTTTGCCTCTTCAAACCAAATGTTTCACGTTGCTTATCACTAAATCCTGTATTGAATCTAACCTGGAAACCAGTCTACACGCATTCCATCAAAATAAACAATGATGTCTGAATAGATTGTGTTTTTAGTTAATACAAGGTCATTCTCCGCTTCCATTTATGACAAACCTGCCTCAGCCTCTCTGTGTGAAAGCAATCCACTATATTTATCATCTTACCCATACTGCATTTTTCTTTACTGAAAGAAAAACCTGCTAATTTATTAGACCTCTCTGGGATTTCTTTCTCTTGTATTTACATTGCTGTTTTACAAATACCTTAGAATGCTTATCAGAGTTAGCCAAGACATAGCATACACAAAATAAATCAGATCTTGCCTATTAATGTTTCTGTTATTTTGTCAAGGGCCACAACACCATTTTTTAAAGCATGAGGAGATTTTAAGTAAAACAAGAGAGAAAAAATACACTTACAAAATTGTTATAGCAACCAACACAAATATGACAGACCTTAGATAAGCAGGTTAGTCAGAAAGCATTACATATCTCTACACTCCTGTCCAAGGTACTGGCATGGAGCACAATAAAAATCTGCAGTTTTGTTTTTCAATGTAAATCTCTAACATTTTGACTCTTTCTTTATCAGTCCTTTGACAGGGCACTCATGTTTTTCACATAAAATTAGAAAATACATTACTTTGTGTTTTTCTAAATTAAGAATACTTCTTTCTGTCTTGAACATATTATTTTTATTGATTGAAAACTAGGCTTAAAGATGGCCCAGGACCAGAATTCTCAGGGAAAAAAAATAAATTATCTGTAAAAAGTCTCAGTAGCAGTACAGTTTCCTGATATTTTATAAATATTTAATTGACTTGAGATTAGTTCATTTAAAATAATAATTATATAAGGAAAATTAAAAGCAAAACTTTGGATGCAAATTCAAAGCAGGACAATCCCTCCAATAGTTTGTTCTGCTTTCAAGCAAAAAAAAATTACACATAATGCTTTTAATAAATTCATCACATTAATTACTACATCAGATAGTATGAATATATAAGTGAATGAAATATAAAAATTTTACCTTATTCTCATTAGAACTCACACACTAATTTCAAAAATAAAACTCAACATTGCAAAAAAGAGAAAAACTTGTGTTAGAATTTTCATAGTTGTTTTAGTGCAATGCAGATGCCAATAGATTAAAAAAAAATTATTTATTACAGAGTCTACTGATATTTTGAAGCATATCACGCACAGCTGTCCTGAAAATAAATTTTATATAAAAATAGATAAAGATTATAAAAAGCTCTGAGAATGGGCAAAAAGGAACTTTCAATCTTTCGAATACACACTGAGAAAACTATCTCCTTATAAAAAAAAACAAAACCAAAACAACTTGAAGCAAAGATTTCAATGATGAAGTTTTGGAAGGAATAAAGATTGAATATGTCTTTGCTGTATTATGCAAACATGAAAATACAATTACTTGTGATTGTGAAAAGTGCACTACTACACATTCCTTGTCATCAGAAAATTAGCATTCTACGCTTAATTACTTAGGACACTTCAATCAAATAGTTAACCCATGTCCTCTTCAATCTGTAAAATCAAAGTACTTGAAACTTTAGGATTTTTTGTGTTTTTCAAACAATTTTCACCTTTTTAGTAACACAGTTTAAATTTCAAAAGTTATGAAATACTGAATATTTCTGAATACTTCTATTTGTTTATCTTGTTACATTCATGAGTGATATACATCTATCAATGAGTCTTTAAGTACTTGAGCAGTAAAAACTCATGGTATGATAAGAATTGTAGGTAGACTCCACAACTAAACAAAAAGCTCATCGGTTAAAATCAGAGGGAGAAGTTCAGACTAACAGTCTCAGAACTCTTGAAAAGAAGCTGTTACTCGTCTCTGTGTTCACAATGTTCATGCCACTTTTATGAATGTTTTGCTGGGGTCTAAGAAACTGATGTTATTAATAAAGGCAATTTCTTATTGAGTGCTCTACATAGAGAAATGATAAATGTGTATATCCAGAGATACTGTTCCCCTGGAAACCATAATTCAGCCACTTTGTGCACATATATTAAAGAATATGTTTATGCAAGGAAGATGAGATATGGTTTCTTTGGGGAGCATAATGCTGACTTTACTGACTTGTGTGTGTGCTAAATGTCAACCATTATTTTGCATTAATATATCTTGTAGTTTCTTCATTGCATTTTATTTGCTGAATAGCACACTGCATACTTCTGTAATGAAAGGATTTTTGTAGTATTTTCATGAAGAAGATGAAATGGACACAAGGTAGTAACAAGAGCTGAAATTTTAAATTTTCATTCAGGTTATTCTTTCAGTTGTCAAGCCTGGAGTTAAAAGACCATTTCTACTTACAGATCTGCAGAGTTGCAGAGCCATGATCCCTTTGTTTTGGGGAATTACACTAGTAAAAACAACACACAAAAGAATCTGCCTTAGAGCATTACACTGCTAGTTTTCATCTTCAATATAAACAGAAATTATAGATGCAGAAGTCTAGAAAGGAAATTTTCAATATTCTTAAGCTACTGAGAATTTAGTTTTCTTGTTAGACAATGAATAACCTCAGATTTACATAATGCTCACGTTACCTCACAGTAGCTAAAGATGACCTACAAGGCCTGAATATTTAGCAAGTCTTGCCTATAAATGTAGTCTAAAAATGCATCAGACACTTATCTGACAGACTCAGTTGCAGTGTAAATGAAGTAGAGAGCTGAAAAAAACAATGAAAGCCAAAAAAAATTTTATTTTTTCAAATTGCTTCAGATAACTGAAATATATTTCATTATAATGTTGCAGGATAAGAACCTAAACTTAAAAAAAAAAAATGGAGAAGGACAGAAGTGAAAACAAAAAATCTTATCTGTTTTGGTATCTCCATACATATTTATAGCATATTTAAACTTAATGGAATGCACAGATTATCCTGTGGCTTACAAGGGTTTTTGCAATCCCTTTATTCAAACACACAAATATTTAGTGACTGCTATTCCTTCTATAGAAACAGTTTATGTTACAAAAGTTTGTGACTGGAGTAAGTGTCAAGCCAAAAATCCCACCACAGAAGTTATGTATTTTCTTAGCAAGCAGTCAAAGTATTAGAGAACAAAAGGAGAAACTAAATTTCTACATTTGTTTTCATCATGGAGTTGGAAAATTGCTAATATGGTTACCCAGAAGATGGATTTCAGCAGTGATTCTGCTAAATCTGAGCTGACAGGACAACCCCAGAAGATAAACTACCAGTTGAAATCCCACCCCAAGAATCTATGGGCGCAGATGGAATGACCAGAATTCAACATCCCTTTCTTTGCCTTACATAAGATTTTCATTCATTCTATACTGGGAGCAAGCGTAAACCAGGAAAAGACTAGAAAATTCCTAGTTGTGGTATTTTTGTCCTGGTTAGAAGTGAAGTTCCCACACAACCACTTGCTCACTCACTCACCCCCTCCCTAGAAGGAACTGGGAGAGGATGGAAAGAACAGGAATGAGAAAACCTATTTAAAAGAAAATAAGAAAATAACTCACCAATTACTATTGTGGGAAAAAGAGACTTAACTTGGGGAATTTAATTTAATGTATTGCCAATTAGCATAACCTAAATATTTATTCCTGGTTCAGTATTGAGAAACAAAAATTTTGTACTGTTTTTTTGGGGATCGTTTTCTTCAGAGTAGTTTGCATGCATTGCCTTTTAGATTTGTAACCAAGCAATGTTAATAGCAAAACAATTGTTTTAGCTGTTGTTAAACAATGCTTACAAAGTGCCAAGGTTTTCTTTTTTTCTCATGCTGCACTGGCAGCAAGTAGGTTGGGGATGGGCAAGAGGTTGTAAGGAGACACAGCTGGGACAGCTGACTCCATTTCATATTTTAACCCCAGATGGCAAATAAGTTCAGTGCTGTGTTAATGTATTTCATGTATTTACATATCTTCCTACATGATATCAAGCAGGCATTACCTTAGACAGTGCTTTAGTGGAGATTCCTATTTTGGAAATGAGTTTACAAAAACCTAGGTTTACAAAAAATGCTGAAGAACCTGACACAGACTGTTATTTGACTTTAAATTTGCAGTAGATGCCAACAAAGATGCTCTCGTTCTTCTATCAACCATCACACACTGTCCTACTAAACTCAGTGAGATTTTTCATGGAGCAAGATGCTACCCACTTTGATCTGAGTTATCAGAATCTATCCTATAATTATTACAGTGAACCATTAAAGTCTTGACATTTATCACACTGTGGTATTTGCCATTAGTGAGGCATTTGCAGTTCCCCTAAGCTTCAATGGGGAGTTCTGCAAATACCATATGAAGTTTAACTACCATCAGCAGTAAATGTCAAGATTTTAATGGTACTTGCTCTACATGTAATATGAATTTAGAACAGAAAATGTTCGAAAAAGTGAGTTCTAAACTGAGTTTGGTTTCTTGCATTGTGTATTGTGTCCTGTAATCTTACAAATTTAAGTTACACTTGAGATTTATTTCAGGTTTCTGGAAACTCTTCCATCAATAATTTAACAGAAGTTTCACTTTCTCAAAAGTTTACATCATGCATAATAACACTCCACACAAACATAGCTAGTAAACGCAAACATTACTGTGTTATTTACATAATAATAGTTTGGTTTTTAATAATATAGTGTAACTAGTTTTTTTAATTTTCTTTCATTAGCTAGGGGAAACTCTACAAAATTCTGAGCTGTTAACCAATGTTACTGTAAGATGCTACCTAGAATTTATGTGAATATTAGAATATGATTGAGTTTAGTGATATGCTTAGAGTGTTGAGAGAAAATATGTGCAGATACAAATACATGCATGCACACACACATCTGCCATCAGACCATTCTCATTACCACCATTTTGTAAGGTTGCAAGCTCTACTTTGGATTAAAGCCTTATTTACCTCTTTTAGTCCTTGCACACTACAGGCAAACCCGTCAAATTGCTAAAACTCAGCAATTGATAACATTTCATTAAACATGGTCGATTTGTAAACCTCAACAAGCTTTCCAGGTTTGGAGTATCATTTCAGAAAGAAGGGGGAAAGACAGAGCTAATAAAAATCAAAGCAAACTCACAGAATTAAAGAAGCAATGCAACCTGTTCCTACATTCATCTGCTAGCTAAAAGTGCATCAGGGCCCTGCTCACTCTGTAATTCATATCAAGCATCCATGAAGAGTGGTGCAATTTCCAATGGTATGTAGAAGTCCTGAGGGGTGACTTCAGCTATATCAGCTATATCCTTAAAACTGAATTCATGTATTGCATTAATTATTCACCACCATGCAGTGCAAAAGATTTTGGTTCTGAAAAACAGTGTCTTTTACCTTAATCAAAGGGTAAGAGGGGTTCTTGTGTTTGTTTTTTGGGGTTTTTTTTTAACTGGTTTATCTATAGCTTCATATGAGGCACAAACCAATTCCAATTCATTATCTAGCTTTCTAGTAATGTCTTTAATAAATCTCCTTTCATATCAACAGATCAGAAGACCTTTCCAACACTCATGTATTATTATTACGGAGAAAAGCTATATAGCACATAAACTATATATAGTGCCTGATATTTTACTTAGAGAAAACAATAACAATGTTGTTAATCCTGCTGAGCGTGTACATCCATTTACAATCAATTATGTTTTTCAAATGGAACTGGAGAGTTTGCCTGGATTTTATTCATTTCATGAAAGAAATAAAGCTCGAATAATGAAATAATTTTTTTTCCTCAATTCATACAGTATACATTCTTGTCAGTGTATATGCACAGGATAAATGATGGAGATATTTAAGATACAAAGAAAAATAATATTTAGGATTAAAATTTACTAAATTATGTTTACAGCCTGCTATCTATTGATTCATAAATTTGGGTTTTTAATGAATAAAAGCCTTTTCATATGCATAGCATGTGTAATATTTTTAATAAGTAGTCTGGTAATAATGAAGTTTAAGCAGATATGGACCCTCTAACTAATTGAAAGTCTAGTTTTATCAGGATTTTTAAAAAGAAAAAAAAGAAAAAAAAAGCCCATAGAAATAAAGATTTAATTTTTCTTCCCATATGAAAAACAAACAGTATTTGTCACCTCCAGTCCCTGAAACATTTTATGCTCAGTATAAGCAAGAAAAAAATCTCTTAGAAATTTTTATTCTTTACCTCATTTTATTAACTTGAACAGTTGATAGTAGACATGCATTTTCCATCAAATTCAGCACTGAAAAGAAAGAAAAAATATAAAAGGACCATTTACTTACCTCATGATGTTCTTGCAGTAGAATGCTAAGCATCAGTTATTATCATTCATGCCATTTTCTGACACTATTGAAAAATGCTGTGAAAAATATGGAAACAACTTTACTTACTTCTACAGAAACTTACTCCTATCTTTAAATAAAAAAACTTGCTGTCACTCATTCAAAAAAAGCTAGGCTTTTAAATAACCATGAAAACATGCCTGAGAACAAAAGGTTCTTTAATACACTAGGCAGGTAGCCTTCTACTCTTAAATATCAATCTTTTTATAACAGCTATTTAGAAAAATTATGCTCAATGCAATGTTTAAGGTTTAATTAATAAAGAAACAACCATTGGGAATTGCAACTGTAATTACCTTATATAGTCAGTCTTCATTTTTTCTCAGTTTCTTTAAATAAGTTTGAAGAAATTTTCTCTGTTTCCTGCTATATATGTCTTATTCTTAAAATTGATATAAAGCAGAAAGGTTCCCCTGTCTTGAAATGTGATAAGTCCACCAGGAGTACATTCAGTGCAATAGTTTGCATAGAATTTTTAAAAGAAATTTCCAGCATGTTTTAAAAAATGTTTTTTACTTCATTAGGTTGGTAGTAATAAAGCAACTTTTATTTAATCTAATGCCATCTGAAATTAAGACACTTTACTGTGTGAATTTATAATAAAATATAAACTTGGGAACCAGTGATACATATTCAGATGAGGTAGCATGATGAAATCAGAAAACAATCAATCAGAACATTTCTTCATACTGCTGAAGCAGGATTTATCTTAAGATTCCTAAAATGCAGTATATAAATGTAGATGTCCAAAAGTATGCAAATGTAAATCTATTTCACTAACTTTGATTTGTTCTTGTATTTGGACGTCTTACAGCCTTCCATGCTACAACTGGGCTGCCTAAACAGAGGTGCAGAGAGTCAATTTGGAAAATTTAAATAATTATATTAATCCCAGTCTTCAGCTGTTCATACAAAAGAGTTAACTCTCCCCACCCCCAGTTTTATGTGAATTTGTATCTCTCAGACCTGTGTGAATATTTCAGATATCCTTAGCACACCAGAAAACACATCTACAGTTAAGAGCTGATTCTCATGTCCAAGTTTCACTGACTGGTTGGACTATCTCACCATTGATCCTGGTGGGAACATAGAAACGTAGCTCAGACACAGATATGTAAATCTTGATATTTTAGTAAGGTTTTGAGGACTGAAAAGTTATTGCAATGACCTTGAACACGTCCTCACTTTTGTGTGTTAGCTGGCGTGGACTCAGGTCCAGTTGGGAAAGCGTCCAGCCAGTGGCCTTGGGAACATTTTTGTGAAGAAGGTGAACTTGGCAGGGTCTGCCTCCTTTCCCTCACAAATGGAGCCGTACTGGGACTGTCCCGAGTTCCAGCCTCTGTTGTGTCGTAGCCAGGCCCTTATCTACAGGATAATGCCCTCAGCCTTGCCCTACCCCAGCGAAGTTCCCAATGCCCAGGGCTGGGCCTGTCCCAGTTTTCCCCAGTTGCCCTCTTCTCTAGCTGGGTCAGTGACACAGGTCCTGGCTGCCAGTCCCTGCCCTGATGGCCCCTGGGGAGTCCCTGATGCACGCAGGCAGCCATATGCTGCACCTTCTCAGATTTATTAGCAGTCAGCAACAGGCAGCATCATCCAGCTGGCTGCTGGAAAATGGGTAGAAACACAGATTACTAAATTTCTTACTTCTTGCTTATTGTTCTGTTAGAGGTGTTCAAAAATTATTTCAGAAAAGCTCCATAGTGGCAGGGATCACCTAGGCAGAAAGGATTAAAAGTTGGCAGTAAAAAAAAAAAAAAAAAAAAAAAAAGGGAGATCCATTGAGGATATTTGGAAAGAGCAACTGTAGGAATTGGGACTCTAGAAGGAAAACTGCAATGTCTGGAAAATATCTGTAGAACAAAATAATTTTCTCAGAGTAACTATCCTTTCATTTCCACTGATAAGGACTAGATAATGAAAACCTAGGTCTCTACCTATGTCCTGATATGAACTTGTGAGATCTGTGGAGTACAATCCATTACAGACATGCAAAACAAAACCAGGCTGGTGTGGGAGTTACCTGCCTGGGGAATTTCTGGGAAAGGTCTGTGGAGCCTATGGCTGTAGGCATCATCCAAAGACATGGTAAATTGACAGACTGTAAATAGAAACTTCTGCAGATGGGAAAAGTAGATTTCTTGAGAGGATTGTTCCAGCTTAGGATGGGTGAATGGAATACTCTGCAGAGGGAACAGACTGCTGGGTACTTCTCATAAATGAAAAAACTCGCTTGTTCAACCATCTTAATACAATGGGAATAAGAAGCACATCTTCTCAGGTATGAGGGAAGAACATGGCCCAGCATCTGAGATATTCAAACTGATTTATAAAAGGCAATCATAAGGATGTGGAAGGCGAAATGCCTAAAGCTAATTTTTAGGAAAATTAACATCCTTATCAGAATGACATACCTTCAGAAATGTGCTGCCTGTCTCCTATATTCACACTTCTGAATATTAATACTATGGACTGATGAGAATTTTCTCCCTTTCTGACCAGAATATAATGTCAGTTGCATAGTACCAAGAGAAGAAATTTTACTATTCTATAAAATCCTCACATATAAGAGTAAAGGGGTGAGTTACTCATCCTGGAGACAAACATTCACCCAAGGATAAACTCTCAAAGAGGTCTATGTATTGTGCCTATATATTTAGTCTTTGGACTTTTGAACATCTTTGGACTTACAAGTGCATAGGTAAACACAATAAAACACAAGTGCTTTGAGACAATTAAACAAAATTAAGTAGGGTTAAAATTCAAGGAGTGTATAGAATCTTGTAGCTAGGAAGAAATAATCATCTATACAAAACCAAACAAATCTGATGCGGAAAAGAAGGAGGAAGCTTATGCTTGCTGGGCTTAATGAAAGTGTTTTGTTAGACAGGTGAAGGAGAGTTTTTGGTTTACTTTTGTTTGAGTTTAGCTTATGTCTCAAGTCAGGCACAATCTTGGAAATTTGAAATCTTCTCCGCTCAACACTCTAAAAAATATTAGGGAGAAAAGTCTAGAGGGTAAATGCAGGCAAATCTAGGAAACACAATAGTTCCAGGCATATTCTGTGGAAAATAAACCTGAAATAGAAGTCCTCAAATACTTAAAAGACAGCTGCAAAGTGGAAGAGGAAGTTGCTGAAAGAACTTAAATTGGACAAGAATTAACGAACTTAAGATAGACTGAGCATTTCTGTACAGTCCTTTCAGAAGTTTAAACATGTCTTTATTAAACATTGGAATAGATTATATAAATTACTCTTCGTAGAAAGCAGATCTAGACTCTGCATCCCCTTTTGGCAATATTTGTTTAGCATTTCTTGTGAATAGTATATTTCTCATTGTAAGTTTGTGGGTGAACTTGCTGACCTCTTCAAAACTTTTACAGATGTATTTTTTTGAATTCTCAAAGGTAGGTAGTCCCTGAAATAGGCTACTATTCTCTTTTCTTTTTTTGTGTTTCTTAATACCTAATTTGTATTTCTTAACACATAATTTAGAAATATATTTTTTCTTGATTTAATCATCTGTTCTGTCTTTCTCACTGAGTCAAATTCAAGCGTTTAACTTCAGTCTTTCATGAACTGCCACACATAAAACATTAATCTCAAAGCAACAAAGTCGCTACTCCAAAGGTTACATACTGTTTGAGCAGGATGATTAACTATTTTAATTAAATTGCTTCATTATACAACAATTTAAAAATTACTATTCTAATATTCTTGTCTAAAATCACTGTACAAGACAATTCTTGTGAACAAAGAACCCCATATTTGTTATTTTACCCATTTTCATTTCTTTAGATTGCTTAATGGAGGTTTTTCTCCAGGTGATGGGTGTGTGTACTGAAGTAATTTCTTAAAACAACAGAGTTTTGTTGAAAAGGATTGCATAATATTGATTTATATAATCTGAAGGTCTGATTTATCACCTTTCTTTTTTTCCCCAAAAATATTTTGTGAAGTTCTAGCTCCAGGATGTCCAAATTCTGTTATATGTTACTGAGGGAAAAGAAATATAGGAAGGGAAAATGCTAATGAAGAGGTAGAAATTGATCAAATATTTCACTGCTGTTCATGATTTGCAAAATCCCTTTGTCTCTAATGGCTCTTAGTTGTTAGTTTGCTCTTCAAGTAGAAGCTTCACCCCAAATTTTCTTCAGGCAAAATAGAATTAAGTCCAAATTTGCATTCAGGAAAAGTTAAAAGGAAAATTCATTGAGGGAAGCCAAATGGCAACACAGATGGAAATATTCTTTAAAAAAAAATCCATTAAGAGAAAATCTTATTACCAAAGTGGACACAAAATTGGCATTTTTGCTTTATGTAAGTTGAGGTTAAATTTCAGTTGGCTTCATATGGATGCTTTATAAAACAACCAAAATGAAAATTCTAGAACACTTTTTTTCTGTATTTGGATACACCATTAAGAGCATAAACAATTTTTAAAAGCAAGCCTTCTCAGCAGCAGACTGTGTATAGTTGTGTTAAATAATAAATAAGGAGCAACACAAGGGAATTAACACTATAGTAGAAATGGAATGAAAATAAATTTTTCTCTAGATAATAAAGAGGCAAATACAAATACATTTCAAGATTATAGATTTCCTGGCATTTATAGCTAAAAAGGAAAATATTATGTGATCAAATTAATATACCATCTCAAAGCCCATTTGCTTCTCATTACAGAAAACATTCCAAAGCAAAGCTACATATGAATTCTTTACACTTGCAAAAGCCAACATTGGGCAACATAGAGAAGCTACTAAGTTAACTTTTACAGATTCAATTTTAACTGCTATTTTAAAATATGTGCTGTTGGGGTGGGTTGACCCTGGCTTCCTCAATTAGACAGAGGAGCAAAATATGATGAAAGGCTCCTGGGTGGAGATAAGGACAGGCAGTGGCTCTCGGAGCCAGTTGACCTCAACTCTAGCAGAAAGTGCAATCTTCTAGCAGCTTCTCACAGAAGTCACCCCTGCAGCTCCACTACTACCAATAAAGACAAGTCCAAAATATTTGCATGTATTCAGAAGTTTTTCCCCAGCTGGGAAGAGTCACAGCTCTTTCCACTACATTGACAAAATCCTTTGGAAATCTTTGTTGCAATTTATAAGCTGTAGTCATATGTTAGCATCACTAAAGTTATTACTCTCTTTAACCAAACAGAATTTAAAGTTATTTAGCAGTTTCCCATCAATTTGTTTTCAATATCTTCTAAGTTGCATTTAAATATGCGGTATATTTGCTCATCAGCAGAACCATTCTTTTAGTAGGACCTAATATGATAGGAAGTAGATGCTTCACAGTATTAAATTCACAATTTCTCCTCCTATACTGGATCAAAATTCATAAAAAGGATCCCACAGGGAATCTGAGCAAGTTGGACTTGACAAACACAAAATCATAATACTGTGTGCTAAAAAAAAGAATTTTCCCTTTGCCCTTACAATTAAGCATACTCTGTAATTTAGAAATATCCAACATATGTTTACTCATTCAGACAAAGTGGATGCACCTGTAATCAAGGGTGAATGATCACCACTTTATCCGGGCAGGTTGACTTGTTTTCCTGTACGCCTGATTTCTGTTAACTTTGGTTCTTAATCCCACAGAAGGAACTCCTGGGATATGCATTTTTTTATTATACTGTGAGAGACTGGAAGAGATGGGTGGCTTGAAACACTTCAGGCACATGTGTGTAAGGTAGAGCAGCAAGTCGGAGCCCTGCTCCCATGCACACCCCATGCCTACAGCCTGTATCTCAGCCCTGCAGGTGCCACCAATCCCTGGCACACCAGAGATAATTCTCCACACCTGCCCCAGAGCCCCTAACCCACCTCCTGAGTGGCCAGATGACCAGAAGGGGGAATGGCCTGGGGGAAGGGCCCAGGAAAGCCAAAGTATACTTAAGGCAGGGCATGAGGTGAGCGTAAGTATTGACCTTACCTCTTGGATTTTGCATGAACTGGACCACTGGAATCCAGAAATTATAGCTATACTTGTTCCTATCTATATCTTTTATTTTTGTTCTTCTCAAAGCCTGAGTAATTTAAAATTTCATGGGTTGAAGTTTGCCAAGTTGAATGGGCTTAAAGTTTGCTAAGTTAATGCTTTGTGAAATGCTCTATGTTGACTGAGTGCTGCTTTAAACTTTTTACATAGTTTGCTGATTTTCTGAAGTTTGCTAGTAAAGTTTTTGTTGTTTTTATCTCCTTAGGTTGGTGATGTTTGTTGATATCAACCTCTTGTTGATATTTTTCCAGTGTGCTTTTCTCAGGGTACAGAAAAGAATCTTAAGCCCTTTTAAGACATTCATAGAGGGACATCTGGGGCCTTACACTTATATCACTCAAAGTGCCTGTTCTAGGAACCATTAAAAGACAAACTGCATAATTAGAGCTTTCATTTTTAGTTAGTATTTTTATTCGTGTGAGATGATATGCAGAATATGCTAGGAACTTTATAAGTCTTTCACAGATTCTCTATCTTTTCTAAGAAACACCAGTGCTGAGTGAATTAAAAACAGCAACAAAATCCAGTAAGATAGAAAAGTACATTTTGTGACAAGAAAGTTCATGATCGCACTCAGTCTCAGTGCAGTCTTTCCAAACCTAATTGGTCCTTTGAAACTTCAGGTAAACTACCTTGTTCACCACCATATCATGATGTATATGTATGATGAGACCCATTCAAAATATCTTACGTACTCTTAGGTTTCTATTTAGCTCTTTTCCTTAGGCATGACCATTTGTTATAACTGTTCAGTTTCAGCACTTTTGAAAATATGTCTTGCCTGTATTATATGTGAGGTTTTTTTCTATCTCTGAATTTTCATTTAGGCTCACAGGTTACACAAATTTTGGAATTTCTGCACTATTAAAGAAAACAGAAGAGAAATCCCTCAACAGAGGGATAACATACAGAACAAGGAATAGCCTTTGCTAATCAGACACAGGCACACTGGGGGCAGACTGCAGAATACTGCATGGATGTTATTGCCCAAAAACTCTAACAGGCTATTGCCTTGATCACCACAGACGTAAACTTTGCCACTCTCAATAATACACTTCTAGGCTTTAGTCAGTGATGAGTGTTATTAATGTATCATTCAATCACTGATCAACTTTTAAAATGTGTTTATCGCCACAATATACTGAGAAATAGGGAAGTTCTTTAGCTATTTTGTACTAATTTCTTCAACCCATCATTAAAAAAAAAAAAAATATATAAATAAATTAAATTCCAAAGCAACTGAAAGTCACAATGTTAGGGTAAGGCTACTTGCAAATAAGTACTATATTTTAAAACTTCCTGGATACTTAATTGACATTCTTTTCAATATATTTGACTTCATTATAACCAACTTGCAGGAGGAATCCATATAGTCTGAAGTGTAGCATAGAATTAAATAATCAACTTTTCTATGCTTTTTGATGAATAATGGCATCTGCATAAGGGGGTAAAAAAAGCAAAAAGAAGCATTTTAGCTCACATAGTCTCTGCCAGATGGTCTGCTGAACACACTAATTCCTTGCCTGTTAGGAAATCCTAATTACTGCTTGAAAATAAGTAATTTAGGTAATTTAGTAATGGTTTCATCTGACATAGCACTAAAAAAAATAAGTTAAAATAAGAAAGAAAATATTTACATGAAAGGTACAATTTCATCATTTAGTTTTCATCTGCAAATCTATGGTATAACACTGATTATTCTGGATCTTGACACAAACATCCCTTAATTATATGGTACTGAAAATTGTTGTGTTTTACTAAATCCTGTACTTTCATTCCTGTGTTCACTTCAATCTTATATATTCTTTGCCTCTTTCCTAGTTATTCATTTTACATTGAATTCCACATGGACATCACAGAATAAAATTACAAATTTAGCCACTTTATTAAAAAGAGGAGAAAAAAGAAAGAGCAAAATTTTCACCCAAGAGGATAAAAACCTGATGGCATTTTATGGAAGGGTACTGTAAAGTTTTGAAGCAATTTCAGAGGAAATAAAATAATTTTGAAGGGATAATAAAACTTTTTAAAGCACTGCTTGTGTATTTTGTGATTTGTTATATCCTGCCAGCTAAAAAGAACATTCACACTAGTTACACTTCTTGTGTCCATAACTGAGTAATAACCACCAGTGATTTGCATTACTGAAATACCAGATTGAATGTAATAGATTTTAAAAATCAATTTAATATCTTTCTGTATATTACACTGAGCTTTTTCTCTACGTGCGTATTGTGCAGTCATGTAGGTCTGCATATTATAATCAGGATAAATTTATTTTTACCCTTTTATAATGTCATGATTAAACAAAAGAAAGGAATCTGGTCCAGGATGCACATTTAAGAATCTCTATTTATAAGGAACCTAAATCCGCTTGTGCAGAGTGACATCAGTTTCCCAGAGTATTTCTAAACCAGACTGAATATTGAAAACTAGGCAACAGATACTGAGAGTAAAAAGGAGATTGGAACTTCCATGTATTTGTCTTGCAATTTTATGCACCAGAAAAATCTAAACATATTAGATGACTAGCATTGCTCTGAAGCAAAACATGTTTCCTCTGTAAAAGATTTAACTTAAGCCACAGGGGTTTGTTTTGCTCTAGTTTGTTGGTTTTATGTTTTCTTTCAAAGATCCCACAGGACAGCAAATGTTACTAGGACATCATTTGGGATGGGAAAAAGAGATTGATTTGAAGAAATATCAATGTCTAGTGTAATGTAGCTACTTAGGGCAGGTTTACTTTAAAGATACTTCCTTCTATCTTCCCCCCCCCAAAAAAAAACGTGAAAAAACAACAGATGATTTATTCACCCAATGCATGCATGAATTAACAAAAAACTCCATGCTGAATGCGAGTGAGCAATTTTGTTTACTCGCAGTGCTTAATAACTTCACTCTTGAGTTTCAGTTTTTATAGTATCTTGCTTGTTACAAATCACCCTTACTGGCTCTTTGTCAGATGCAGCCTACTAATGTTTCTAGCAATAGTTAACATCCAGGATTGTTTGTTTGTCAGTGATGAATGATCCTTCATCTTCATCAAGAAAGGACAATTATTAAGTCAGACAGTTAAACACACAATAACTCCACAACATTTTATATCCTATCTTGCTAAATATGACCCATGTTCATCTCAAAAAAAAAAGAATGCTACTACTTGGAGAATTGTGTGTTTCTACTAGCAACTAATCTCCAGATCAGACTGCAGGTGATACTGTGTTGTGTCCAGCAACATTACAGCAGAACTGCAAGACATTTCAAAGACCTTTCTCCAAAGTCTTTTCTGACCTTGAGAACCAAAACCTGCAATGCTGCCAAAAGACTGTCATCTCACATTGCACAATGTAGATGAGAGCTAGATCTGGCTACTGGTGTAAAAGAAAACAAAAATTATTTCTGTAAATACATGAGCAACAAAAGGAAAATAAGCAATACACATATTATATGTGTAAACATACCGAAAAAAAAGAAGCCTGCATTTTCTAGGATTTTTTTTTAATTTATTCATCTTTTCATTAATTGTGGGAAAATATTGGAAAGTAGTCTTCATTAATTTGTGTTCTCTCTTAGGCTACCTGAAAGACATTTTTCTTATCTCTCTCCTTCTTAGTAATCAAACGAAAAACAGAGACTGCTGGGTTCTAATCCAAAAATGGAAATAAAAGGTGTTTAAAAAGTCATTTTTCATTAAAACTTTGTATTGAATATTTGTGTTTTAAAGATAATTTAGAAAAAATTTTAAAAAGTACCCAGAAGTCATATTGCTGTCTTATAATCAGTTATTGTAAGATGCATATAAAAGTACTTGGAGCCACTGAAAAAGGTGCTGCTCAGTTATTTGGGTCACCAGAGGAGGAATGGACATTTAAATCTTGAGTCCTTAGGATGAGGGCAGGCAGAGAGTGAGAGTAGCAGAAATACAGAGATGGATGCCTTGGGAGTGATGCTGAAGTAGTTGAGGTCTTATGGGGCAGGATTACAGAGCAGACCAATGATGGCAGTGCTGTGGTGGGTGTCTACTGTAGGTTGTCTGATCAGGAAGAAGTGGATGAGATCTTCTTTAGAATACTGGAAGAATCATATTCGTAGCTTCTCATGGGGAGCTTGAAAGACCTGCTATCAGCCTAAAGGAATCTGAGACCCCTGAGACCCATGGGAAAGTCTGGATTAAGCAAGATTTACCCTCAGTGTAGAAGGATCAGGATAGCAAACACTTGAACAAATTGGACATATACCATTCCATGGAACCTGATGGAACAGAAGAAGAAGCATAGACATACATTCTACTTAAATATAAAAAGAAAAAAAAATCATTTTACTCTGGTGTTGGTGAAATGATGGAAAGAGATGCTCAGAGACATGGAGCACTCATCCTTGAAGATACTCAGAAGCTGAAAGGAAATGATGCCAAGCAACCTGCTCTTGTTGATTTTGGTCTGAACAGGCATGTTGGACCAGGTGATCTCCAATGATTCTGTGATTCTGAGAATGCTAACATGTCCTTAATAGGTGGAAGGCTAAGTAAAAATTCTGTGAAAAATAAATGAAAACAGCTTTATCTTTCAGCTGAGAATACTTTCAAGGATTGAAGTCATTCTACCCAGAAGAAAGGTGAGAATATCAATGTGAGCATACTTCAAAAAAAGTATGTTGAAAGTTGATGGCTTACAACTTAATTTACTGAACTACATCATGTTTATTCAAATTGTTCTTCTTCAATGTAAAGGAAAGTACTATTTTACATAGGAGAAAAGGAATCCACCCTTTTCCCTGAGATTTTTGAAGGCATACTTATTAAAATACTGGAGAAAGGACAGTTTTAAGACTGTAAAATACCAGTGCCAGCAGTGATCCAGTCTGTTGATTTTAGAAATCTGTAATGCCAAAATTTTCATGTGAGAGAATGAGCTTCAGGAAATTCCCAGTGGAATATAGGTAGAGATCAGATGCCTTTGAAGGTCTGTAAAGCAAGTGTCATTTGTATAGTGAAAGTTACTTATGTATTTGGAAGTGACATGAGACAGCTTTTTCCTGACTGGGAATAAAAATGTCAGCCATGAAATACAGTTTTGAATGTTCATTTTTAAGTCAAAACTCAACTTTAACCACAGGTGGATAATTTCAGTTTGCCAGAGTTCTCTTAAAATACTCTAATTTATTTATATAAAAACATGAAGTTGCATCTACCTTCTTTCATTTTCCCTTGCTAAGAGAGCTGTCTTTCAGATTTGTCCCTAATGACTTCCAAATTTTGAGAAACTCAAGAAGATATTTAAAATTTATTTACTTATTTTTCATAATTAACATGTTTCATCCCAAAATTTTACAATAGTAAATTCTGCTCTTTGACTACATGATTATTTGTCCAAAGAATGGACAAAAAAAGGTGTCCAGTGTCCTGGAAATGACTTCATGTGATGATAATTTTTCTGTGATTGAAAAACAGAAATAGGACCTTGTAGAATGAATTTTATTTTCAATTGCGTAAATGTCTCCTTTTTTCCGTGTTATCAAAATAGTATTAAAATCAATAACTGGAAAGTGTTTAACATCACAGATACCTTTAAAAGAGATTAAAGGGTTCAGTGTAATAGTGCAATCTGACAAAAGGGTAGTTTCTACATACAGTATTTATATATGTTATGCAAGTCATAATCTTAGAGCACATATACACAGGAAGAAGAACAAAGTTTAAGAATCAACAGCAGAAAATCCTAAGCAGGAAAACAGTAATCATGAAATATAGAAGCACATAGAGGATGTTCAGAGGAAAGAGACACAAAATGCCACGACCAAGGTGAAAAGCAATTCCAGAGGAGCAGGAAAGCCCTTGGTTTAAGAAAAAGACCTGTTGACCAGTGGAATTTCAATTTCCTTGGCAATTCAACCAAGGATATCCATTCTGCAATCACTAAAGCAGCATTTACACACTTCAAGGTGCTGTAAGACTACTTCTTTACTGTTCAATGAACAACAGGATCAGTGGCAAATGGAGAAATCATCTTAGGAAATGGACTCAGTGTAATAAAATACTAGGAGATGGTGAACATTTAAGGTCTGCTGATCTCATAAAGTCTAAAATACTCCAGAGACTATGGTGCATATAAAAAGATGGAGCTTGCTAAGTATACTGGACGCCATAAAGAACTCTAAAGAAAATGCAGCTTTACTCTTAAATGGTTAAGTTAGAATCCATTACTATCAATTGAATGTAGACAATTTTATTACGTAAGAAATAGTTGAAAGTTATTGTAGTCAGTGTTTGCAATAAAAATCTATCCTGGCTGGAATACTGAATGAATACAGATTTCAAGAGACTTGAATAGAAGAGCAGACAGAGATCTTAAAATGCATAAATGTTTGTGGTTTAATTTTTTTTCTCCCCATGCACACATTCAGTGTGTGCTATTCCACATGTGCTGAAAACATGTGTTCTAAACAGTCTAATATATTTTTATTGCTTCCTTAAAAGAGGAACCATTTTGAAACTGCTGGGTTATGTGATGAAAGGTTCAAGAAGAATCCACAAACAAGAAGGTTCACAGAAGAAAAATAAAAGTATTTTAAATGAAGAGACAAGTCCCTGCCCTGGCTCCTCTCCCAGATGTTCCAGGAGAGCCTCAGCCTCATGGGTTGTGAGGAAAACTTATCAGCATGAGACAACAGGAGTAGCTCTCCAAATTCCCTTGCAGACTGGTACTGTCTAGTGTTACAGGGCTAATAGTGGGTTGCAAGGGAGCAGCATTTTTGAATTTCATTAGACATTAGTATGGAATGTTAGGAGAAGAACCAAAGGAGGGAAAAGGAGGGATCAAGGTGATTTGGAGAGAAATAACCATAGCAAAATAGAGGAATAATAGGATAAGCGGGATCAGTCAGATGTTGACAGATGCTGATCAGTGCGTTTGTAAGGCCATGCCTTGCTCCTGATCCCTGCACTGTGCCATGGTGCCCTGTCTCCTCATTAAACTTTGTGTGCATTTTCTAACTGCTCTGCAGAAGCAGTGCAATCTGGTGGGGTCAGCTGAGAAACCTGTTTGTGCGTGTGTGTGTGTGTGTGTGTGTACGTGCGTGCCTGTGCATGAGGCAGCCTGAAAATGGAGTTTCCAGGGGCCAGCTACAGCACAGGCTGGGTGTCTGAGGACAGTTACTGGCCTTTGCCTGGATCAGTCAGAGAGACAGTGAGGGCACTTGATGATCCTTGTGGGTGCCTTCCAAATCAGGATATTCTATGATTTTATGGTTCTGTATCTGTGTTTGCATATATGCCTAATGGGAAGGCATGCTCAACTTCGCCTCTAGCTGTACCTGGGAATTGGGAGCTGCAGCAGCGACATCTCCATCAAGCTCAACCACTCCTAACAAAAACAAAAACCAAAATACAAGTGTCACAGACGTTAAGATGTTGTGGTGCTAGGTATGGTAATATTAAAACACATGTTCACAAATACCTATATCTGAATAGCTAACTGGTTGTGTGGAAAGTGGGTTTTTTGTATTTCAAAGCAAGATATTTCCACTAATTCTAAATTATAGATCATAAAAGGTATGATCGGAAGAAAAACAGTTTTATGTGTCCCTAAAGCATATGCAGTATCAAGTAATTAATATTTCAGTTTATTTGAGTCTCATTCAGAACCTATATTTTTATCTACACAAGCATAAAGGTGACCTCTGTAGGTTTGTCCAATTATTTTCAAGTATAGTTACATTTTTTCTAGAGCTGGTAGAAAATCAGAATCATTTAATTGTCACTCACTTTCAAAATCAAACTTCTACAATCAGTATAATCTGTGTAAAGTTACTGAAGCCAGTTGAAACATAAAATGATATCAAGGTTCAGTAAACTTTCCAGTACCCATTACTGACTGTGGTGGAACAGAGAAAGGAAAAAAACAAGTCAAAGATCCTCAAGTTTTGATTGCATTTGCAAGGTCAGATTTTGTTGTTGTTGTTGTTGTTGTTGTTTCGGAATAACAACTATATTTCATGTAGAAAATCATGTGTTGAGTAGTGGAGTATTTTTTGGAGGTGGGCAGGAGAGTGGTGGTTTTTGATTGTTTTTTAAGAAGATGTTCTCTAAAAGAGAGTCTCATTGAAAGAAGAATGTCCTCTGAACAGAGAAGATCTTGTACGTTAGAAATTTTGTATTTCCCTTGAATTTACCTTTTCCATGCATGAAACTGAATTAAATATGTTGGCATTACATGTAGTATCATAATAAAAAAGAAAAGGAAATGGAAAAATAAAGGTGTGGGCTTTTAAGAATGGTCAGGATTAATTGGAAGCTCCCTCTCTGAGATAACCCTTTAAGTTAAGAGGAACCTTGAAGAAGACATAACTTCATCTCGAGATAAATTTTTTATGAAAGGCGTAATTTTGGCTTGTAAATTAAATGTTAATTTTTCTTTATGCTTCCTCCTTTCAAGTTCCCTATAATTCTTCATTTCCATTTTTTATAAACTTTAGACATTCTTCCCTTGCTTTTTATTTCTTCTTGGGTTGTTATGCTTCCTCTATCATGCCTTTTCAGCCTTTTAATGATCTTTTAATGGTTTTCCTACCTCAAGGAAAAAAAGGTAGCCTTGCCCTTCCCACTCTGTTTTACAGTGTATCCAGTTACTTCCCCTCTGTGTTGAAGAATCCTCCCAGTATGAGTGCTCCTATTCAGATGAGTGCTCCCATTATCTCTGACTGTTATCTGTAACATATACTAATCCCAACTGCAGAGTAATGACTCAGGAATGATCTCAGAGATTTTAAGGTAGTGATATAACTACATAAATTAAAGGGCAAAGTCTCAAATAGTAGTAATTTTGACTCCAAATTTATAACAAAAAAAATTTACCTTTAGATGTACTAGGAAAGTTATGTTGATTTAATAAAGCTTAAAAAGCAATTTACTAGCTCAATTTTTTATCATAGAATCACAAAATCCTGGGACGTAATTTAAGGAGTTCAGAAATACAGTAATGAATGCATGTTCAGTGTAGCTTGATTGGAAGGATTTGTTTGCTGGTTTTTAGATGTAATTTTTACTTCATGGTAAATTAATGAAGTCTAAACAGGCCAATGTAAGAATTTTACTAAGAAATCTTTGGAATTACTGCAGCATCAGAACGATATAATTCTTATATTACTGAGTACAGTGACACTTTCTCATTACTAAAGTGGTACAGTTACAATTATTCTGCATCTGTGTGTCTGCAGATATTTAACAGTGACAGCTCCATGGTTTCTACAGCTGTATCATTAATGGCTGGTTATTATATGTGTGTGTCTTTCTCTTTTCTGCTGCTCTCTCTAAGTCTTTAAAATACAGGGTATTGATCACAAAAGTTATTTAAATGTTCTTATATAAACCGCGTAAAAGATGCCTATTTTGAAGCACAGCATGCCATCTAGCGGATTTACCTTGCAAACAGCACAACAATTTGTGGAACTAAGAACCAGTGGTGAAAAAAACCTAATCATCACTCCCCTGAACTCAGCTTCAGTGTCCCACTATCCACTCGTCTTTTGTTTAATGAACACCTGACATATTTGTGAATCTGCTTTTCCAACTAAACCTAGGCAAATATTTGAGATGGCATTTAAGTATTTGCTATAGTTTATTCAAATAAAAGGAAATCGAGCAGAACTATTTTGAAAGTTGTGCATGAAATATTAGGGTCTCTTTAATGAAAACTAACTTCCAACACAGATGCCTGAGAACTTAATTAGCTACTCATTGAGTCATTGCAGAGTAACTTACTGTTCACAAACACTTCCTATGGCTTCAGGGTTTTTCTTTTCTTCATACTGGTACATACAAGGAAATACTCCAGGGATGGAGACTTTTCAACCTGTTTGGGCAGTCTATGCCAGTAATTTGATCCCTCTCACAGCAAAAAGATATTTTTTATTGTTCAAATGGAACCTCTTGCATTTTGGTCTGTGCCCATTGTCTCTTGTCCTGTCACTGGGAACCTCTGAGAAGTCCCTGACTCTGCCTTCTTTATATTCTTCCTCCAGGTACTACTGTATATTGAGAAAATCCCCCCAAGTCTTTTTCTCTGTAGGTTAAATAGTCACAGGTCTTTCAGCCTTTTGTCACAGGAAGGCTTCATCATCTTGGTGGCCCTTCACTGGACTCTTTCCCCTGGGGCCATACCTCTCTGTACTGGGGAACCCAGAACTGGACACAGGACTCCAGGTGTGTCCTTACCAGAGCTGAGTAGAGGGGAGGGAGCAACTTCCTTGAACTGCTGGCAGCCCATGCCTAATCCAGCCCTGGATGCCACTAGCCTTCTTTGCCATAAGGGTACAGTGATGGTTTGTTTTCAATTTGGTATCCAATAGGACTCCCTTGTCCTTTTCTGCAAATCTGCTTTCAAGCTTAGTGGCCCAAGTATACACATTGGTACATTAATTTCAAAAATGAAAATTATATTGGCTTTGCTAGCACATATTTTGATGTTCTCATGTATTCTGCTACATATAAAAAGGACTTATTAATTTATCATTGCTTTTTCTTACCACAAGTCCACACTGGACATTGGGTTCATCACCTTTTAGATGAAAATATTGTCACGTACAAGATTTAATAGATTAAACGCCACAAATTAAACATGGAGGGCATATCTGTTAGCTAAGTGGACATTCTCTGACTTTTCTTGTGACAACAAAGTCACAACCTTCTCCTCTAGTACCCAAAAGATTTCATCTTCGGAAAGCTTTCTTCTGAAGCGAGTACACCAGCCATCCTCACGCTGCAGAGTTAATATATGAGCATTAGTATATGTCTAGGTGTGGTAGCATGCAGCTGTCTGTCTTACCAGTGCCTGACAGGAAGGCAGAAGGAGAGATGGCTGCATTCAATATTTCTTGTCCTTACTCCCAAAAGACCCACGGGGGCAAGGTTGAATTATCTCTTACCACATCAGTATGGTTTAAAAGGACTGCAGCTAATTGTGAAATTGCACCCCAGAGGTAAACTGGCAGAGGAGCAGTACCATTTGCCTCACATGTTCCCAGTGCTTGCTCCCACTGCATTGTGAATTCAGTGACCTCAAGTTTCCCATGCCTCTTATGTACTCACTGAAGAAGGAAAGATTTTCTGAGGTTGCAAAATCTCACCTTGGTTCCCAGCTTCCGTTAAGATTCAAGATTATCCAAGAGTTATGCAAAGTGTTCAAGTGAGTTTTGGAGGCGTTCCCCACCCCCCATTTTTAACACTGGTGTTCATACACTAATGACTGGATCATTTCAAATTATTAAATGTAATGAAACTCACCTGGAGGAAGAAAGAACTTTTCAAAGGAATGTGAGATCCATTTGCTATTACCTTTGAGAACTCTTGAGGGACAATTGGATTTTCAGAGCAGAAGAAGAAGCATAGAGAGAAAGACAGAGACACACAAAGACACAGAGAGACAGAGACAGACAGAAGGAAGAAGCTTCCTTATCCTGTGGTCTAATCTTAGTTCCCAGAAATGTATTGGAAAAAGAAAATCATCAACTGATCTATTTAAAGCCTTTGGAAAAAAATCAAAGACGGCGTTAAGAACAAATCACTTTGGAGAAACACAATTTGGAAAAAAACCTCAAACAAACAAAAAAAGAAACAGGTTGCAAGAAATGTAACTCACTCTCTCTTTCTAATTTTTAACATTGGCTCAGATGACCTTATAATAACACTTAGGACACACGGCACAAAGCAAATATATGAAAGAGTAAGAGCAAAGCTTACTAGGAAAGTGTACACACTGACTAAATCAGAGGTTAACCATCAAAGTGACAGACAGTTTTGATCAGGGTTCTTCAGCGTGTCTTTGGCAGTTTCTAAGGTGAACATAAATCAGTTGTCAAAGTGCAGCAGAAAGGGGGACAAGCGCTGAGATGTATAAACAGGAGTGTTGCTTGTAAGACTGAAAGAAAAAAAAAGTTCCACTTTGCTCATAAACCAGAGAACATGTAAGAAAAATGTGCAGAAATACAGGAAACATGACCTACAAAGAATGACTGTAGGTATGAGCACTGTTTACTTTGTAGAAGACTAAAGGCATAGTCTTTGTATGAATAAGGGTTGTTGTTGTAAAGAAGAAGGGAATAATTTATTCTTAGTGTCCACAGGGAAAAAACCAAAACCAAAACCAAAACACAAACCCACGTTTCCAATACAGGAAGTTCTTAAGGACAGATATGACAAACATTTAGTAGGAACAATTTGGACATAGTTAATTTGAAAGAAAAGGAATCACTTATATGACTCTCGAGGTTAATTTGAGGTTATAAATTCTTTGACTATAAATGACAGACATATCCACCAAATTATGAAGCGTATTTCCTGTGTCCAGAACTAAAAAATCTCAGGGATGTCTGGTAAAAATTAAAGTATTTTCTGTTTCTGTATCTGTTTAAGATTTCAGGAAGAAATCAACACTCTCAAGTTCTTTTTTTTATTTTTTTTCCCAGAGGGAATATTGAGGTAAAAAAGAGGGAAACCTTGGAATTTTACCATAACTGTCTCTTCATACTTTACTTGAAGTTAAGGACGTTGGTAATATTTTTATAATTTTTTCTAACTCTTAGACTCTCAGTGTAAGGTATGAACAAATAATAGCTTTAATGTAATTTTAAAATAATTGTTTTGAAATAAATTAACTGTATATTTTGGCTATAATTAACTGTCTCCCATGCAAACTCTTTTTATGAATATGTGTAGTATTAAACATGACTGACTGAATGACAGACCTGAGAATTTAAAAAATAAGAAGGGAACTTGTGAAAGATGAAAGAAAAGGTAAGACGTCAGATAGGGCTACTAACATCTCAGAATTTCTGACTAGAGACTTTCATGACAGAAGTCTGGACACGCACACCACTTTTCCTACAAGAATCACAAAAGTCTCAAAGTCATACCGAGTTCTGGTTTAATTAGTTTCCTGCAGCTAAGAGGTGCCAGCAGTGTCTGTCTGGGTGCTGCTGAGAGGGACACACAGCTCTCTGTGGGCCAGGGTCAGGAGGCGGGTCCCTGGGGTTCCGTCAAGTCCGGGCCTGGCAGCCGGGTCCTGTCCCATCACCCTGTCTCCCTGGGGAGAGGGACAGACCCAGCCCAGGCTGGGATGCGGGCCATGGCAAGGCAGGACAGGGCGGCGGGAGTGGCTGATGGCGCTGTGGGGTGGCAGTGCGGGGAGCCCTGGAGGGCTGGAAACGAACTGCCAAGGCTGTTGGTGCTGCAGGGTCTTGAAAATGACCTGGAAAATGTTAGATATTGCATTCTTGATGATATGCTGGCCTGGGACTATTTTAAACAGTGTCTCATTATTAAGGATGGGGAAAGGAATAAACAGATTTCATCAAGCAGTAACAAAAATAATAAAACAACCCAAAAAACTTCCAAACTTTAAAACCTCTAAATTATGTCCTTTAAAAAAAAAAAGGGGTTGTTTAATTAAGCAGCCTTCTTCAGTTTCTTCTCCAATTCGAGACCATCCAAAAGCTCCCTGTGCACTTCAGGAGAGTTAAAATAGGCCTACTTCCATATGCTGCATTCACAGACACACATTCTATTAGCAAAATTGAGTTCCTCTGGCTTCACCCCAACTATAATTTTGAAAGATATTCCTGGAGCAGTGCTTTCATTTCATAACAATAATGTTTTTCACTTTTTATCACAATGTCACCTGAGTACATCCCAGCACTTATTTTACTGTGAAAAACATCTATCCATATGCTTTATCCTGTGAAATCATTTTATATTTCTGTTTTCCTTGCACAAGGAATTTGTATGTTTATGCCTCATAACCAACTTTATTATTACATTCCTATTAAAATTAAATGTGTTTATAGATTTCACACAACTTGTTTTGACAGATTTTTTCCTATTTAAGGCTCTATCCTAGCTGAGGTTCACTAATTGTCATACTTGCTTTATCTTCAAATCACACCTGTGTAGAAACAGCACAGTATGGGGATGCAGTTTTGCATTGAGGAGCAGGTGACAGAGGTGCTCTGTCTGTTTTCTGGTGGTAAAAATACAGAATAACTGTGAGGCAGTACTATCCCATACAAAGGCTTGCCATTACACAAAAGTGTAAGATGACGCTTGCCTGCTGTGCTTTTATTTAGACGAATACACAGATACTCAGAATAGACATTTGGAGTCAAATCATACAGCCTACACTCTAGTTCTGCTCAGCCAATGTTATCCTAATTAGACCCATAAAAATCACATGCCACCTTAATTCAAGTTGTATCAGAAAAATTTTCATAAAATATTAAAGCAACTATGATTGGTTACACCAAACAAATGAAAGAATCACATGAGGTTTTATTTTGTTTCTGCTGTCCTGTCATCTCGCTCTTCTATGGGTCTAGGAGAAAAGCTGTAGCTTCATCCAAATAAGCTGGGCTTAAAATCTTATGCAAACCTTGCCAAATGCTGAATGACCTCAGGGTAACTGTTTCTCTCTTTTCTTCTTCTAATGTCTCTTAAAGAACAAACCCATCAACCAGGAGAGTCTTCCATCGTCTCTGAGGGTCATTATGTTGAAATGAATTTGCACAGGAGCAAGGAACATATTTAAGAGAGAAGAATCCTTGTGAGCTTCTACAATTTCCTTTGTTGCTTGCATCTCTCTGATGTCCCATTGATTCCCTTGTTCATACATTGGCTGCTAATGCACATTTTTGTTTTCTAGCTCTCTGTCTTTCCCAGGGAACCTTCGTAATTGGGAAAAACTGTCAGGTGCATGTAGTGTTTTAGCTGATAAAGCTAACAGAAAATTAGCAAACAAAGTAAATTGCCACAAGCCATCACAGTTGAGCACGTAAGCAAAAGTCTCATGGTATATCTTGCAGGGATACTATGGCTAAAGCTGTAGTTTCAGGTATTTGAATGGGGGTCAAATGAAGGAAGAATTTGGTTTTCAAAATTAACTCTAATTAATTTAAAATCTTTAAATATATTTAAAATCTTCAAATATATCCTTTATTTAAAGACAGCTTTAGAAGCTTTCCAGTAATTAAATAATTTGAAAAATTGGTAGGAGATGAAGGAAAGGAAATTAGGAGAACTGTAGAACTGTCAATATCATTAACATTATGTTCTAGTTGAAAATGACATACTTACATTATCCTGATGGGCCCCAAACCACTGGGTTAAGCACAGCTGTAAGTTTCTGAATGAAGCGACTGTAACCAGGAGAAAATGTCAACACCCAAAGGTTATGTTCTTACAAGCAACGTGACATATCTTATCATTCACCATGATTACATTTGACAGGACATATATTCACATGCACTTTTTATCAAGCATGTAAGTATTTTTTATTCACTGACTGGATGAAGGTAGAAAGAGTAAAAAAGAAGGGTCTGGTCAAAGTAAACAATGTAGCTTTTGTAATGAATTACAAAGTTAGGTAAATTTTTCATTGCTATCTTTGTTTGACATTCAATCTTCCTTTCATTTCCATCCCATATGCACATTTCTTACCCTTGTATAAACCTGGACTGGGTATTCACCAGTGGATGAATTTATGTCAATAGCTAGAGATTCATTCCCCTTTATATCACCATCTTCTGACACCAATTCACCTTCATATGAATTGCCTGCAGGCTGTACACTTGTACTGCATTTATTATGAAACTTATGATGACTTTTCCAGGCTTCAGCTGTAATGCATCTGGTGTTTATGGAGGTCAAAAGAACCAGAAAACTGTGCTTTTGCTTTTTATCCTGCAAGTCCATGTATTTTTTTTCAGTACAAAATTTCAACAGGTGTTATCCATTGTAAAAATACAAAGAAAACGAAAATTTAACCTTTTCTGGTGAAACAAACATTGTCACAGTGCATTCATACAGCTGGGTAGACAGTCTGTGACATAACTGAAAAGATATTTGCAAATTAAAAATGAACATATGTTTCAGAGTGCAGATATATTTTCAGGTGAAGGTGAACAGAAGTATGCACATCTGTCTTTCTAACACAGAAGGAATGTGATATTTAAACGTGAAATTACAGAACTAGAAAAGAAGAAAGAATTCTTTCCAGGATGCAGGTCTATTAACTTCCACTGAACTACTTTTTTGTTTATATGGGAAGAACAGCTTCTTAACAACTTCTTCTGTTGCTTTTGTCTTGCAGTCCCGTTCTGAGCCAAGATGTCCAATAGCTTTTTCCTGAATAAACAGGCAAGCAGAACTCTGTTCATGAGCTGAGGAATGCGTGCAGACTGAACTATGTTGTTATCTCTACTCTGTGGTGGGGTTTCTTTTGACCATCACACCACTATGTCTCACAAGGACTCTGCTGAAAGACAGGTTTAAAAAATATTTTGTGATTTGTTTGTCAAAAAAGTTTATGTAAAAAGAAAAAATTGAAGAGTCTAACAATTTTTTAAAAAATTGGCATTCAGCATAAATATGCTACATATTTTCACTGATAGATGAAAGATGAAGTGCTTTTGCTTCTCAATCAATGTTTTCTGCCTACCATACCTTGTACAACATACAGTATCTAGCACCACTTTTAATGTATTAGGTAAAAAATAAACCCTTTCTAATTTCAATGTAGTTGCAGTAAAAGCAGTCCTAAACTGCCAATCTGACAAAAATTCTCTGTGTCCACTAGACCAAAATAATTACTTTCAAATTCTGTGATAAACCTCAACCAATACAAATCCAGTTTCTAAAGAAAGCATTTTTGGGGTTTCTGGTTGGTCTGTACCAGGGCTGGGAATACTGAAATGTGCTTCCTCTTACCTTGGGTCATGCCTTCCACCTAGATATAGCAATTCCAGACTCTCTGACTTAGGAGGAATAAAAATGTCAATTTTTATATTCCATACTATAGAATAAAGAAATTGCAGGATTCTGGGATCTAAATAAATTTTGCTGAGCAGAACTCTCATTATAAGCCCCACTCAGAGAAAGATAAGGTTATTAACTATACTCTTCATTTTCTACTTTTGAAATAACGATTCAGCTCCACTTTTATCTCATAACTCTTTTCTTAGAGTCATGCAGTGAGAGATTTTGCCAGAAACGTTCTGAGTCCAGTTATGTCAGTATCTTTTTAGGAAACTTCTAAACTTCTAAAGACACTGTCAAGACGAAGGAAAATCTTGGCAAGGCAACACAATTATCAAGTGCACCAAGATGCAGATCCTGCAGTGAGAAAGGCTTAAAAGCCAAAACTGAAAAGATTCTATTTCTGTCCAACAGATACTTAAACTCAGTAAAAGTCTGAAATTTATTCATTTTGGATGTATAACTCACTCAGATGCATGTTGTTTTTAACCATGCCTCTGTCGCATACGAGTAATTCCTAGCCACAGAAACTGAGCTAAGCACTATGCACTGTTCTTCCGGACCAAACACAAGTGTAGTGGGTTGATGATGGCTGAATGCTGGGCACCAACCAAAGGCTCTCATCACTCCTCCCTGCAGCTGGACAGGGGAGAGATAATGGTTTGGTACTGCATCATGCATTTTTGTTTTTCATAAAAGAAAGGATAAGGTATACTTAATTCTTTAAAGGACATTTGTGGCCACCTCTATGGATCCAAAGTAAATGGCAAGTTTGGAACAAATCCTCAGTGTAAAGAAATTAGAGTAGAATAGCATGGAACTGAACAGGACAGAACGAAATATTTGTTGTAAGGGACCTGCACTGGTCATCTAGTCCGACTGCCTGACTATTTCGAGTTTGTCCAAAAGTGAAAGTATATTATTAAGGATATTGTCCAAAGGCATCTCAAACACTGATAGGCATGGGACATTGACCACCTCTCTAGGAGGCTTTTTCCCATGTTTGACCACCCTCTCAGTAAAGAAATGTTTCACAATGCTGACTCAAACCTCAACCTAATGTAGTCTTGAATCACTGCCATGTATCCCAATACTGGGTGCCAGGAGATAAATGCCTCCCTCCCCAGTTTTCTTTCTCTGGAAGCTGTGGGGAGCTGTGAGGTTGCCCCTTAGTCTACTTCTCTCTAAACTAGACAAATGCCATGTTCTCAACTATTCCTTATAGAAATGCCTTCCAGCTCACCAGTTTGGTTGCTCTACTCTGGATTCATTAAAAACCTTCACATAATTTTTAATTTGGAGCCAAAAGATATCCTTGCAAGTATACGTGGAGTCCTGGCACCTAGCACTGATCTTGAGACCACGTATGCCATGTCTGTAGAGTACAGCGTTTGTGGGTTTTAATTTCATTTATGTTCAGATGTTCTGTCAAATGGTCATCTGCATCTAGGTTAAGTTAAAATTTGAAATTCTGACTACATCTAAGAGAAATATCTCTTTACATTCTTCACTTCTGTCTAAAAGTAGGAAAAAAATAGCTTTTGAAAATACTTGATGCTTTGAAAAAAAACGCTATATACATACAATTTTCATTTATTTTTTAAAACAATTCCACTAATGTCACAGTATCAGCAATATGGGCCAAGTGATATCAAACTTCTGACAAATCAGTACACATCTAGCTAAGGCACCTGAACATCATATAATGAACTGTATCCTTGCATGGCATTTATTTCAAATTCCTCCTCTTTAATAGTGGCCTATTTCAGTGATTTCACATATATCCTTCAGGTGCATTTTACTTTCCAGTCATTTTGTTTGATTTAAAAACTTTTCCCTGTCAGTGAAAACAAAATCTCAGTTAAAATCCAAAACATCATTTTAGTCTTTCTTATGCCTAGAATCATGCATTAATTCTGCTCAGTAGAACCTACACAGGTTCTGTATTTTCTCTTGATGGATTGTGCCCTGAGGTAAGCACCCACTCAAATATATTTTGTATGTCTGTGAAGAATTCTGAGTGTTCTACATACTCAGATGCCAAAGGTTTTCCCTAAAGCATCTCACTCAGTAAGCCCGTTCTGGATCTTCATGATTTTTTTTTTTTTTAATTGCAGGTTGCATACACAGCCTGCTCTCAGTTTTCCTAATTGCACCATTGCCCAGTGCATTTTTCATGTAATTTTCTTTCCAGACTCATCTAAACCCCTGACAAATGGAAAGAAAGCAAACCAACAAGGATTTCACCACTTTAGAAATTTTCTAGGTGTTTTACAGTCAGCTGTCATCTTTTCCTCTTTCCCAGTATTTGATCTCTTTCTCCTTTCAAAGCAGTAGCTTTCTTTTTTTTCTTAACTTCCACCAAGCATCTCCACCCAGTTTGCCCTCAGAGACTGCATCTTCCAGGTTCCTTAGCATTAAATAAGCCAAGGCAATTGTAGTGGAGTTATTTTTAAAGAAACAGACTCTGGTATTATGCCTTGAAACACAAGATTGCAAGTCCAATAATTCTTTGAATTCAGTTAATGAGTGTCTGAGCTACAAATGCTGACAATTCCAAGGTTGTTGAATAAACTGTTAGATATGTAATAAGAGAAAGAAGTGTGAGTAAAATATGGAACAACACAAAGCAGAAAGAAATGAAACACAACTTGCTGAATATTGCCCAGCACAACAGGATAAGGTGGTAACAGAAAGTAGGATATTTTTTCATGTAAAGCAGCAATCAATACAGCCATAACACAAGAAAGTCTCTCCAAAAGCTGCTGAATTGCTAATGGAAAAATTAGTAAGAAAATAAAGATCCTCAATGAATACAATAAATCAGGTTTCCATGGTCCTAAAGTACTTCTCATGCACAGAATATAATGACATTTCATTTCCTTCTTTTCTGCCAGGAATGCCAGGCCAGAAGGATGATATAGAGACTTATAAACCTTTCTGCTTCATTTCTTTACTGGATATTTAGTAATGTGTATTAAAATAGACTAACACAGAAGTAATGTGTTCTCACTTAATATTTTTATTTTCCATTCATAAATACTCCAAGCCTTGTTATAGTGATGTGTCATTTTCTACAAATAATTAGGTAAGGGCTTTATGTGCGTTTCTCTTTATTTAAAATTTGAGCAGTGTATTTACTTCTGATTTGATACATAGAGTGAATTTACATGTCATAATGCAGTTAGATATCTAGATACTAGATACTGCTGATGGCAAAATACAAAATTATAAAGACATCATTTGTATGAAAGGAAGTTGCCTAACAGTCTATGAAACATGTAGCTTAGTGCTGGTGTCTGAAGACTGTGACCCAAAACTCTTTTTCTTATCATGTTGATTGTTTTGGATCTGTTTCTGAAGTAACTTGTTCCTCCTCGATATTATAAAAGCAGCTTATGCACCTAATCTAAAATACGGATGTGGCTGTGGGACAGGAACCAGAAAGTTAGGTTTTGCGATATTCAGTATTGCATTAACAACATCCCTTCTTGATTTAGACTTCTGTCTACTGTATAAGGGAAATCTGAGAACTTGAAACCAGTTTTCTTAGAAATCTATCTATTTTGAACCATGATTGCAGCACAGTGATTCCACCTATCCCAATCTCCAGCTTTTAGACTTCTGTACATGCCCCATCGAATTCTTTGACAATTTTTTTTTCAACAAACAATATTGTGAGGCCTACCTCAAGTGTAAAATCAGTGAAACTTAAGAAATTACTGCTTAAGAAATATGGTCCTTTCTTCCATATAATGTTTTAATCTGTGCCTTCTTTAGTATAACAACACATAACTATGTACTGATATTTGACTGATTTTATTTCTTTAGTTTGATCAGTCTCAAAATACATTTGCTTCATGCGAAATAACATTTCATATGGGCCAACATAAGCAATGTTTGCTAAGTGAATCTGGAACACTCAACCCAGACTCTCTGGCAAGGTCATATAATTTAAGTATTTTATGACCAGTAATTCTCTTAAATGATAAATCATAGAACCATAGAATGAATTGGGTTGGAAAGGAACTTAAAAATCTTTTAGTTCTAATCCCCCTGCCATTGGCAGGGACACCTTCCACTAGATCAGGTTGCTCAAAGCCCCATCTGAGCTGGTCTTGAACACTTCCAGGCATAGGGCATTCAGAACTTCTAGTGTCTCACCACCCTCATTGTCAAGACTTTCCTTCTAATATCTAATTGAAATCTAATCCTCTTCCAGTATCAAACTATAACCTCTCATTCTGCCGCTACGCTTCCTCATAAAGAGTCTTTCTCCAGCTTTTCTCTAGGCCCTCTGTAAGTACTGGAAGGCTTCTAGAAGGTCTTCCCAGAACTCACTCTTCTCCAGGCTAAATAATCCCAACTTTTTCAGTCTGTCCACACAGGTGAAGTACTTTATCCCACCAGTCATTTTCATGGCCCTGTTGGAGCTGGTCCATGCATTTTTTATGCAGGAGTCCCCACAGTTAAACAGAGCATTCCAGGTAAGGTCTCACAAGGGCGACGTAGAGGGGCATAATTACATCCCTTGCCCTGCTGGTCATGGTTCTTGTGATGCAACCCAGGATACAATTGACTTTCTGGGCTGCAAGAAGATATTGCCAGGTCATATTCTGGTTTTCATGCACCGATACCCTCAAGTCCTTCTCTGCACAAATATTCTCCATCCACTCATCACCTAGCCTGTATCCATGTTTAGGATATCCCCAATCTCGGTGCATGACCTTGCATTTGGTCTTGTTGAACTTCATGAAGTTCAGACAGCCCACCGCTCAAGGTCCCTCTGGATGGCATTCCTCCCCACCAGCATGTCAACTGTATCACACAGTTCCATGTCGTCAGCAAATTTGCTGAAGGTTCAGTGTATTCCACTGTCTGTGTTGCTAACAAAAATGTTAAATAATACTGCTCCCAGTACAAACCCCTGAGGGACTCCACTTTTCCAAGGAGTGGAACCCAGACATTGAGCCCTTGACCACAACTCCAGCCAATTCCTTATCCACTGAATGTCACACCCATGTTTCTCTTTTAGAGACAAAGATGATGTGCAAAACAGTATCAAAGTTCAGGTAGACAGTCAGTCACTCTTCCCTTCTCCACCAATGCTGTAACCTCTCTGTTTTCCATGTACCTTAGCATAGTTTACAGGAAGATCTGCTTTGTTTTCTTGCCAGGCAGAGGTGTGAGAGCAACTGGCCCATAGTTTCCCAGGTTGTCTTTTTTTCCCTCTTTAAGAATGGGGGCTATATTTCCCCTCTTCCAGTCAGTGTGAACTTTACCAGTCTGACACAATTTTTCAAATTTGATGGACAATGACTTAACATCTTCATCTGCCAGTTCCCACAGGACCCCTCTGTACCTTCAATCAGGTCCCACGGACTTGTACATATTCAAGTTCCTTAGATATTCTCAAATTTGTTCCCATGCACTGTGTTGTTCTCCATTCTCAGTCCTCCAGAGGGAATGAAAATACATCAGTATTTTTCCTCAGATCACTCTTGCAATAATGTTGATGCAGGTTTGAGGGAGTAAATACATTCGAAGTTATATAAGAATAGCCACACAAACCTGAAGTATTAAAAATTAATAACAATAACATCTATCCATAAATAAACAATGGTCTAAATGTTAAGTCACAAAATACAGTCACTAGTTCTGATACCTGAACTTTTGTTTTGTTCATGATATTTTTTGTGAGTCAGTACTCACAACTCAAGAAATTCTATTTCATGACTGCTATAAAATGAATTTAAAATTACAGTCTCATTTTAGTATTTGGTACAGAATTATATTAGTTATACTGACATTAAAATTAAGTATGAAAAGACATTAAATTAAAGGGAGATGTTTCATCTAAAACTTCCAGTGAAAAAAATTGATGTAGTTTTATTTTGTGTAACAAAAATGGCTAGGTATAAAATGTAATAATATATTCAAAATACACAGAGAAAATTAATTTCACTGATGTCTTGGGGAAAAAAAAAAAAGAAGCCAAATGACAATGCAAACATATCCTCTTAGTTGAACAGTGAACTTAAACCGTTTACTAGTGGCTCATTTATAACACTTTTTTGCAAAATTAAATATTAATTAATAATATATTAATTACATTACTTGTATAGATGCTTATATTTCAATAAGCAGAACATATACACATAGTATAAAAGTGAATAATTTAATAGTTGGTGTTACTGTATATGTCAAGGTTTTGCTTTTCCCTCAAGATTTTTTAAATGAAGAACTCTAGACTCTGAAAGCATTTTAACTTGTCTTGTATTAAAAGTCATTACACAGAGTCCTTTGGATGCCTAATCACTTGATGATTGCCGTCCTCATGAGTGTGACCATGGAACCTACTGTACTCTCCATTGTGTGAACTGTGGAGGTTGCTTTATAGGTTCTGTTAGGAATAAAAGATGTAACTACCCTGAGACCAATTACTGAATAGCTCAATAAACAATGTGGGTAACAACAATTCTTTGAAATTCCCTCCAAGCTGCCCTTGATCTACATGCATAGTTGAATTCATATTTCCCTTGTATTTCTGCCCCTGGTTCCTACCTGCAATATGCTGTTTCTATTCCTGAATCACCTCTAAGGATTCCTGTATCACCTCTGAGGATTCCTGTTTTTCAGACTCCTGTGTAGGGTAGCAGTTTGGCTGGATTAGGCACTTATTTGAAGAACAATATAAAATTCTTCGTTTGGTCAACCATGCTTGTTCATGATTTGACAGGTGAATGCCTCCGGTTCTGGTTCACTTCTATTTCTGATAGCCTCCTTGTAAAATACATTCCTGTACTCTTTTCAGTCCCTCTCCAGCACTTAGATGCCTGAACACTTAAGATATTACTACCGCACCATTGTAGTGCTATGAAAAAGCAGGCCCTGTACAGTGCTTTGACTTGGACTGAACTAAAAGCAAGGGATTACATTTAGGAATTTGGATTAACTTATTTTCTTGCACTCCTCTGTAACACATTGCCAAAGAGATCATCCAGCATATATTTCTTTCTTGGTTTTTCTATTAAAGCTTATATAATAAAGTGAGCAAAGCTTAGATTGTGATCATTCCACTTGTCCAATCAAATGCAATTTCATTCAGTAACTAGCTTCTAAGAAAGACAAAGCAAATAAAAAGAGTATGAAATCACTTCTGTGTGTGTCTAAAACTCAAGTAGGCTGGGATGCATCAACATTGGAAAGACACAGCTTGGGAAAAGTGTGATATGAGTGGTATACATACTCATGTATGAGGAAGAGAAAGTATAGGAGCTGACAGTTCTTAATCTCTTCCAGTGAAAGAAGAAGGGACAATCAGCAGAAACAAGGAGGGTACAAGTTTGGAACAAAGAAAGGCAAGTATTTTTTTTCATGCAATGGGAAGCAGAGCTGTGGAACTCCTTGCCAAAGGACATTGTTGTTATAAGGAGTTGACAAGCTTTGTGAGAAGCTTGGATGGCCACCTGCAAGAGTTGTGCACTTGGGTGATTAAGGACAGAAGTCAACTGGGACTCCAGAAACCCATGAGCTGAAATCAGTTGGAATCTGAGAGCATATTAGGAAGTTATATGTCTGCTCTGTCCATACTCTTTCCTGAGTACCTGATTATGACCAGGCAGAGCCTTCAGGAGACTTTGAGTCTAGATTGGTAAATGGACTGAAACAGTATTTCTGTTCTTATGTCTCACCCTCATAAATTTAAGGAAAGTAATTGTTGTTCTATAACAAGAGAGAAATGCTTGTACACATCTCCACTCTTTTTCTCACCTGTCATTGCCTCACCAAACTTGATTCTTTCCAGTAGCCACCTGGGAATGGATTTCCTGCCGGGCTAATTACTCTAAAAGCTGACAAACCTGTCGACTGCACTCACCACAGCAGCTGTTCAGACATTCCTTTATATATAACCCGTGTAATTCTCCCCTGTTAACTTGCCAAACAGCATGCATTTGGCTGAGAAAACAAGTCATGGCAATTGTTCCTTTATGACTTGCATGCATCACCTCCTCAGTAATTTAAATCACAAAAACAGCCTGTGTTTCTTAACTATATTGCCTGTGCACTCTTGCCCACATCAATACAGATAATAGTGCAGTCTTCTGGTAAAGGAACAGGTAATTACACAGCTCCCACAAATATATTGCTCATTAATTCATACAGCAAAATATGCTAAAGGTTGTTATTCTGACCCAATTTTGATACTTTGTGTGAGTTTGTATTTCTCTCTGCAAATAAATTGTGTGCCTTGTCAAGACAATTACTAAACAATGGTTGCAGACAAAGACTAGACTAAATTGGACTCAAGTTTAGGATTAAAAAACTATTGTAGTTATTTACTGGCAGTGTAGTTATTTAGTGGCATTGTACCTTTTAGAAAAATAGTTTAAAAATTTATATATACATGGCACCAAAATAATAATTTAGGGCATACAAACAACCCCACCTCTGCCATAAAATGAGGGCATAAAATACTTCTGTTTTTGAAAGACTATATTTTTGTCTGTTTTCAAAAACTGGGTTACCTTTGAAGAGATTTTTTTTTTAAATCCATTTGGAATTCTTCCTACTAAAATATTTTTTTTAAATGTGTATTCTCGCTTACATCTGTGTTTCAACTGCATGTCTTTTCATATTACATAGGTCTCCATGTTTTACAATCATCTCTAGAAACAATACACACATGAAATTGCTAAAATTCAGGTGGGGCTGACATCAGCACTGATACTTCAATATTCACATGCAGTTTTCAAAGAATCTCATTCTTCCACCTTATTTAACAAACCAGGTGGGAATAATCCCTTTTATCTTAGTCACTTATTTCAACCATAAAAACCCCAACATCTTAAGCACCAAAAGAAAATGTTTACTTACAGTTTCTTAGAAGATGTTAACATTTGCATGCGTTTCTGCAGTCACATGCCATGGGGCAAAGGTATTCTAACTAAAGCTGCTATAATATTAAACAAACCTTGTCCATAGAATGATGCTACATTAGCATGACAAAAAGCCTTAGAATATTTCTAATAAGCACAAACTGCAAGGCATGAGTATGAATTATCTCATTTTTGTATATCCATTTCTATCATGTAGTTCTTTTTCCCCTGATATTGGATCAATGAAGTGTTCTATTACTGCAAGGCTTCTTATATTACCTCAGGTTGTGAAAATATTATTTTAACTTCTTTTGGAATAATGTCACAATCCATCTATTAAAATTAACCATTAGCATGTGAACTGCAAGTTGCTTAGCAGCACAATCTTTCAGCTAATAAAGACCATTCCTCCCTCCCAAACCTCCTAAACAGAGAAGCAGGTCACTGTAAGCCTGAGCTCCTTACTGGAACTGTCTGTCCCATTTACAATAGTCACTGAAGGTCATTCAGAAGTCAACCTGCCTGAACTTTACCTTCACTCAATAACCCTCAGAACTATTCATTATAACACTTATCAACCTTAGGTGGAATGAAGCAGAAGAGAAAGCTGTTAGGCAAGAACAAAAGCTACAATGAAAGAGAAGAGTTTCAACAGCATTCTTGGTAGGGTGATATTTTTTCAATTCTTCAGAAAAGTAAAAGCAAATAAGGCTCAGAAAAATAATTATTAGTCTGAAAAACAATGAAGTGGAAACAGTGCTAAATACAGATAGGAACTAAACTATAAAAGGGCCTTGGGCACAAACAGAAATGAGGTAATTATTTTATTACTCCCTTTCCTCTCTTTTAGTTACTGAGATGATATATTTTATTGCACTGGCCAAGCAGTCACAGAAGTCAGGCTGTCTGTTTGTGCTTGTGCAAGTATAGCTGGAGGAAATTTGTCCTGGCAAACAGTTCTATAAACTTTGACTAACGACATCTAGCAGGTTTTATTTCCTATGGGAAAGATTAATTTCTCATTAATGACAATTGTAAAGATGATATCACAATTCATTGCCCAGCTCACTGCCCAGGAAAAGACTTAGGGAGGCCAGTGTTCTGCCTCAGCATTGAATTTTTTCTGTTTTTCTTTCTTTTTTCTTTTTTAATTGATTCAGTTATGTAACTCAGAATTCTTATGCTTTTGAGTGGATGAAAGTAGCGGTATCAAAATCCACTCTTACAACAGAACATATACAAATGCCACCTTTTAGACTCATAAAAAGGACTCCAAATCCCTTACCTTGTCCCAAAGAGAAGTTCTTCAATTGCAATGAGAACCAAAATAGAAGTCCTACTGCCAGGAGCTCATTCAAATGCATCGAATATATTCTTTTCCCTGCTATTGAATATATTCCTTTCCCTGCCCTCTATACACACATTGCAACAGGAACTCTAATAAGAATTTACTTTTACAACTTTTGCAATGTAAAATTTCCTTTCAACAATTCCAAGCAATATATTTGATCCAGACTCTTGGATATACCATCTTTTACACCAAAGACTCACAAACTATTTAAGAATAAGCAGCTGTTTTACAAAATAAAGCAAGGCTACTTGTCAGTTTAGGACAGGAAATACAGACAGTTACCTTATGCAATTTTTTAAAAAATGGGGCAGTATCCAAATTGGAATGTGGCCAAGACACTAGAACTAACTACTCTATTCCCACAGTCTCTGAGACATTTATTTCTTAATCCCCCAAATCTACTTTAATTGTGTGTAAGCAAATGTCTGTGTTAAAATAACAGAGGTTGTAGTAGTTCCTTTACAGATCTTTGTCTGCATATACCACTCAAATCAAGTTTCCTTACCACTTTTAAACTTTCCAGTTACTGATCTTTTTTAATATGTTCCTGTTTCCTAACATTTTCTGTTACTCTGCTCCTCTTGACTCTACTTCATTAACTTACTTCTAGCTTTTCCTGCCTGCTACTCACCATTCTATCCCTTTAATTAGTACCTTCTGAAGCTGATTAAGGTACCAGAGAAACTGATTCTCTCTGCCAGCTGACTGATAAAAAGGTGGAATAGATAGATGTGGTTGAACATATGTCATGCCCTACCTCTTCATGTAATACTTTTTACTGCATTTATCTGTAAAATTTTTGCAGTTTCTCATAGTTCCATAACTTGTGCATTAAATCAGTTGTTCTCCTTTGAGTAATTGGCAGATAATGTACTTTTTACGGGTCCTTGAAACAGATTTTTATTAACAAAGGATTCCTTTCTTTGAGATCTGATACTTTTCACCACTCTCAACAATAATACAAATAATTCAATTTTTCGGGAATCACGGGAGATCATATATGTTTGATATTTGCTTATATCAGTTTTTATTCTGTTTTTGAAAGGTCATTTGAAGATGTAGTCTCTGTCATTTTATTCAGATAAACATAAAAAATGGGCAGACACTAAAGGACTGGGAATGGCGACATTTTTTTAGAAGTGCTCAATATTTGGAAACTCATTTACACTCATGAGTTTTTTAAAGTCTCCACTATTTAGAATAGCGTATCCAAAAACCCTGTTGTGACCTCCACTGCAATAGCCATGTATTAACATTTCAGAGAAGTTTATGTGAAACATATTGACACAAATTACCCTTCTGCAGTGTCCTTATAAACTACATCTGCAAGACACTGGAGTGTACACTCTGTAGGGTGGAGTTCTGATTTCACTTCTGGCAATAGCGTGTACTTCAAACGCTCTAGAGCATAATGTCAGTTCAACACTACATGGCTGCTTCTGAAGAGGAAGTAACTCTTCAGAATAGGGTGTAGTCTACACAGATGTTTAGCCTGGAGGCTATGAGAGTCACTGAAAAATAAATCTGTTATAGCTAGACGGGTCATAATTCTGCATTTTCAAGTGTACTGCTTGGCATTAATGAAAGAAGCTTAGAACCGTTCATGAGTTAGCCCTAAAACAAAACTATTGAATTACATGATAAACTAAAATAAATTATACCAAAAGATAGATTTTCATTTAAAAAAAAAACAAAAACAAACAAAAAAATCCCAAAAAACAACTAAACCAAAAATTAACCCCAAGCAAGCAGATAATAGAAAGCTCATGCAAATTGTTTCAAAAAACTAAACAGACCCAGAATTTCCATTTCAATCCAAATATAGTACCTCTTTTTGCTTTATGAAAAGCATAGGTGAAAGTTTCTTAAACTGAATTTTCAAATGGAAAAGTGTTATGAATCATCATGCCCTGACTCCCCTCAAGGTTATTCATGTGACTGAAGCTTTTGTTTAGGGAAAGTGAACACAATGTAATTAGATGATATTAGGTTTGATTAGATTCACCTGCCTTCCATTTTCCATGTATTCACTTTTCTTGGGAGGAATTGGTAACATATAGCAGGATAAAAGGGGAAGAAAAAGCATAAGAAATAAAAAAAGAAAAATTAAGGTAGCATGAGAATACTTTCAACATCTTATTCCATTTTACCTAACAGCTTAACTGCTCATTCAGAACAACTCGTTCCCGTGCGACCGGAGTGATAACTCCTGCAGCAAAACTGAGCAGATGTAGAAAACTTAGGGCATTTCGCAAGAGCATGCCATCTGCAGGAAACAATTTTCTATGTCAGACAATTTCATTTTCTAACTGTTTCATCAATAGTTGTGAGGGACTGAGAAATTAATTTCACACAGAGATTTCCAAAGGCCCAATCGGTCACAGAGGTGCCCAACTTCTGTATATGAACTCTGCTAACAGGGCTTAGATGACAACTTGACTTGAGTAGCTTTGACAGCCTGAGCCTAGAAATTTGTTCTTAATGCAATGGCCTCATCTATATTAGAATGCATTAATAAGTAAAGGTAATGAATAAAGAGTTAAATCTCAGTGCCTGCAGGTGGGTGCTCATCACTTGAAAAATTTCATCCTGCTTGCTAAGGAATCTAACTTTATGCTTTATCTTTTTTAGGCTTACTTTTTAAAGCACTTAATTAGGATTTTAATAAATGCTGCTTTTCTTATTATTCTTTTATATAATTCAGAAATGTACAAAGTGAAATAATTTCAAACAATAATTGCAATTTTTTGAGAGTATAATTACTTCTCATTCTTCACAGAGGAAGGAACAAGAATTACTTGCAAACAAACTTGACCTTACAAGGTTAGAATTTTGACATATATATGTCACAAATCCAACAGTTTTCAACCAGGCAGTCACCTTCCAATTACTGCAGGGTGAGTACAGGCAAAAAGTTCATATTTCAGGTATAGATTACTGATAGTAAAGGTAGATATCTGTGGTCCCACTTAAAGGTCCAGTCTTTCAGGTAGAATTTGTAAACAAATACAGGGAGTCTAAGCTTAAATTCTTAATGTAACTCATGATTTTCACAAGCTGCACTCAATGTAGCAGTAGAAAATGAGATTAAAAGTGTGTGGGCGTAAAAAACTGAATGAGTTTAACTGCAGGGTTTCACTTTTGAAATTCTTCACACCGTGCTTTGACTTTACAGGTTTCATGAAAGTGATCTCTATTTCATTAAGTAATTCTATATAAGTAATGAAATAATTGCAATCGTGGGTTGCTGTGAATGTAGTGCCATTATTCCTGCCAAGTTTTATGGTGCCATTAAATGTTTTTATAATAGCTCATTAAATAGGCAATAAAATATAATCTCAGGGCCATTCTGCACTCCCCCAATGGAAATATCAGTGTATGGCAATTGAAATAAACATTGATTTAGTTTAAATTTCAGACTTCAATAGATAATTTCATTATTTTGAAGCTCTCTATGAAGTGCCATTATTCTAATATAGTATTAATAAAATCTGAGCTGATTCTTATTTCAAAGCCATCTGAATTGTTTTTTTTTTTTGTTGTTGTTGCTTTTTGGGTTCATTTTACTGAGAGTTGGTGAGGTGTGTGTAGGATTTCACATAAGTGTGTGAAAAAAGCTTGCTTGCAAAATGTTAGTAAGACTAAGAATTATTATAGAAAACCTGAAACAAATCTGACAACATAAAAATTCCATTGCACCAGGAACCAAAATTTCTTTGCCTTTCTCTTTCATCCCTCAATGATTACATGCTCCTGATTTTAACATTGTTCTCTGGTGTAATATTCCAGAATATTCTTGCCTCATTTAGGCATTAAAATGGGAGTTTTCATTAGAAAACACCTACTCAACATTACATTTGGCTCTCATGGTTTAGCTCTTGAACTTAAACATCATTTAATTTTTAAATACTAGTACATAAAACTGAGGCCTCTAAAATTTTCCTGCAAAAGAATTCCTCCCTCCAACCCCAAACACTGTCTTTAATCATCACTAGCATTTAATTTTTTGTCATTTATTCTATTCTTTTGGAAGTGGCTGTGTTGCTTCCCCTCCTCTCGCTTTCAAAATTCTTTCTCTAGGCTAGGAAAAGTTTCAAGTTTAATTATGCATTTGAAATGGAAAAAGTTTCATGGACAAACCCTTGTTTTACCCTGTTTCTTTAACACTGATTAAACTCTCATTTGTTAATTTTCACATGGGATTTTTTCATAATAGTAAATTCTGAATGTGTTACTACAGCTGAAGAATTTCTTTGGTAATACCTATGGAAATTGAAGAACATGCAATTATTCCAACCTTGTACATGAGATTAAACACAAGAATCTGATTTCACACTGGATTTTGGAGTCTAAAATTCTATTAGATTGCATGTGTGTACTTACATCCAGGCAAACAATTGGGAAATTTGTTTCTTAACTTACCTACCTGCCAGACCTTGTTTAAACACAGAATGTTGTAGAGAAAAACTTTCCAGGGCAACTGAATCTTGCACTTCTGCATAGCCAGAGAGACATCTGCCTTTGCTCAGTGAAACACCCAGGCTCACTCTGAGTGATGACTCTAATGAAAATATCAGTGGAGTGCGCATTGTTTCATAGTTTAGTAGATAGACTACTTAGAGTAAGGAGCATTTTAGGCCCTACTAAATCTGAGAGCATTTTTACCTACATCTGTCCTAGTCCAAGGAAGTGTCCGTATCCCTAGTATATGCAGTTGAGTGAGCAACAGCCTTCTCACAGTAGAACCTGAGCTTCTGTGCAGTCAGGAAAGCAAGTTCACACACACAATTCCAGACAAAGACTGATATTTCCAAAAGGAAGTAGTATTTTTACTGACTTAAGATTTTTTTGGGGTTTTTTTTTATCTGTTAGAAAATTTTTAAATGTACATCCTTTTTACATCATTTTAAAAATCAATCCCCTTTAACATTTCAAGTTTTTTCCTCAAAACCTGGAGGTTTGGGTGAAGGTGAAGTAAGAATTGCTCTTCTTTTATGAGAAAATTAAATGCTCTTTTCTTTGTTGGAAGAAAAAGCCTGGTGGTGTTCTATTAGTTTACACTTCAGTTTTCCTGAAATTTGCTCAAATGAGGAAGAGCAGATTGGTGGTGCTTTTTAATTAAGGATTTTGAAGTAAGGTCTTCTCACTGAAATTACTGAATGCTTTCATTAGTAAGAAGTGCTACAGCTACAGTTTTGTGGCTGATAGTGTTATCTATTGCTATTTGAATGGGTTTACATATTCACATTTTTTTTCAGATCCTGTGAATTAGTAATTACAGATTAAATTGATCAAAACACTAAAACCCCTAAAGGTTATTGTGATAATTATCATTTTGGTGCCTGGCTTTAGCAGAGGAGTTTTCTTGTAGTAGTGCATTAACAAATTAGAGTTTTCTAAACAGAACGGTACAAATATGTGGGTGTCCAGAGCAGGTCATTAATGGTATTTTACATGACATTTATACTTATGTTCAGGCTACACAATTCAATGTTGACAGTCTGGAACAGCCTGGGTCAGGTTGACTAGACTCAAATGTGCAGAGCAAGGAAATTTTTAATTGCATATTTTAAAGCAGACCCTAAGGCATGGCGTCTTTTATACAGTACATTTCACCATGTGAGTGTGTTCCAACTTGCAGTGCCCATGGAGTGATCTTCTCAGTAGGCTTAATGCCTCTGTAGGAAACTGATTTCTTCATTGGCTCTCAGTCTAGTTAGGATTTTATTTTATTTCTAAATATACAATTTAGATTTTATCAGCAGAAAAATAGGTAGAGAAAGAAATATTTTAAATAATTTTACGAATAAAATGTTATATTTGTAACGTGTAGAAAATCTAATTTACAGCCAAACAATGCTTGATCTTTATAGATGCTGTGGTTTGACTCCAACAAGCAACTCAGCCCCACACAGCTACTCGTTCATTCCCAGCAGTGGGATGGGGAGAGAAGTGGAAGGGTAAAAGTGAAGAAACTTGTGGGTTGAGATCAATGCAGTTTAATAGGTAAAGCAACAACCACGCACACAAACAAAGCAAAACAAGGAATTCATTCAGCACTGCCCATCAGCGGTCAGATGTTCAGCCATTCCCAGGATAGCGGGGCTCCAACATGGATGTCAATGACTTTGGAAGACAAATGCCATAACTGAACATCCCCCCTTCCTCTTCCTTTCCCCAGCTTCTATCACTAAGTGTGATGTCAAATGGTGTGAAATATCCCTTTGGTCAGCTGAGGTCAGCTGTCCCACATATGTCCCTTCCAAGCTTCTTGTGAACCCCCAGCTTACTGGTAGAGCAGGGTGAGAAGAAGAAATGGCCTTGACTCTATATAAGCACTGCTCAGCAATAGCTAAAACAACCCTGTGTTATCAATGCTGGTTTAGTCACAAATCCAAAACATAGCACCATGTGCAATCTAGGTGCTTAGGAAGAAAATTAACTCTATTCCGTCCAGAAAAAATACAACAAGGAAGAGAAGCTCATTCAAGACTTCAAGACTCTGAATAAGAAATTTGATAGATATGGTGCAGTGGGACACAGGTAGAGTATACTGCCATGCTAAGAATAAAACCTATATATCTTAAGCCTCTTTACAGCCAGTATTTGGAGATTCTAAATGTTGTATAGTTTGGTAGGAAATATTTTCTTTCAGAAAAAATAATCTGCATTTAATTTACTGTTAAACCAAACATCTTGAAAATTGCAACAATTTTTATAAATATTCTACTAAGAAAAAAATGGAAAAATTAGAACATTAAAATCCATTTTATTGTATGAAAACAGTCCCTTTGAGATGCCTCCATTTGCACATGAGTAAAAATATAAAATAAAGATTTTTACTGTGTAATTCATACACTGAACAAATGCATGAAGGTTCTTTGTTGTGACCCCTTATATTGTTTGGTCTATATGTAATTGAACTAAGTTTATTTTTAAGAAGCAGAGGTGGAAAAAGCATCTGGCCTTACTAACAGGTAAGGATTTCCATCTGTCTATACACATACATCTTTACACAGTTCTCCAACAACTACTCTTATCGATTGAATTCAGTGGTGTACATTTATGTGTGTGTACATGCATATATATGCACACATACATGCATATTTATGTGTTCCTATATCATCAAATATCAAGATTATATTATAGGTTTGGGGTTTTTTTTTGTACAGACAAGTTACTGAAAAGTATGATCACTTTCAGCTTCATCCTTTCTTTATCTTCTTCCTGAGGAAATGAATCTGATGCTTCCAAGGTCTAAAATATTGGAGGGTTGTTTGTTTATTTTCTCTGTGCTAAGAGGTTGGAAGACAAAATCATTCAATAGTCTCAGGAGATTTGCAGATGTTCATTTAAAGGCATTGTTAAGAGAAGCAGCAGATGTGTTCTCTGGCAAAGAGCTCTAAGTTGCTGTGACCCTCTGTTTGTACCTCAGAAAACTAATTTTTTAAACAATAAGGTGAATAAGTCCTATGATGTTCCTCTGCCAAAGAAGGTTACTGCAATAAGCACATTGTCCAGTTGCAATGAGCAACAGAGCTAAATATTTTTCCTGTAAGACCATATCCTATATGGAACTAAACTGCAATCCCACAGGCTTTCTTAGCAAAGATATCAGCTATCTCACAGGGCCAATTATTTGGCAGATAAAGGAGAAAATGGGACTTTATTTCAGGCCACATGGACCTGTGGTAGCTTGTATTGGTACTGGTGGTTTTATGGGTGGCATAAATCTTTATCATGACAAACAAGACAGGGAAGGAGGAAGACACAGGTTCTCCTGGGAGGAATAACATGGTGCTAGATGGCAATACGCACATAAAATGTAGATCTATAATCTAAGATGACTACTTTGGGCTTCTTTGTCATTGGAGAATTAACTGGCATTTCTTGGATCCGGTTATCTTGGTGAGAACATTTGAATTTCACCATTTTTTTTTTGGGTAGTAAAAGTGCCAATTTGTCTTTGATGACTACAAAGAAGGTGAAAGATCACTAGCTCAAACATAGGTGTTGTCAGTCTAGGCAGCAACGACCTGATTTAATTAGCTAAACATAAGCAACTACTGCAATCTGAGAGGTTGTAGTTAGTTAGAGACGTGTGTGAGATGACAGATATAACATAGGATCTCTAGGAGATTTGGGCCTTTCTGGAGTGGCAGCTTGAAGTCAGACTGATTGACAAAAGAGTCCCCAACGGCTATGACTAGATAAATTAATCAAGTCCCTGAGGTTCTGTGATATTAATACCTCCCTCTCTGGTTGTGAAGCATTGATTTAGATTGAAATACATGCCAATAAGGTCTAAAACTTTTCAATGTTGCAAGTATTTCAGTGCTCAGGGCTTGAGAATCTGTTGCTGTGAAGTAGCCATTAATTTGCACTCTTAGTAGTTAGCTTTAGTAATCCATAATGAACACTAACAAAGCACTCTGTAAGTGATAGTTCATATATGCTTGTTCATGCATGTTAAAAATGCAGTGTTTCCTCATTATGTGGCTACATTTGTGAGTTCTTACGACAGTTTTTTGCTATTGCTACCCCATGAGCATTCATCTTAACAGTAATAAAACAAATAAATTAATTTTGCCTTTTGAGAGCTAGAATTTTGGCTGGCTTATAAAAATATAATTTCACTGGAGTTAATGGAATTTTTAAAGTTTACAGCAATTGAGACTCAACACAAAATGAGGTTATGCAATACATTTTACCAGTACAGCTTGATACTTTTGGTATGAGTACTTAATTTGGTCAAGTGAGCAGAGCGAAAGTCAGTTTTTCCAATACTAAAGAGGTTTTTATTTTCTTTGGACTGTGGTTACAGAATGACTTATGAGGTTCAGTGTTCTGCACCTGTCTTTCCTTCTTGTTGGGCTAAGAGCACTAAGATACCCCAGTCAAGCTTTTCCACAAGAATTTGTTAACTCATGGCTTCTGGCTGGATGCTCAGGCTTTCCTCTAAGTTTTTCAGCTTCGTGGCTGTCCTCCTTCACCACTGCATTGTTCTGGCTGTCAGCCATCAGTATTTTTGCTCTCTGTTTCATCTCTCCTCTTTGCTGTACTTGTTCTTTTCTCTAACTGCTGCATGGACAGGAGACCTGCTTCTAAAACTACCTCCTAGATCAATTTCCCAAATGGATGATAGAGAATTAAAATTTATTTCAAACTCATTTCAGCATGTCCTTTGACAGCAGCCAAAAGGTGGAGTGGACATTATGAGAGGGGGATACATTATTCTCAGCTGGCCCAACACTAAAATGTGACAGCAGCAATATTTGCTCTCGGTCCTTCTGGACTTTGAAAAGTCTGAGGACAGACAGGTTAACTGGCAGAAGTCTGAGGAAGGAAGAGGTTAACCAAAAACAGACATGTCTGAAGTAAGAGACTCAGATATAAAAAGCTGTAACTGCACTATCAACATATAGATGAAGAGCAGAAAACTAAAGATTAACCCATCTAAGAAAAGCTGATATATATTAGAATTTTAAAAATTATGAAGAAATGTATTTCTTTGCATTATATCCTAGTAAGAATACATTAATTTATGTCGTGGCTTCCAGTGTAATTAAACTCAACTTTACAAATGGCAAAACTGACCCTGAATTTGAGATCAGTGACAAAAAAACCAAACAAACAATCAAACAAATAAAAAAAACAAACTCTGAGTCTAGGAATGATCTAAAGTCAACACAATGAGGTAGGTTGTGAACTAGACTATATCATTATAGCCTTTCAAATGTCCTGTGAGCAATATGGGATAGAAACAGAATGCAGCTGCACCCTTGGAAAGCTGCATGGATAAAGTCCTATTTGTTTTTGTCATGTATCTAAAACAGATAGAAACACCGAAACTAATTTAGATCTCACAATCTTTGTTGGAACCAGAGATAACTTCATTTAAGTCAGTAAAATACTTGCAGTATAAAAATGGAGTGAAAAGGTAATAAAAAGTAGTCTAAAAGGATCACAGAATCATAAAATCAGAATACTCTGAGTTGTAAGGGACCCACAAGGCTCATCAAGTCCATTTCCTGGCCCTGCACAGGACATCCCCAAGACTCACACCATGTGCCTGAGAGCATTGCCCAAACACTTCTTGAACTCTGTCAGGCTGGTGCTGGGACCACTTCCCTGGGGAGCCTGTTCCCGTGCCCAACCACCTTTTTCCTAATATCAAACTAAACCTCCCCTGACACAACTTCAAGCCATTCCCTTTGGTCCTGTCACTGGCCGCATCAGAGTAGAGATCAGTGTCTGCCCCTCTGCTTTCCCTCCTGAAGAAGCTGTGCAGTGCAATGAAGTCTCCCCTCAGCCTCTTCTTCAGGCTGAACAGCCCTAGTGACCTCAGACACTCCTCATATGGCTTCCCCTCCAGATCTTTCACTAGAGAAAAGCTTTAATAAAGATGCATGACTCTTCACTGCTGGAGTGTGGTGTTCTCTTTGACAGCTGTCCATGCTGAATGCAAAGTGAGTATACATCAGCTACCAAACTAGAAATTTCCACTCATTTGTGAGCGCATATTTGTGTTTGGTAATTATTTAAACAAGCAATTAGGTAAAAGATTTTTGTGTATCTGTGCTTCTTCTATGGCTGAATGTTTATCAGAAAGAAGACCAGGGAAAACAGAAAAGTACTGAAGCTGTCAAAGAGCATGAGGAATGAAGGAAACATTTGAAATAGGGACATGTTAGGGTGAACATGAGCAGGTAAGGGTTCACAGAGTACTTACACAGGGAAAAATACCAAAATAGTGACTTCTAGATATGATTAATATAAAATATTTGCATGAGAACAAAAGTTATCATGCTTCACATAGCTTTTATGTCTTTAGAGTTCATGCTGGATCCAATAACTAATGTTTTCAAGCTTGATCACAGTTTCTAATAGATAGTAAAATTCAAACACAATATATTGCTGGTCCACAAGGAGAGATAGAATTAATCACCATTAATGTTTTTAACCTTGGTGTTTTGAGCTTGTCCCAAAACCAAGATATATTGTAACCATTTAATTTCTTTATATACAAAATCTATCTTGAATGTCATGTTGCACACTTTTGATGGATACAGCTGCAGGTAATATCCATGTTTAATTCTTACTTCATGCGCTAGGGGGTTCCCTTTCCCTCCTGTTATATAGATATTCCTAAATAGTTTTAACATATTTATTTAGGTTAGCAGGAAAAAATGTCATTTGTGGTTTTGATTTGCTGCAATTTTAGGTAGTGGTATTTACTCAGCACATTAAGCTTCCATTGTATGAAGGAATTAAACTACAATCCTGTCTCTGATAGAAGGATATGTAACATTATCCTGTATTTTTAATCTGTTCATTTACATATAAATATGTTTCAAATTTCTTGAGCTGTATGTGATTGACATTTACTAAAAAAAATATTTTTATACACTCTCTACTTGCTTCTTTCTTGTAGGTATAATTTTCTTCCTTTTGTTTTTTTCTTTCACAAAATCCCAAACAAAAACACCAAGAATTATAGAATTATTATAAAGTTATAACAAAGAAAAATACATTGAAGTAAATAAATACAGTAGAGCAAAAATGATCTTTCTCTCGTTTGTTTCTCTTTTTAGTATTTATCTATGGATTAAAATCAACCAGCTATAGACTTTAAAACAATATGCCATTGTGGGTTTTTTTTAAGTATGAAAACACCTAATCCATCAAACTATATGTGCTATGGTATTATATTTATCAACAATAACTATACAATAAAACAGAGATCTTGGTTTGTTATGTGGGTGGATGGATGATAATGTCATCAGTGTTTTGAGATGTCTGTTAGGGCTGAGAATAATCTCTGTTGCATGATTGACTTTACCCTGGTAGAAATTTCTGTCTTACATTCAGAACAAATATGGTAATAAAGGGAATGTTTTTGAGATGGTCTTTGGGAAAGGGCAAAACTCTAAAGATGTACTGCAGTGGTCTAGTATCTTACAATGTTCTAAAAATAACAGCAAGTTCCATTCAAATCTTCTGTTGGAACCAAGCTTTTGAAATATTCGTGCATTATTTATAGTAGAAAGATAGGTTGTAGTATAATGATCCATTAACTAAACACAATTCTGTTTCTAGTTTCTTCTGTCTGCATCTTTTCCCTTGCACCCCAGTCTAGGATAATCTAAGTAGGACTCAGTGACAGACTGAAGACATCTATTACATATCATGTGTAAGTATCAACTCAATAGAGACCTAGCTAATACAGTAGATGAGGCAGACAGCTTTTCAGTTGACAAAATACAGGCATCTTGGTTAGGGTGAGCCAAATATTTCTCCAAGCTCTACTGGCTTCTTCAGTTAGATTTGCATTTTGATCACTGTGTAAAACAGACATCCCAGATTACACAGGCACAGATAGTAATGTATCTACACTTAAAATCTGAACTGTCTTCCTAAAGTGTTTAAAGGGAAAATATTGTCTTCTGCGGTCTAATTTCAGATAGGAAAAATGATCATGGGCTTAATTCAGTTACTTTCATATAACACATTAAAAGCCATTTACAATGGTCTAGGTATCTATCCTGGTTTTGGCTGGGATAGTATCCAAGACTTCTGCACAGACCTTGCAGAAATGGTGAAGAACCTATAGAGAGACTCCTGCCCCTCTAAGGTGGAATCTGAACCACATGTGCTAAATTCTCTCAAAAAGCATTAGTTGTCTTAGTGTAAGCAACTGAGTAAAGCATCAAGTTTCTTGTAAGTGTTAAAAGAAAATTTATTTATTTCAGTGAAACAAGGAGTAGCTGCATCCAGATTTACCTCTTGGGATGTGATATAGTGTGTTCTGCATGTCTTTCATCCATCCTCTGCTGGAATACACAAATCCTGACATTGAGAGAATATGAAAAAGGGCCTTTTACATACAAATCATAATGCACTAGAAGTTTGTTGCTTTCAATGTCTTCATTCTAATAAAGACTCTAACAATGTTATCTCCAGGCCTGGGAACTAATAATCCTGCCTGAGTACTGTAATGTCATCATAGCCAAAATAATTCTGATGACATCATAAATATGAAAGAAACTTCTATTTATTTTTTGCATAAGTATATAGCAAATGAAATCATAAACCATTTTAGTAAAACAAGTGTTCTTAAACATGGTGCATACCTATAGCAGAGCATAGCTACTGTTCATATGTGTAATTATAGACTAAAGACTGGTAGTGTAACCCAAGGTAGCTTTCCATCACTGCTGTCTGAATAACTTGCTTTCACATTTGCAATTGCTCCAGATACACTGACATAGCAATTTGCCAAGCTAATCCCAGATGCTTGTGCTTGTCAGTTCTACTTTTAAAAATTCTTTGCTAATTCAGTTTCTGCCTAACTTCTTAATCTTAACTCCTATCTTATTACTTTAAATGTATGCTCACATGATTGCAATCACTACATTTTTTGCAGTCTAACATGTTATCATTTGTCAGTTGATCAGCTTACTCATGACTTGTAACCTTAAAAGATTGTTAACATGCTTAGCACCACCATAAAAAGGTATCTCATTTCACTTGCAGAGGCATGATAGGTTAGAGGAAGGAAGGTACACATATGTTAATTAACCTTGGCTCAAGTCACAGTAGATGATTTGATAAGCAGCAGTAACTTGATCAGCTGAAGTAGTCTGAATATATTCTGAAACCCTGTAGACATAGACACAAATATTTCTGGAAATGTGGTTTGTAGGATAAATGTCCCCAGCTGTCCCATTTGGTCCCTCTCCTGAAAGTTACCACCACGAGAGCAGAACCAGTTACATATATGTTTTCTGTTCTCCTCTTTTGCCTCAGTACAAAGTCAAAGGACCTTATTTGAACAAGTGTTTACATCTTTGGGTTTTCTGGTGGGTTTTACTTGGTGTTTTATTTAGAAAAATTGAGAAAACTAGCTCCAGAAAGCCTATGTAGCACTGGGGATGAATAAGTCATATGAAGAAGAGTGTTTTATAAAGCAATGAGAGCCATATGTAAGGAATTTGTTAAAACAAGAATAAAGAAAAGACTAAGTATGAACTAATCATGACATAATCTAGAGAGTGTGATTCTCTACATACCTAGTATAGCACTGCTGACAAAGTAGCTTTTGAGATATTTTTGTCTGAAGATATTTATCAAAGCCTGAGGAATCGTATTTGGTGAGATAGATAGCTGAATGGCACAGTAAAAGACATCTTCATTTCTCATTTGTTAATATAAACAAGAATGCTGTCAAATTTCAGGCATTACCTAACAAGTCAGGACCTAGGTCATCAATCCACCAATGGCTGGCTAGCCCTTCACACACAAACATGCCAGATTCACACAGGTGAACATATATATTATTAATTTGTTTATTTGTGTCTATGTGTGTGCATAACAATATTAATAAATCCACTAATATCCATGTGTATATACTGGCCTATCCATGGGTGTGGAATTCACTATGTTGATGTATTTATTTAATCATTATCCTTGTCCCATTCAGCTAGTATCCACCTGACATTTAACAAGCAAAATACCATTAAAAACTGCACTCGAAGTAATATGTTTCCATTTAAAATTGCATATTTATACAGCAGGCATAATTTCATTATAAATTTCATTAAGGCTTTTTGTTTTTTAATAAGAAACACATAAAATAAGCATTTTGAGTCCTGTACATCAGGACAAATTCCTCTGAGCAGAATGAAGGTATTGACCAAAAAAAAGAAAAAATTGTATTTTTTAATTCCATTGTCACCTCTATGATATAAAATAATTCACAGCAGTAGATATTTTTTCAGTGCTTCAAATTAGTCTGCGTGAAAGGATAGGAAATTTGGATGATATAATCTTTTGTTATGCCAACATTTACACAGGTGTACTTACAGGACATGTTCTGCTTTTCTAACTGCAAAATACTGCCTACTTTCAATAGTATTGATGTTCAAACTGAAGAGCCCTGAATTAATCCATTTGGAGTCATAAAGTTTCTGATCTCAACCAGTTTAACAATAAGAGTATCTGAGATTTATTGAAGGTCTTCACGTATTTTAAAAGTGCTTCAGTTTAGAATCAATAAAGCTAGCCAACCTCCTCCTACAACACATTTTTAAGTGTCACATTTCAAAAGGCAGAATAATCATACATTGTGATGCCTGTTATATGAACATGTGTTTGACTGCTTATGTGGGCCTATCTTTTATTTGACAGTCACCTGTAACAATTTTAGCATACACTAAAATTGATTTCTATTATAATCACAATAATCCAACTTCTCAGCTGGTTTAAATTGTTATTTTTCTATTGGAGCCAGTGAACAAATTTTGATTTCAATGGGATTATTTTGATTAATCTTTCCAGAAGTCTTATCCCACTATGTGAAAATAAATTTTATTATAACAAATTGTGTTAGCACTTCATTTGGCCCCAATAATCCTTTGTTGATCATAATAAATACTTTTCCTTATTATGTCTCTTCCTAAATTTTAATCAAACACCCTACACTTTAGTGTACATTGGAAGTCTATGGTAACTGAAGAGGTGTGTATGTTCCTTCCCATTATTTAAAATTTTGTCTGTTTCTTAGTCTTAAGAAGCACTTTATATATAACTGCAAGTTTATACACAACTATACACCACCATCAATATCTTACCTTAGATAAAAAAGATTCCATCTAACTAATTATTTTCCAAATTTTGGGACTCACATGGAGTTTTCCTCAAACAAATATGCAGTTACACACTATCATTTGACTTGAGCACTGTAGCAGATTTCAAATATTTCAAAAAGCTTTGCATGTCACTATTCAGAAATTTTTGGCCTAGGGAAACTGTGTCTTACAAGCCATCTAAGCTCTACATCAAAGTATCTAGACAATAAAGAGATATTTTAGAGAAGGGTGAAGGAAGATCTGGGAATGATTCACAGGAAAGACAGATTATCCCCTGATATTCTGATACATCCTCCTCCAAGAGGAGGACTTTGCTCTAAAATTCCATTCTTCTGAAAATGAATGCTTGTCTGTGCTGAAATTCCCACGTGCAGGAGTAATCAGATAAAGTGTTCTAGAAATATACCCTCAGAAGTCTCAGGAATGCCTATTTCAAACAGACCGGATACCAGTTAGTACTGCACTGGACTCCAGAACATAGAAATTTCTGGTTATGTAATCTTTACAAAATTGCTAAAGCAGGCAATGCTAAAGGCACAGCTAAAAACAGTCACGATGTTGAGAACAGGTACACAGCCAAGCAGGAAGCAAATATAGATGCAGCAGGAACTCTTTAACTTATTTAATGCATCTAAGGGTGAGAGCAAAGGAAAAGCATGAGAGCTGAAGGATGAAACGAAAGAAGGACTATGGTCAAAAGTAAATTATAAACCAGTTATTTAGTAAGGAAATCATAGAATCATAGAATGGTTTGGGTTGGAAGGGACCTTAAAGATCATCTAGTTCCAACCCCCCTGCTATCATAACTCATAGACTATTTTGACAACTTGGTTTATTGTTGGTAAATATTAGCTGACAGAATCCTTCCTCTGGAACTAAAGAATCCACTAAACACAATCTCCACATACTAGTGTTTTTTGGATACTGAGGAATAAATAGTGATGTGTAAAATGACAGCCCAGTTCTACAACTCAGAGAAACAATTGAATTAGTTAATGAATAGTAACTTCACTAACATCTCAGTGACCAGAAATAGACACCATAGACATTACTCAACAGCTGTGTCTAATGTATAATTTCCTTTCTGGACACTGTAACAACTGTAAATGGGTGATTTAGTAGACCTAAACAGGTCTACCTAACAGAAGGTATAGGTATACCTAACAGAACTTTAGGATTCCATATCAGATGGAACAATGATGGACTTGCACCTAGTTGAAAAAGTACATGTAATGCTGTTATTAACAATTGAATCATGAAAATATATCAATGAAGCTCCTAGGGTTACCCTTCAGGATATTGCATTGTGCAGTTTTTATTAACATTTTGTCCAACAGATCAAAGAGCACACCTATAATAATGTCTCAAGAGTAGTTGTAATCATTTTAAAAACAAGATTAATTTAGAATTATTTTGATAAGAGCCGTTAATTTCAGATCAGTTTCAGAATACTATATTTTAAAAAATAATTTTTATGCAATAACTCCATAAGAAGATGTGCTATGTAGGTCTGTGACACAATGACTGCTTTGTCTGATGCTTTTTTGTCTCTTATTGAAAGAGTAGCAAGGAAGGGACAGAGAGTAGAAACTACTTTAAGTTCTGTCTGTGTTTGACTAGATGTTACCTTCAGTTTTCCAATAAATTTAACAAATTTCTGAGTGCAGTTACATCTACATCTGGCTCTGAAATCCTACTATTTTTGTGGATGTTACAACAAATGGAAACAGCTTTGAGAGGGCAGGAGAATCTTTGCATGAGTAAAAAACTGTGAGTTGTGGAGATAATTAAATTTTGTCTTCTTTTGGTAGACTTTGTGCTAGGGAAGGTGTAGACTCAAGAAAACCAAATCATGCTTTGTTAGCTGTAGGTGCTGTATGTTTTCTCTACTGATGAGCGTCAGCGTTCATTGGGAAGGTGTGAACTTTCCCATGTGAAAATATCTCATATGAGAAGCCTGATGGGGTAAGTTCTGTGGCTTCCCAGATTAATAAGTAGTTTCAAGTGTAGAAGAAAAACACATGCTTTAAGAATATCACCTGTTAATTCTTGTGTTAATTCTTGTATTAGATTTAACACATTAGGAACTATTTGATAAGTGAAGACGCTAATTGAAGTATTTTTAATTGTACAGTATTCACAGGCATTTCCCATAAGGTAAAATATTCCACGAATGAGGCATTTCATGATTGGTCAGATAAACTGTGTAGCTGACATGTGGGCAAAGACTACTGAAAATGGAGTCTCCAGAAAAGATTTTGTCCCATAAGAAGAACTAGAAATTGTTTACAAAGATGATTAACCATCACTAACTTTCAAGATAAATAAAGCAAAGAGCAGTATCAGTATCTGTATTAGCACTCAGGATGCTGAATTTTAATTATTTTAATATATCAGATAGCACTGAAAAAAGATTGAAATACATTGCTGTAGGATGCTCCTATTAACTTATTCTCATTGCCTTGAAAGTTCACAGTTGTAATTACAAAAAAAAAAAAAGTCCAATGATCTTAAATACTGACCTAAAAAACCAGAATGAATAGACAGGGCAGGATAGCTAATGACATCTTTCCATATCAAACTCCATGTCAATAGCAAAATATTTTACTGGTTTTGATCGAGAATCTGGATATCATCAAATTAGGAAAGGGAAAAAAAAGGGAAAAAAAAAAGAAAAACAATAGGTGAATATTAAGGGGGGAAAAAACCCCATTTATGACAACCTGTCAATTATTTCAGTCTTCTAGAATGACTTTCAAACTGTGAGTGCATGAGGGACTTTTCAGAAGGCACTAAATGATCTAAGCCACATTTTAGAGTTTAAGACATCATCACATATTCAGATTACTTCATTTGTTTCCATAAAACATCGGAAGAACATCTGGCAAGGGTGGAAAAGTTTCTAAAGCTTTTTAAAGAGTAATGGTTTAAACTTGAGAAAAACAAGTGTCAATTTCTGAGGGATCACATTACCTTTTAAGGACATGTGTTTTCTGAAGAGCAGTGGAAGCCCCAGTCACAGTAACTGGATATTAAGTAATATTGAGACAGTTCCTGGAAAAATGGGTAATCTTATGCAGATTCTTGAGAACACACAGATTTTCCAAAACAGCCAATTAAAAGTATCTTTTTCATGATAAAAAAATATGAGAGAACTTTTTATTTCTTGGAAAGTTCTAGGTCCATAAAATTGTTCCAATTCCTGAAAATATACTTGCAGATTGTAGAAACTTGTGCTTTTCAGACATTAAATGTCAGAGCGTTAGGTGATTAAATCACTAAGATGCTGGATACCACATTTTTAAGATATAAAAAAAAAATGTAGCAAAAATAGTCACATTTATAATCTGATTTTTGAGAAGGCCTTCAAAAAGATATTCAATAAGAATGATATGAATCAAGTACATGAACTATAATTCCTTGTGGTCTCTACTTAAAAACCAGAGGCTTGTGTTTGGGAATGGCACACAAATAATGTAAAAAGAGTTGCAATGATAAATTATCTTGGAAAACACAGTGATGTGTTTCAAGTCGACTGAAGACAATGAGATTAGAGACATGGTGTTCAGCGAAGTTATTCAAGAAAAATAGGTTTTGGAGGTAACATCCAAAGATTATGCCAGTACTAATTTGCATAATTAGACATGTAACAGAATTGTTACATTGTTGCTGCTGTCAGTAATATATACAGAAGAGAGATGAAATGTCTCAAAGTCTACTGAACCCACAATTGAAGGCACTGTGGTGGGTTGACCCTGGCTGGATGCCAGATACCCACCAAAGCCGCTCTATCACTCCTCTCTGCAACTGGAAGGGGAGAGAAAATACAGCAAAAAGTTCATGTGTTGACATAGGGACCAGGAGAGATCCTTCACTGCTTACTGTCATGGACAAAACAGATGGAACCTGGGGATATTACTTGATTTTATTACTAACAAAATCAGAGCAGGATAATGAGAATCCTAGGCACTTGCCCATACGTTCCACATACCTTGCAACTCAAAACTATCTAACCTCATGGGAGATCTCTGTGTGGTATTCTTAAATAATTTAACTTTAAACAAGACCTGAAATGATTTCCGAAGACTTAGCAACAGGAACATGCTGGTGTGAGCATCCCAGGGATATTCAAAATTCTCAAGAGCTATTGTGGTTAGCCTGGAGAAGAGGGGGAAGATGCGGGGAGGTGTCTCCCCCATACGTTGGCTTGGAGAAGGTATAATTATTAATAGCTTCCAACAGATGGCTCCCAAAGTACAGGGTTGACAGCAATGCTGGTTATAAATACCAGATTAGTTTCATGACCTGTAATTCTATCATATCATAAGACAATGTTACAAAATAAAACAAAATGATGACCTTAGCTCACAACCCATGGATGATAAACAGCACAACCGGGAACATACGCTGCAAGTAAGGTATTACCTAAAGCAATTTTATGAACAAGCATACCAACTTTGAGAGAAAATAAATCAACCTTGTGACCAGTTACTATTAAATTAATATAATGTCTGCTTGTAAGATTTTTTTTCTAATGCTTTCCACTTTTGTCATTATTTGTCATTATCTCAAGCTGTCATGCCACACATTGAGGCCAAAAAGGACTGTGGTGGATTAACTTCAGATGGCAACGCAGCCCCTTGCTCATGCTCACACCCTGCAGTGGAATGGGGAGGACAATCAGAATCAAAAATGTAAAACCTGAGGTTTGGAAAAATTAAAATAAAGTAAAATAATGTCATCATCATCACCATCATCATCATCATCATCATCATTATCATAATACTAAAGTAATAGAAAGGGATATAACAAAAAGAGTACAAGGCAACCTAAGAATAGGTGTTGCAGAATAAAATTGTTCACAACCCACTGACCAATGCCCAGTCCATTCTTGAGCAGTGATTGCCCAGTGATTGTCCCCTTCTAGACAACTTCTCCCCAGTTTATATACTGAAAATTATGTTCTTGGAATGGAATATCCCATTGGCTAGTTCAGCTCAGCTACACTCTCTCAGAGCTTCCTGTGCACCTCCTAGTTAAAGCATGGGAAACAGAAAAGTCCTTGACTTAGGGTAAACAGTACTTATCAAGAACTAAAGCATCAGTGTGTTATCAACATTATTCTCATAATGTATCCAAAAACTACTGCATTGTATCAGCTATTAGGAAGGAAATTAACTCTGTCCCAGTAAAACCAGGACCCAATATGGAAATAATGGCAGAACAATAGAGAAATTCTTGTTGATGGCCAGTGACCTGGACATGAAGGCAATGATTAACAAAATTAACGAAAACGTCTGAAGTTGTTTTGAAATTCTTTTTTAAAGCTAAAAAATCTGAAGATAGGGAGAATAAATATTGTACTATCTGAAGTCTGACACGAATTTCCCCTGAACTACTTATTCTAAACACTTACAAACACTGGGATGTAACAGGCATTTTGTGAGGCATAGATGTCTAACACAGGAAAGATGTCTCACATCTTTAAAGAAAATACCTCTAAAGCTGTCTCAGAGAAAGGTTAGTCCTGTTCCTGTTACTTGCAGTAGTCTTCCATTAGCTGGTCTTGCCTGTAGAATTGCAAAATCAAAAGTACAAATACTAAACAACAGGATAGACATTCTAATGTGAAAAGATCTGCAAAGCTCACTGCTGGTGAATGTCAAGCAAACAAAGAATATTATCAGATGTAAAATAAAACAATCACTTCTGGCTTGTAAAGTAGCTCTATTGTCTCAGAAAATCAAAAAAAAATTCTGTTCGACAAACATTTTACTGAAAATGGCTTCTCCATGTGTAATAGTGTTAAAAATGCCAACACAACATTATGAGGCCTGAGGAACAAAACAAAGGACACTATTATCATAGAATACTGTTGTATTATAATCTATTATTTAAAACAGAGACCTTTCTTCATAACAAATACTGTGTGATGTTCTTCACTGCCTTAATATATATAAGGTTACAAACACAGAAATAATCTGGGTGATAGTAATCATGGCTTTGGAAAAAGTTCATGAAAACAAACTCTGAAAAAGACCTAGATACTTTTCATCAAATATGAATGAATAATAGACTTTATAAACACCTACACCATGATAAGTGCTAAAGAAGGAGAAGAAAAAAAAAAGATAAGATATTTGGTTAGATATTTTTCCTATGTATTAAACATACTAATGTAAAAAACAGGACAGTATGGTGTAACAATAGTTTGTCTCTCACAAGACGCTGTCCAAGATAATTTTTCTCTCTTAAACAATGCTGTAATGTAACGTAAAGAGAAAAACACTGTTAGAAAACATATATATATATATATATATAAAAATAGCCACGTGACAGCAGCTAAAACCTCCCAAATCACTCCAAGAGCACTTCAAGAGCAACAAACTATGATTCTACAAGAGCACCCAGCTGCTACAGAAAGGACAGTAAAAAGAAACAGGAGAAGATTCACAGGAAGACTTACGTACAAGTACTGTCTTTCCCAGTACAGTTGTCAGTCATCAAAACTCAATTTAGGTTTCTATCCTGCTCTGTTACACTTCTCTTTACCAAGGTTATGGACTGCATCCAAACACTACTCTTGAAATTTTCAGTAGAACCTGAACCCGAACTGTATTTTCTTCAGCTTAAGTCCCTTGTCCATGAACCTGGTCCTGAGTTATCACTTTATAAAAAGTAAATCAAGGTGGTTTGATTGACGTTGTAGGAATCTGTATCACTGTTAAAATAAAATATGTGCCTTGCAAATGAGTTGTTGTTACATTGCTCCCCTTAAATAACAGAAAAGAGGAGACTTTAGGTTGGAGATGACATTGTTATTCTCCTCTAATATATCAATGGTAAAGGAATAATAGTGGGAAAAGAGTGAGTATAAACTGGCCAGGACTAATTTTTGTCTGAAAATTAGAGTAAAAATTCCAACTAAGTGGAGACAAGGATGAGAGTTGTTTTGCATGAAAGCAGATATGTTTATTAATTTATATTTATGTAGGATTGGATAATGGGTTTGACTGCAGTTGCCAAGAAGCAGACACAATGCTTTGTTTTGCTCCTGTGTCACAAAGATCTCTATTAGTGTAATAAAAAGTTGTACAGAACTCAGAGACAGTTAGGAAAATACAAGGAGAGTTGACAGATGAACTTTGGAATACACTTATAGCTTTTATAATACTATGAGGAGAGTAAAAAAAAAATTAACATAATCCATTTTAAAAGAGAAAAAAGCCATATTCCTCATTTTCTTGGGGGGATGTTAATATTTTTTTAATTTTACCTTTTTTTTTTTTGTCAAACGATATAAATTATTTCATATATCATGGATATTTATTTTATTTATTTAAGTGAAAAACATCTTTAAAGGAAAATAAAGGATTTTTAAATTCTGTAGTTCCTGACCTAAAGTCTTCAGAAAATAGTTTTGCAAGTGTCAAATATTATAATTGACATACTTGGAGTAAGTATTTAAATTACATGAGAGTAAAAGTCAAGTTATCTTATTTGTAGGTGCAGTCTTCCATATTTTGGGACAATAGCTACCCTTCTCACTCCTTCTGCTATGATTAAAATCAAGACAGACACTTTATATCTTATCTTCTAATACAAAGTAATTTGAAAGTTTGACTCTGAATATAAGGGTACTCATAAAAAGCAATCTATAACTTTTTTGTGGCACTGGTAAATATCTTATTTATCCTTTCTATATCTGTTTTGTTCTGTCTAAATGGACATCGGTTCCTGTGTTGCACACACTTAAGTTAAATGCTAGAGTTCAGTCCTACAGCCAGACTATTGAACTTTTAATTTTTTTTGTTATTTATATTCAAATCAAATTCCAAAGACGATTAATCACTGTAGTACCATTCAAAAACCTGTTCCTGTAACTTCAAAGAAACTTACATGAAGTTTTCAAAAATCAATGGACTACAAAGACTAAATCTCATGTAAAGTTTATGGAGTTTCTACATTCCTCAGGTATGTCATGTAACACTACCAAGCAGTTTGCAGGAACTGTTGCCACTGAAGGTAAGTAAAACCATTCAGTATGCAAAATATGAATCCTTGTCTTCTTGGCAATAGAGAGTATTCAGGACCTCAGTTCTCCAGCTGACACCCAGAATTACAATAGGGAAATTAAGTCTTGGGGACTGAGGGAATATTGAACCTATGGTAGCTACTCTTAAGCTGCCCACATGACTTCCCATAATTATTGTTAGCATTAATTAAGTTAATAAAGAGCTCTGATGCACATAAAGAGGAATCCTAAACATCTTCTGGCTTTTGGTTCAAAAAGTTTATGAAACTCATTGTCAAGTAGCAGACTGACTGCAGCTGATGAATGCACAAGGTAACTTAAGGTATAGCGTTTGGAGTAAAACCACTACAGGAGGCCTTAGCCTCCTTAGCCTTTGTAATGTCTTAGTGTTTAATGAAAATGCAAGGAACAACCAGTCATATACCTTTTTTCCCCACAAGTGATAAACTGGACAGCACGCTGCATCAGTTTTATGAAATATCAAGATCTTATCAGCATGGCAATTTTCTGTTGCTGCCTTTGCCACATTTAGAAGCATTTTTTAATGTTTGCAAAGGATCTGCAACATGGTAGAGGACTGAATACTCATATCTGAAACCTATTCAGTACAATAGGTTGCAATTGTTTGGAATAGCATTGAACTCTAAAAGCCTGTCTTATCTGTGGATGGCATCTGAAAAAAAATTAAACACATACACGGACTGAGAAACCCTTGACACACAAATTAATCCCAGAATGGAACTGGTTTTCTACATATTTGTAGAACACATTTATTTTCATTGCAGTCTTCTGCAGAAAAAAAACGGCCACTAACAAGTGCAAAATACAGCTTAAGAGGATCCTGCAAATACTTAAACTCTAAATGTGCCTTAAGCAGAAACAACCCAATATCCTGCATTTAAAATGAAAATATATTTCTCCTTTGTGAATAGTTAGCTGGAGCCAAGAACACATCTGTTATGAGGATTCTACCTCGTCTTTGTGCTCTGCATTCTTGAGAACAAAAGGTTAAAAAAAAATCATTTACAAATGTATATCTGCAAAGAACTTTGTATTATTTATTTGCTATTCTATTTAAAGTATTCTGTACATCTGCTGTTTATCATTAAGTTCACTAACATAAAACGGAATCTGCCCTGAGGTGATAATCTAAAAAAGGGCATTAGTAAGAGAAAATGTTATGGGAATGACAGAAGAATGCAGCTATATATTTTGATGAACAGTGAGTGTTCAATGACCCAAGACAGAGGAAGCTATAAATGATTCATAACTTTGAGAAATTCTGTAGTTTCAGTAATTTAAGACATAAGAGTTCTATCTAATTAAAAGTAAGTACAATATCTATTCTAGTCTTAGCTGTTTTATTGGGTCCTGGCTTAAATAAAATTACTTTCATGAGATGCACATTGCTATTTTAAGGGCCTCTGTATGGTGTATTCATTGATTTATTATTATCTGATTTGCACATTGGAAACAATTGCTCTCAGGAGAATTACAATGGGATTTGATTCAGAGGTAAATAAATAACAGAAGAGCCCTGAGATCTCAGCACAGTTTGCTTCTTTTCATAGAGCTTTCCAGATTTCTCAACTTGCCAAAAAATCTTTTTCAAACCTAAGGGCATAAATTTACAATTTGCATCTCACTTTTTTTCCTGTTGTTGTTTTTAATATATATATTATTTATATAATGAACAGCTGCTTCTGACTTCAGGAGTGTGATTGTTCTTGTAGTCATTCCTCTTGTAAAGGCAGACTAGATAAATACCTTCAGTGCTCTCATTTGATACCTGGAAATAATTTTTTACTCTTTGCTATGAAAATATCTTTGTTCTGCAAATATGTGCACATGAACAAATTTATGTAAAACTTTTCAAAACTATTTAAAAGTTAAACATACAGAAAAATCTCAGATGCCTTAAAAGTTAAACCTAAAATTTCTAATTTCCAGACCCTTGGCATTCTGAAGGGTATCCAAAGTATAGGTGCAGGTACATTAGAGAGGTAATCAAGAAAACTTGTAAGTGATGACCAGGCAATTGCAGAGCTAGGTAGAAGGAAACCTGAAGTTCTAAAATTCCCTAAATACAAAAATTCTGACTGTCAGGAATTGATAACTGTGTCCTGAAAAACATTATCTAGAAAAGCGTCCTTGAAAAACAACAAAACTAAGAATTACACAGTATTTGTGAGTACTGTTTATTCAAAAGATTGTCAGTCTAAAGGAAATTAGTGTAACAGAGTTCAGAACTCTGTAACTCCAGTTCAGGAGCAGTAACCTTTTTAATGCCTTGCGACTGGCAAGGTCAGGTGGGATTCGATCTGTTGGAGGGTAGGAAGACTCTGCAGAGGGATCTGGACACTGGATTGATGAATCAAAGCCAGTTCTATGGATTTCAACAAGGCAAGCTGCTGGGTCCTGCACCTGGGTCACAAAAACCCCAGGCAGCACTACAGGCTGGGGGCAGAGATGCTGGAAAGTGGCCCAGCAGAAAAGGACCTGAGGGTTCTGGTCAACAGCTGCTGAACATGAGCCAGCATGTGCCCAGGTGGCCAAGAAGGCCAGTGGCATCCTGGCCTGTATCTAAAATAATGTGGCCAGCAGGACCAGGAAAGGGATTCTTTCCCTGTACTTGGCATTGGTGAGGTCACACCTTGAATCCTGTGTTTAGTTTTGGGCCCCTCACTTAAAGAAAGCCATTGAGGGGCTGGAGCATGTCCAGAGAAGGACAACGGAGAAGGGTCTGGAGCACAGTCCTATGAGGAGTAGCTGAGGGAGCTGGTGTTATTTAGCCTGGAGAAAAGGAGGCTGGGGTTGGGGGAAACTTTACTGCTCTCTGCAACTACCGGAAAGGAGGTTGTAGTCAGGTGGAGGTCGGTCTCTTCTTCTTGGTAACAAGCAACAGGACCAGAGAAAGTCTCAAGTTGCACCAGGGGAGGTTTAGATTGGATATTAGGAAAAAAATCTTCACAGAAAGGGTTGTCCAGCATTGGAACAGGCTGCCCAGGGAAGTGGCGGGATCACCATCACTTGAGGTATTCAAAAGACAGATTGTGTAAATGATAGCACTTGGAGACTTGATTTAGTGATGCACTTGGCAGTGCTGGGTTGATGGTTGAATTTGATGTGCTTAAAGGTCATTTCCAACCTAAATGATTCTGTAATTCTCTTTGAACCAGGCATGCTTGTGTGTATAATTCATGATCTTATGTTTGCTTGCATCTCTGTATAGAATTTTATTACTTCACTTTGTGTGTAAACATTTTTCCACAGCTTTACATTTCAGCCCTATTGATGACATTTGGGTGTGGGTTTTTTGGGAGAGAGGAGGGAGACTAGATCTCTGAAATGCTGAAAGTTGCAAAAGATTCTCATCAATTATGTGATATCTGATCACAGATATCCTCTGATCTTCTCCAAGCAAGTCCTTGACTAGTTCTCTCATTTTTTCTTTCACATGTCTTTCAAAGCTATTATTAAATAGTTTATTAAAGTTGAGGTGCTGAAAGAGAATGAGGAAAATGAAGAGAATGATAGAGAACATTGTTAATAATATGACTTTTTGAAGAGTCTTTCTGCAACTGACAATTTTTGGTATGAATGACAGTATGCATGGCAGTTGCAGCTCTGACAGGTGACATCCCACAGGGGCTGAGTGGAATGGGCCAAGATTGTACCCAGTTACAGGAACCACTGAGAGCTCCTGGGATGTCTGGGAAGCAGCTTGGATGTCCCATCACAAACATTTGGACATGAAGAACAAATGAAATTGTGGATGAGAAAAGAAATAATGAGCTGGGAAAGGTAGGAGATGATAAGTTAGAAAGATGGACCTAGAGTTTAAGATCATTTAAGTTTAAGGTTTTTTGTATCACCCAAAAACCCATACATAAACAGATGTCATATGCTTTGTGGTAGTTAAGGTGTACTTTAGCCAAGAAGGGTTGTCTTGGTGTGCTGAAGAACTTTTAATAATGGAATGGCTTCAACCTTAGAGACTTCACAATTGACATACAAAACATTTCTTCTACGAGATGTACAAGTTGCCTTTCAACTAGCAGCCTGACTTGGGGAGAGCACATTGAACCATCATTTACCGGTGCCTGGGTGGTGGTCTAGGCAATAGACTTTCAGACGTGAGGGAGTAGATAACTTCATCTCCCTGCTTTTATTCTAGCCCTGCTTTGAAAGTGCTATTGGCTCTATTCCTAGAATTAAATAGACAGTATAAGGATCCCACTGCACCTCAGGTATGGGTTCAGAGGGTTAGAGGAATATTCCAAGATCTGAATATCTGTATACATGGCTGCTAGGAGAAATGCAGTTTCCTATGGACTTCGAATGCTTCCCTGGTTTGCTAGAGAATACAAAAGAAGTCTGAAAATGTTCAGAGGTCCATATTTCAAATATTGTCTTAACATTAACAGATGTCAAAATACATTCATGGATTTAATTCCCTATTTTTTCAACTCCTCTTTGGCAACCTCATAAGATATAATAATGATGACATGGGAAGTCCTCTGCTTCTCTCTCAGTATACAAAATAGATCTCAGGTGTCACTTGACACTTAAAAGTAATATTGCAACAAGTAAACTCTTACAGTAAACCAAGGTTTGGTAGCTAGGTTGGTAGAAGAGAAGTGATTTCATCTGAAAACTTTATTATGGATTAATCAGAATGACGATAAGGGCACAATTAGAATATTTTAGATTCTATAAGTTTCAGATTCTCCAAATCCTTCAAGGTCAGTAAAGAGACGACCTAGACTAATTCGAAAAGATATCTTCAATTCAAAAGTTGTGAAAGAGTTACAAAGACAATTTTAACACAATTCTTGTAAGAGAACAAAAGAGAGAATTCTGGTTCTAATGGAGAATGAGAACGAAATATAAAAAGATAAATATTGCAATCATATTAACAGCTGTAGAGGAGACATCAGGCTGGTGCTAGGGTATAATTAGCCTGCAGCCCCTAACAGAAGGACTTGAGCTATTATGAGCATATCATTTTAAGCATTCAACCCAATTGTACTGTGTTTTTTTTTATACTGATCTGTCCTATAGAGATAATTGTTTTAAAGTACCAAACATCCTGTATCTTGTAAAATAATCAATTCAGTTTCAAATAACTCTATCGTGAGTCACTGACACTCAGAGCACAGTGAAGATAAAGGTCGAATGCTTTGGCCTTTACAAAGAAATAAAATTACTAAGTTTAGATTGCACTCCATGAATAAGCAATGGTTAGCATTGCTGAGCAGAAAATGAAATAATGCATAATATGTGTATTCGCAGGCCTTGTTGGATTTCGATTAATGTTTACAGACATCCTCTTAAAGATTCCTAAATTTTATGGGAAACAATGAGGTATTAGCTAATACAGTTTCTGCAGGCCTGAAGTACTTTTTCCTCAGCCCTCACAAACTGTTTTTGCAAAACAATTATTGTAATCTTTGGTTATGGATATTACATTATGTCCTTGTGAACGAGATGTCATCATTCATCTCAAGGGAGTGGTAAGCCTGGAAGACAATATAGTGATAGGGAGAAATGGTTAATTACTTGTACTGTAAAAACCTGTTACAAGAGTTTGAATAAACTCCCGTCAGCCCCCTTGTATGTTTTGACTAAAATAAATTTGTTCAAATATAAAATAACTCACCTATTCTTAAAAGAAAAACATACGTGAGAGGAAACATCTGACTGACTCTCAACTCCTGAGTTTGCATCACTGGTATAAAGTGCCCAGCAAATATTACTCAGAATACCTAGAGGCAATATCACAACTAGCCAGTGATTAGGAGACTCAATGAGAGAACAGTTAAGTCAAATGGAACACACTGTCTAAATTCTTAATTCTTGAAAGATGAAATAGTTTAAAACATGATATAGATTAAATAATATAAAACATGATATTTAGATCATTCTTTTCTGTCTTTCCCTAAAGGGCAAAAATATTTACCTTCCTGTTACTTACATTTAATAAACCAAACTTTTTCTTCTTTGGTTTCCTTCAGAAAAAGTTAGCCCTTAATAATATTATCAATATTAGGAAAGCAGTAAAAATATTTTTGTTTAATTCTGTTTTGTACGGCACCTCAGGCCTAAATTGGATGAGCATATCATTGACTAAAAGTTATAAATCTGAATTTAGGCTCATGTCAGTTAGTTCAGACATATTTAAACATCTAGCAGGACTCTAATAAAATTATCTACATAACTGTCATTAAATGATCACAGTTTCAGTGTTATTTATCAATTTTTTGTCTAAAAATAAACATTTTCCTTTATTATTTCAATCTACAAAGTGAATACACATATCTAGATAACTACATTAAAATATGAAGATCCTGGTTTGGACATTTAAGGACATTTTGATCAATATAGAAAAACTGTGTTTGGGCCAAAAATTGCATTCCTCATGCATACAAATCCTTCATATGTTTAGAAACACTTCCACAGTCTTAAATGTCCACTCAAGATCAATCTTGTAAGAGTAAGTGTGGAGCTGTGTCGTGGAATGCAGGCTAAGATGTTAAGAATTAGCTTTGTCATCATTTGAGTCTCTAATCCTCCAGTTGTGAATGTGTGGGTTAACTCCAGCAGAGCTCTGGGAAGGTGCAGGGGTGTGCCTACATAACCCTCTGCATATTCAGATTCCTTTTTTTTTATTTTTTACTTTTTTTGAGAGGTATTTTACTACCTCTCAACACAGCTTCCACATAAATTAAGCTTTCTGAAAAGAAATTTCAGAATTTCTGTGTAGACTGGAGAGAGAGGGGGGAAAAAAAGGGTTTTATAAAAACTGGAATTTGTCCATAAAACTTGTGTCATTTAAACTCTGAATTTCTAAAATCTCACTAGAAAATATATCACATTTATTTTAAATGCATGCTTTGCCTATGACTGTGCAGAAAAATGCAGGACCAGATGATGATGTACAGTGGACATACACTTTTCATTGTTCAAAGAACTTTGAGGCTTTGTTTGCTTTAGAGTGACAAATTCAATAAATGTCCAGAAATTTTCTACAGCACTGCTCTAGCAGAAGTTGTGACTCTTCACTCATTCATAAAATGAAAAATATTTTATTTTTCATTGTAGCAGTATACTCTTTATTCTTCCCTTTCAAAACCACATAGTCTGTAGAATATTAATTGTGTTGCCTTTTAAAAACACTATGTGAATAACATTTTATGGAAAATGGTGTAATTAAGATGGTGTCACTGTATCAGAATATTGTCAGAAAATAATTCTCTCCTGCTATTACAGAAACATCAGATCTGCTGCAGTGATCCTGGATACAAAGGACAAGGTTCTATTTATTTTCAAAAGAGAGGTATTATACCTGTAGCAATGTTACAGTACAAAACTTTGCTGAATTGTACTTACACTATTTATAATCTGTTTTATTTGTGAAATTGTGGAACAAGATATTCTCCGTGTGCAAGGGAAAAATTATGATTATGACTGGATTAAATAACAAATCTCTTTGAACTCTTCCCATTTCTCACTAAGGTAGTGGTGAAGAGTGGAATTAGCTGTGTGTAAAGCATTATAGATGTGAGGAAAATAAAGGCAAAAAGGTCTTCTAGGGTGTTCATAAAGATAATAGCTAAGTAGCAATAAAAACAAAATAAAATTCCAGCATATTCTTATCTTTACAACAAATGAATTATCATAATTAAATCAATGGATTTCCTTCCATACCTAAAGCATAAAAGTGCAATGATCTGCAAACTCTTAGAAGCAGATGCCCATGTACTTTTCTCCGATTTCACTGTTCAAGAAATATTATCATTGATATTACATTCATATTTTACATAAACCTCAGAGCACTAACAATTGGCTTCCATATCCTCTCAATAGGTTTATTACTGAAGGAAGAGTGACTGCATAAGAATGAAAAACTGTCAATGAGCCCACACTCTGCTGGACAGCTCCAAATTAATCATATAGTTCATTACAAAAACAGCATTTCCCTTCTTTTCCACATGACAGTGATTATAGCCAGCCATGGAAAAGTTGGTCCAGATGAGGTGCCTGAAGGAGAGCACTAATCTGACTCTTCTGAAAGAGCAATGCTTTCCTTTCCCAGAGGCTACAAAACACCATAAAAGAATGTTCTCCTTGGCTTCCCCCTATCTTTTCCCCTCAACATACACTTCTCAATTTATTGAACAGCTTCAGAGGCTGAACTGCAGAATTTAACTCCTGCATATCTGAGTTGAAGGGGATTCAATCCGATTAACTTGACTTTCCTTCTAATCTCTTTGTTCTTTTCCACCTTACTTTAAAAAGGCAAAGAAAGGAAGGACCGGAAACGGGGGTGGAAGCACACAAGCAGCCATTAATGGATAATCTACTTCTTCAAAATATCCCATTTTCTAAGGCACTTAACCCATGAAGTGACACAGATTAAGACAAGAAGGAAAGACTTTTCAGGAAGAATAACTTACATGCAGTTAATGGAGGCCAAGAGGTTGCACTGAGATTACTGGTATGATACCAGTACCCTTAGGTATGATTAACAGAAAAATGGGATAAATACTTAGGATAAATCTACAACGTAGTCATGTGTTTGATTTTCAAGAGCCACCATATCCTGTCTTGACCTAAACAGGAGGAGGAAAAAACACAAAGGATGAACCAAGGAAAGGATATGACATCTTTGCAACATAAGGAGTTCCTTGACCTTTTCAGAGCACTTGAGATTCATAAGTAACAAAAGAGACGAAAATGAAATTGTATGTCACCTTTGTCACTTGGTTTGGTGATGTTTGCTGTTCTCACAAAGGACATGGAAATGTTCCTCAGAAATAGTATAATTTTGGGATGGACTAGGTGTTTTGACAGGATTTCAGGGAGAGAAAAACTTGAACCAATGAAGCCTGACATAGAGACCGCCTACGTATATGGTCAAAACTCTTGCTGATCTGAAAACTAACATGAATCTCTTCAGGGATCCACAGATTTGCCTCAATAAGGCAAATCTCCATCCCAACATGATACAGTTGTAACAGTCATGAAGCCTTTTCTAGGCTTTACTATATTAATGGATTTTTTACAAAATGGGGATGATTCTCAAAAAAAACAAAAAACAAAAAACCCCAAAGGTATAGGTTGAAGGCAATCTTTTTCTTTATTCTGAGATTTGTAATGTATCTTCTTATTTCTTATTTCTGATATCTAAACCTCTGTTTCGTTTCTCGTTACAAACTACAGGAAGAAACTTATTCTATATCGTTATTTGATAAACAAATCAATGCAAGAGACATATGTTATTCCTCAAAAACAGTAAAAATGTAAACATCTGCTCTAAATCCCCAAATGAAACACGTTTTCCTTCGGGACATTTAAGTTTTCATTTCCTGATATATCATCTTTCGTGTCTCAACCTTCTTATGGGAAATCCTGAAGCCATTACTCTGGATAAGAATAAATAAATGTAAGAACTCCAAAGCAATTAGGGAAAAAACCCAACCCAAACCAAACCAAACCATCCCTGATTAAATTGTTTAGAATATATGCAGGCCATGTGCTCATAGCTAGATAAAACAGGGTTAAAAAGATTGACAACAATTTTTCATCTTTTTTCCTCCAAATATGTGTCAAAAGTTCTTTGTACTTTATCTTTTTATTTGGTGGATTAGTGAAGATGAGCAAGGACTGAATAAAACAGGTTTTTGCTGCTTTGAACATAGGCTTGAATACCTTGATGCGAGTTTATGTAATGGAACTATTATACAGGGTTAAGACATCATAAAATTTGAATAAAAAAACAAAGTATGGCTAAGGATCAGAGGGCAGTAAGGATGTCCCTTCTGATCAGCAAATGTTAGTTTAGAAGTGTCAAATGATTGATTTCACAATGGTGGGAAAAACTGGTTTGAAAAATTATTTTGTACCTTTCTCCAAGTAAATGTCTCTGACTCTACAAACTGTAATTATATGGTTGAAATCGTCTTTCTTGGAAACCTACTTAAGGACTGAAAAGAAACAATACTGAAGATACTGGCCAGAGTTCTCACTGTGAAGTCAGTACAAGCAGATCTGAATGTGCACATTTCTCAGAAAGGTTTGACCTGGAGTTATATGTACTAATTAAATTCAGTTTTATGACAGTCTACACTTTTGCAACTAAGGGTTTTTGTAAGATGCAAACAGATTCCACAGTACAATCAATACTGTTCAAACTATGCATAAACCTATGAGACAAAAGTAACACGGGGTAAAATCCTTATGTTAAAGACGGTGGGCGATTTTTTTCTTCATTTCAACATAGCTAAAATGTGCTGAGAATCTTTATTGCCTTACTGTTTTCTGACATATAATAATCACTGACATGCTAAGTTTCTAAAATACCAGTTTAAACAGTACTTCTACTTAATTCCTGAAACACTAAAGTGTATAGAGTTTATATATTCAAAATGTGGATTAAAATGAGTACTGGAGAGGAAGAGTTGAATATCAGCCAGTTGATTTAGATAAACTTGGAAATAAAACAGTTGGAGGGGTTGTCAATATTTGTCTGTATCCATAACCATGAGATTACATTGATCATTTATTAGATTGTGTTTCAATAATGGGTCTTGACATGGTTTTCTGCTCTAAAAGAGGAAGTGTTTCTATATTACTGAAAGTAATGCTATGTCTTCTTGTTTTGCTGGTAACTTCACTCACATTTTTCAAGTTTAAAATTAAATATAAAATTCATTAAAATTCTCTCTAGAAACAGAATCTAGATGTTTATGCTTTATCTTTTGCAAATCAGTATTTGTCTATTTACAGACATTAAATCTATGGGTAGATTGCAAGGTATTGGCACTAAATAATTATATTTCAAATATTTAGACAAACTTTACTCTTACTATATAAAAAAGGAAAGTAGACATTCTACTTATGCTTGTATTTTAAGAATACTGATAGTTGTACATTTTTGTGGCCTATGTAAAAAATTTGAAAGTTTTTGTTACTTTTTCACTCAAATTTTTTGCTTAGAATACGGTCAAAATACAATTTGGAATATCTTTTTAGATACATCTGAGATTGGTGTAATTAAAACTGTAGATTTTTAATAATCCAACTGCCTAAATTAGGATCTGCATGCTACACTGAATTTTAAACATAAATTCTGTAAAGGCTTTGTTCCAGCTTCCTTGAACTAACAGGGTCAAATTCTGTTTAAGATGTACATCTGGCCCTGGTTCCTGAAACAGGACATACTGCATTTTACAAAGAGCACTAAAGATCAGCCAAGTGACCTTTTATGCATTTTACAAATGCATTTGCACAGTGTGCAGCTGCTGTGGTATTCTTCCAAGGTGTTCCCCTTATTTGTCCCTCTGCTTCTCCCAGTGTTGCAAACTGAAATTATTCCATTGCTAATTCCAGATTATATTATTAAATACCAAATCTTAAGTAGGAGAGAATGAATGTCTGGGAGTAACATCAGCAGTTCAGTGTTAAAGACATTAAAAAAAAAAATCTAAAAAGATTTCTACTTATTTTTTATCTTCTTAAATTAGTTTTAATGCTGTGATTTGTCAAAAGAAAGCAAAACAAAACTTGAATAGATACTGTTTGACATAATTTGTCTTTTTAATATAATGTACAGAGTAATGTACCTCAGAACCTGAAATAACACAACTTCCCTGAAATTCAAAATAGAACAGCAATCTTTTCAAACATGCATACAATGATTATAGGTCATAGAATAAATACCTGTAGGTTTTTATTTAACAGAGTATATTGATTAACATGTACACCCATGGTACTTCCTGGAAAAAAAGGATAAAGATTAGAAATGCGTTGTTAGAATATCAAGCTTGAAAACAAAGAAGAAAAGAAACAAATTTCCACTATTAAAGAAGGAGGTCAACAGGATTCAAAATTATATGAATAAAAAGACCCTGTGCTAAAAAAAATTTGCTGCTATAGAAAGGTCAGTTAACTTGAAAAATGCAATATTTAGAACTAGCAATCATATAAACTCCACACTGCAGGACAAATTTGTTAATGTTTTTACATCATGTTAAAGTCATGTGAATCATAAAGTCATCTTGGTTGTCTGGGTTTTTTAAGTGTTCAAAGTGACTTAGGATATTGTTTATATTTTTAACTTTATCAGTGAAACTTCTGGACAAACTATATAAATGATTTCATACATTTTAATACAGTTTGATGTATTAGATTTTTTTTCTGTCCTATCCATACTGAATTTTCACTTGCCCATTCAACAATTGTTTTATGCTCTAACTAAGCAGATACAAATATTAGTAAAAAAAGGGAGCAGCTCTTCATTATGTCACATGTTCTTTCATACTCCTATTTTGACTACAGCACAAACCGTTTGATTTCCAATCAAGTAGACAGGATGTATATGTACATTTTTTAAATTAGATTCTAACAGCCTGTGACACAGAAGTGCTGAAACACCATGTGAAGAGTACCTTTTCCATTTTATCATACCTATGGTGACTATGTCAGGATTTAGCTGGGCTAAAGGAGCTGAGGTTTAACTAAAAGTCAAAATTTCTCTATTTTTCTCTTGTCTCCTTCTCAGAATTTATGCCTTGCAGTGACAGAGCTTCAGAGAAACTGAAGTGCTGGAAGACCGGTTGTCTGAGACATCCTGAGGAACTGAAGGAACAGAATAGTTCAGTTAACTGATGCATTGGTGAGACAACCGTTTCCACCTGGCTAAGTTTAGTACAGTTTTGAGAGCAATATGATACAAGTGATTTCAGACAATTCAGACAATTTCAAAGAATTCAAAGTCAGATACATTAGTCCCTGTGTCAGGTCTGGACCTGAGGACAAAAGAGAGTTCATTTTGTTTTTAAAACAGAACAACAACAAATTTAATGACCCTATTTTACCACACCAAAGCCTCTATATGAAGTCCCTTTTGTTATCGTCATCAGAATACCATTGTTGTTACACTATTAAAAAGGTCTGGGAGAGAGTGACATAGAAATTGAAGGACGTATAGGTCATGAAGTTTGGAAAACGCAGGGTACATTGGTCAAAACTGTTAGATAACTCCTAAAGGTAAAAGCTGAGAAAAATATAGAGATGTGTGTTTACTATTTCTATTTAATCCATCAGGAGAGAACAGTCAGAGGCAAACAAACAAACAAAAAAAAAAAAAACAAAAAAGAAATCACATTATTAAGACTCGGTTTTCCAAATAAAATACTTTGAGAAAAATAAGTACATATAGATAATAATTTAACGTAGTTCCATTCAATAGAAATCATGCCTCAAATATTGCTAACTACCCCAAACAGGCACACCCATGCACCCCTACAGACGCATGGACTGTCAATGCAGGTCTTTTAGTGCTTGCAAATGATACTGAACCTTTAGACAATTACAGCCTACCGGGACTTTCTACCTGCTAAGAGACCTGCTAAGAGACTGCTGTCGGTGAGTTTCACTGCAGCCCTGGAACTGCACTTTGTCAGAATTTATGACATACAAATTCCAATAGAGTTATCTGAGACACTGAAATAAAGTTGCAAATTGGCAATCAATAATCTATAATTCCTGTGCTAATCACAGACTGTATATACACTTGGAAATCCACGGAAGCCGCAAACCCCTTGTTTTTTGAGCTATTAAATTCTTTGAAATTTGAGATGTTTGCATATTGTTGGAAAAAACCTGCTTGTCATACCTGTTTCAGAAAGTTTCAGGGAGGTGAACAAGAGCTGCTTCCCAAGTAACAGGGGTTTTTATCATATAGGGATAAAGTGAAGGTCAAAAATAGGCATAAGCACAAGAAAAACTAGGTAATGTTCACTCATTTTTTTCTTGCTTGTTTCAAACTGTTCTGAGAGATTTCATTTCAGAGCAGGAAAAGATTCTCTTTGGACTAAATGGATCCCTTTTGGCATTTGAATTCACCATCTTAAGCACTTCCTATAATTAAGTCCAAAGAAATACTTATTTTAGGCTTAAATAAATCCCCGTGGATCTGTCAATGAATGCTAACTTCTCTGGGCTCCAGAGAGATGTAGGGGTCCAGGGATTTCTCTTAAGTGCCTCATTACCCATTAACTTGCAAAACACATTTATTTTCAATACCTGTAATATGATATTGAGTTTTAAGAGAGTAAAAAAAGGCAGTCTAGAATCCAGCAGGAATGTCCCCTTATGAAACTTGATATGAAACTAACTTCAATCCCAAGTTTTTTTCCTGACAGAGAGTAAGCTAACATGAAACACCATACAGGAAGCTTTTTTCTTTCTACTTTTTAGGTGCCCCATCCCCACCCCATTTTTGAAAACAATGCACAAAAAGGAACTCTTCTGATGCCTGCAAGAGGTGTCTAATTACTGACTGGAAACTCCATTCATCACCCAGGTGTTAGAAAACACAGCCCTCGAATAGCAGGCCATTGCACTCCAGTGAACTTACCCTGCAGGGGATTGGACTGTTCAAGGCCAAGTCTAGGGAAACCTGTTCACGACCATATGGAAGAGGTCTATAATTTTGTTTATAAGAGCCCTCCCTTAATTCCTGTTCTACCTCCACTATCCCCACAGATATTTAAGAAAAAAAAATCATTTCAGGAGGAAGCAGACGCCTACAACCACCTGTACAGCAATTCTTTTAGGCATAGAAGGTCATTGTTGGCTCTCCTGTGCAAAAGCAAAATAAAGTATGCATGAATGAGCAGTTATCAAGCATTAATGTAGAAAAGAAATATAAATGAAAAAAAAAATCCAGAAAGCAGTCACATTATGGGAAATATAAAAAGAAATTTAAAAGAGGTTTGAATAAACTAAAAAGAATAGCAGTTTGAGGCAGAGCTGCAAGGCATTATTATATTCTCACTTCTAAAGATCAGATCTAATTCCTTTCCTTTCCTTTCCTTTCCTTTCCTTTCCTTTCCTTTCCTTTCCTTTCCTTTCCTTTCCTTTCCTTTCCTTTCCTTTCCTTTCCTTTCCTTTCCTTTCCTTTCCTTTCCTTTCCTTTCCTTTCCTTTCCTTTCCTTTCCTTTCCTTTCCGTCTCACTTATTTAGGTTTGGAGACTGATGGGATAAACAGACACATTGTCTTGTGCACTTAAATAGTTGAAGCATCTGTGCATAATAGTTATAAAAACCCTCATGCTTGTCTTCATGACATTTCAATTTAATTTTATATCAGTTCTTAAAGCACTAACACTGACAAACACATCCCTTTCACACAACTGGCCAGAGCTTTGGTCTTGCAAGAGTTCAATTTTAGCTGGTTTTAAACAGTCTAATACTCAAATTCCACAGTGTGTATGTCAAGAGACCTATCCCTGCTGGTGCAAAATACACTGGGTGTAACTATAATTGAGTTTTAGGTCAGATCCGGAATGTACTTTTGAAACCAAACCTCCTGATCTTTGAGGAGCCACTCTCCTCACAATGCAGTCTGAAAGAGTGAGTGCTAAATGAACTTCTAAAATGCAAAGTAAAATGGAACAAACTTAATTTCTCCCAACTTGTAATGGGTGTTCAACCCATGGGACCACTCTAGATTTTGTGAAATGCCCTGAAATGCATCTAGTATTGACATACCAGGCCCTCAACACCAGCTGGGTCCTTCAGCAGTGTGAGTGGTGTCACAGGACTTAGTCATGCTGAGATGACGTCTGAGCATCTGCTGAGTAACAGATACTCATCAGACCAACAGTCTCTAGCTAGTCTTTCTACCTCTTGTCTGTCTCTGAAGTGACAGATAGATAACCTTTCTGTATCAATTGTTTATGAGCCACTCACAGCATCACAGAATCAATGAGGTTGGAAAAGGCCTCTGGTATCATTGAGTCCAACCTTTGACCGGACATCACCGTGTCGACTACACCATGGCACGTAGTGTTACATCCAGGCTTTTATTAAATACCTCCAGGCATGTTGACTCCAGCACCTTCCTGGGCAGCCCATTCCAATGCTTGACAACATTTTCTATGAAGAAATTCTTCCTCATGTCCAGTCTAAACCTTCCCTAGCGCAGCTTAAGGCTGTGTCCTCTTGTCCTGCTTGTCTGGGAGAAGAGATCAATCCCCACCTGGCTATAACCTCCTTTCAGGGAGTTGTAGAGAACAATAAGGTCTCCCTTGAGCCTCCTATTCTCTAGGCTAAACAACCGCAGCTCCCTCAGCTGTTCCTCACAGGCCATGTGCTCCAGATCCTTCATCAGGTCTTTTGCCCTTCTCCAGACTCTTTCCAGCACCTTTCCTGAATTGAGGGACCCAGGGCTGAACACAGTATTCGAGTTGCAGCTTCACCAATGATGGTTTCAGGGGGATGATCACTTCTCTAGTTCTGCTTGTCACATTATTCCTGATACAGGCCAGGATGGCATTGGCCTTCTTGGCCACCTGGGCATGCATGTTCTGTCGCTGTCAACCAGCATCCCCAGGTTCTTTTCTTATGGGCAGTTTTCAAGACACTCTTCCCCCAAGCCTGTAGTACTGCATGGGGTTGTTGTGACCCAAGTGCAGGACTCGGCACTTGGTTTTTTTGAACCTCATACCGTTAGACTCAACCCACTGATCTAGCCTGTCCAGATCCCTCTGTAGAGCCTTCCTACCTTCCAGCACATTCAGACTCCTGCCCAGCTTGGTACTGTCTGTGAATTTACTGAGAGTGCATCTGATCCCCTCATCCAGATCATCAATAAAGATATTAAACAGGACTAGGCCCAACACTGATCCCTGTGGAACAGTGACTGAATGCAACCACTCTCCGGGCCCAGCCATCCAGTTAGTTGACCCAGTGAAGAGACCACCTGTGAGCTGCCAGCTTTTCCAGAAGAATGCTGTGGGGGAGAGCGTCAAAGGTTTTGCTGTCTATCTAGCCAACATCCACGTCCTTTCCCTCATCCACCAGGTGGGTCACCTGGTCATAAAAAGAGATCAGGTTGTTCAGGAAGGACCTGCCCTTCCGAAACCCATGCTGGCTGGTCCTGATTCCTTGGTTATCATCTATATGCCAGTGATTGCACTCAAAATTATTTGCTCCATAATCTTGCTGGGCTTCAAGATCGGGGTCTAGCACCCCAGATCCTCCTTCCAGTCTGTCTTGTGGATGGACATTCCATTGGCCAGCTTCTTGTCATCTGTGACCTCCCCAGGCAGCCAGGACTGATGATAAATGATGGAGAGTGGCTTGGTGAGCTCTTCTGCCAGGTTCTTCAGTACCCTCAAGTGAATCCCATCCAGCCCCATAGATTTATGAGTGTCTGAGTTGCACAGCAGGTCACTAATTACTTTCTCCTGGAAGGGTGGCCTATTCTGCTCCCTGCCCCTGTCTACCACCTCAGGGGGCTGTTTGCCCTGAGAATAACCAATATTTCTGTTAAAGACTAAGGCAAAGAAGACATTAAGTGTCTCAGTCTTGGTGACAATTTCATCCCCACCCCCACCCAATAAAGATGGAGATAAAGAATTCAGAATGTATGAATAAGGAAACTGAGCACCACAAAACAACTTCCTCTTTCCTGTATGAATACCAAAGTGTTTGTAATCTCACAAATAACTGGCAGGAAAACAGTGTAGTTCTGTATGTTGAAGTAAACTCAAAATTTGTACCTGTGGTGTAAGATACATTTATTTTATGCTGTGTGGTCATCCCTATAGAAAAAGATTCTGCAGGAATCACAGAAAGTGATTCATGTGGTTGCACTGAAACACTTATCCTAGGATGAGATTTATCTGCTGATATATCCCTGAATATAGAGATACACACACGTACATTTTCACATATATTATACACATATGAAGTTAAAAGGAAAGTATATTGGTGGATATTAGTTGGGGTGAATATTAAACATGATGCTCCTTACCTGTATAGCTGGAGAACAGCCTGATTTGAAGACAGAGTGTTACATGAGTTAAAATGCATGGTGTCTTTCCCTTGTTCTGTAACCTGGACTAAGGGCAGGCAATTCCAGTCAACAAACTGTGTAGCTATTTTTGCCTGGTGCTGTTTCTAAGTAAGGCTGACTCCTAGCAAAGATCAGATATGTCTGACTGAATGGCAGCAAAATGAGATATATTTGTTGTGGCATTGTGCCACATTAATGCCGCTCAGTGGTATCCAGAATAAATGGGCTCTGTCCTGACATTTCAAACACAGCCTCAAAAACCAGGAGCCCATCTTCATTCACCCATGCAGAAAATCCCTGTATTTTTATTTCCTGACAGGGCTCTAAGTACTCTGGGAAGTCCTGTCACCTTGAGGTCTTATAGTACCATCCTGGGTTAAGAGCCCAGAAAATAATATGCACAAAAATGCTAATAGAGCAAATGTATGTCCCTCTTTTAAAATTGTTTCCATTAATTGGAAGGGTCTCTAATCTAGACCATAGTTTTTCAGTACATTTGGACTGAATCACTGAAGGAAACAAAGAGCAGGTCCTGCTTCTCAGGGTACATACTTGCAAAGATGAACCAGTTTCAGTCGCTGTATTTGGAAACACACAAAACATTTTTTGTGTTTCAAGTTTATGAAAATTGTTAAATGCTTGTATTTAAATTTTTTCATACACCCTATTTTTATATACATATTATATTATATATATATTCTTTTATATATATATATATTCTTATTAACAACCACCTAAGAAGCATCCATTCTTTTCATTTCCATTTCTATTTAACAATTCTTACACCCTGTTCCAGGCTTTCCTCTTCTTAATTAATATTTTTTAAAGTTTTACAGACCTTCTTCTCATGAGAAATTGATATTTACTTTAAAAATTCCCATATTCAGTTAGACTTTTTCTGATCTTTTACAAAAACTATTTCTGAAAAATAGTTTTCCAGAAGTCTAATTATAAAAATCTTGTAAAATGTTCTCCCTATAAGAAACATTTGTTACTAAACTTGCATGTTTTTCTTATTTTCCCAGCAACTGCACCCTACAATTCAACTTGTTTTCTTTTCACCAACTTTCCCAGGTCTCTACTTCCTCTGCAATGAGAGACCTTTCCAACTACATTATCTCCAAACTCCCTCGTTGACAGAGAATTATTCTTTCAGTTCCTTTGGAAGGACAATGTCTCTTTGAACCATCTGCTGAGGAGATATGCTGTTATAACTTTCATTCATTTTTCTTCCTCTTTCCTCCCTCAAGGAATAAAATGTGTGAACCTCAAAACCTGAATGAATAGCTGCTTCTCTCAGAGTTTCATCTGTGTTCTTTATATTTTACCCATTCCAGAAAAGACAGCTGAATGGAACTTTCTGCATCAGCTAAAATAAATAATTTATGCCTGAAACATCAAGTGATCTTCTGCAGAGCACTGCTTTTAGTTTCTCTCTAATCTTACATTTTACCAAAAGGAAAGGCAAAAATCACCAGTATGAAGAGTAGGGAGCCTAAGACATTTTTCTGGAAGATATCTTCAGGTTGGAAGATTTTAAAATCATATGTAGAAGCCTGTAAACTTAAATCTTGCCTCAAAATAACATTTCCAGTGTATTTTTGAGTTATGCAGCAATCCTATATAAATATTACAGCATTAGACCACTGCTTGTTCTACTTATTAACTGACAACCAAAAGCAAATCTGTTTAGTCTCTTTGTCAAGCTATTCATACTTTTGGATTTTATGTTATCCTGTCGCTCTGAGTTCCATTATTTTGGTTTTTTAACTTAACACATTGCTGAATGTCACTAAATTCTTGCAAGAATCATAAGAAAATAAAAATGCCATTGCTTTAGAAATCATCATCTCTGTCTAATTTTGTGCCATGATGATCCTTTATATCTATTTCTGACAGTGTTAGAGTGATAGAGACCACAAAATATATGTTCTGTTCTAAACCTCCTTATCTTTAAAAAAAATTTCCTTTTACAAACATGTTCAATTTACTAAAAAAGAGCCCCAGCCAAACAATAGTAACTTATTACTCCTTCTATCTACCATAGCTATGGAGAACAGATTATTCTTTTCCTCTTTGGAAAATTCTATTATATATTTGACGGGTGTTGTCATGAGCTCTATAAATCTTCTCTTCTTTAAGGTAAGCAATACCACATCTTTAATTCTTTTCTCATACATTACATTTCTACACTCCTCAATGTTTTCCTTTTCATTGTCTCTTAGTTTAGACCACATACTATGACCATGAAGCATCCAAACTTGAATTCCAGTTGATACTTTGTTGTTCAGTAGAGAAGATGAATAATTTATGTTTCTTATTTAAACATCTCTATTTGATGGTTTTCTTTATAAAAATACAACATAATGAAATTCTGTTTCCCTGTAATATCAGAGCCTTTTCTTAAGAACTGCTGTAAATTAGTTTTCCTCATGTATTTCTCCAACATAAATTATTCTATGAGTCTCTACGATTATTCTTACTTTATGATGACCCTTCTCAAATATCTATCTCACTTTGTTTTCAGACAATTTCACTAACAAATCAGGATCATTTTGAATTCCAGCCCTATGTTTCAGTTTGGCAATCGTAGATGATCTTGTGTCAGTACCTTTTGGACTTTAAAGACCACTGTTGCATATCAGCCATATTTGTCTCCTGGTTAAAATTCCTCATCCGTGTACAGAGTCTTCATGGAAGTCATTCCATATCACTGGTTAGTCAGTTAATTTTCAGTGTACTTTTTATATTTCTACTGTTTAAGGGAATTGTAAGATGTCAAAAAATATACATAGCGTTTTTAAGCACAGTTTATTGGATAATAGATGCAGTTCTGTTACTTTACAAATAATAGGTCATAAAATCAATACAAACACCAGAATCAAGCTACAGAAGAATTAACTTATCAATGCAGCAAAAATACTTACAACCCAAAATCTTTCAATACTGCATGGTTTCATCTCAGTCAGTTCTATGCTGCACCTTCAATTTGGAAAGCAGACAGATGCATTCTGCTACTGAAATACCTTATGTATACCTTTTCCTCATCTGGGTTACTGGTTGATTGTGCATGTCATAAAGTGCCTTTTTTTGGTGAAGAATTTTAACGAACATTTTATAGATAAGATAGTGGAAAGTTATTCAAATTGCTCATGCATCATCAGTTTCTATTTCACAGTATAAAAACAGGTCTACCTATCAATTCATACATTTCTACCTGTTTTCACCTTATTGTGAGTTTCACTGAAATCATGAGCTTCATTTAACAAAATTTCCTTTTTATTTCAGTGGTTTGTGGTGAGGCTTCAAATCTGATGGTTGATTGTTCTGCTTTTGTTGAACCAAATTTGATTTTGTTTGCTGAACTGCAGATGCACCCTATGGACTGGAATTGCCTTAACAGCAAAGACTTGGCCTTCACTGTTAAACACTACGCTACTCTGTGGCAATTTAGTCGTTGTTCTATCCATCATATACTATTTTTGGTATGTTGGCAAATATGAACATTGATGAAATTCTAAATGACAGGAAGTCATTTCAACTGAGCTCAGAGTATTTGCTGTTTTAATTGGAAAGTAGTACTGGCAATAAAAGACTTAGCTAAATCAAAATATGAATTATTGTGTATTTTTATTGTTTAATTAAGCAACAGCTTTAAAGTTGATTTAGTGTAACATTTTAGCATGCAAAAATAACATAGCAAAAAAATGTTCATGACTTGAGCATTGAGTGTGTGAGTGTCACTGTTATATATGTATGCATGTATGTATATATATGCCAAGTGTAGAAAAAAATTAGAACATGCTTTTTAACTGAAGAAAAAACCTTTAAGGAAGTAGTAGAATGAAACTTTTTTTCATAAGTTGAATATACAAGGTTTTATGAAATTCCTTACTACAGATACCTGAATGACTTAGAGTTCTTTGTTGCAGCATTACAGCAAAATTAGACCTAGAAATAGGCAGGATATAATTTTTTTCACCAGTAGGTACAAAAACACTGAAAGTCAGGGCTCCAGGGAGAGGACTCACCTCATGTAGCTTTAAAGGTCTAAAACTGATTATCAACATCTAGTACAACTGCCTTGAGCTCAATGTACCATCAGCAGAGGAACATGAAATCTTCAGGAGCACAGATTGTCTCATCTTCAGATCTAAAATCTCAAACAGTTTGGAAATCTGATATTTTCCTCTACACTGACCATAAGGAAACCTGTTATGATCAGCTCAGATTGAAACATTTAAATCTTACAAGCCTAAACTAAGGCAGAAATACTCTAAATTTTGAGAAAGAGAAGCTTTGAAAATACTGGTAATTTCTTTAAGTCAATGACAAATCATTAGTCATGACAAAGTCTTTGATTAATCTTGATTTTTTAGCAGTATATTTTAGAAGTATTTGAGCACTTTTTTAGAAGTATTTGAGCAAGTACTTGACCATAAGCATGCAAACAGGCTCAGTAGCCTCATTGTAACATAAATTTAATGGAATGACTTAACTAATCAAGTTTGGGATTAAGTACTACTTACATGAGAACCAGGGATCTTATCACCTTGTCTGTCTGCCAAATGTCATAAATTATATGGCCTCTGTACACTAAATCCGATAGGCATTGCCATCTAAACCTATTTAAATTCGTTTAGTAGGCTTTTGTCATTTCAGTTCTGGAAGATACTGGAAAGAGAAATACTCGTTTGTAAGTATTTGTAACTTCAAAGGAGTTAGAATACAGTGAATTTTCATGCTAACCACTGGTCACGAGGTTTGCCAATCTTCCAGTGCTTAGTTTAGCCAAGCATTTTTAACAGCTGTGAAACTGAATACACAGCAAACTATCCTGATCCAAACTCTGCAGACCTGAAGTCTGTTTATTTCTACTTTAAAATTTAATTGAACTTACTTTCCTAGAGTTAACACTTGATAAAATTTTATTAAAATATTTTAAATTGTGATATAAAATATATTTTCTCTTTAAACTAGGAGTACTATGATTTTGTGACTAGTGACCTTAAGAATTATAGTGGAGACAAATTTAATAGAGAAATATAATCAGCTTATCTCAAAGAAAATCCATGCCATATTATTAATGCTAAGCTGCTAACAAGATTTTCCTAATGTTAGAAACTGCTAATGGGAATTTACACCACATTTCCAAAAAAGACGTTAAGATGTCTATGAATACAATATTCTGTACTGTTGTTATACAACTTCAACACTTTCAGAACACTCTCATTCAAACATAGTGGTCACTATAAATTCATATCAACTTGATCTTTCTTTGATGACACAGAATTGTAAAGAAATGTCATTATACATACTGCAGTCATAAAAATCACATAAAGTACTGTAAAAGGTCTCTTATGGAGCACAAGAAATAAAAGACCTTGAACCTGTAGTGCAAAGTGGCTGAGGAGAGAGAGTCTATTGTTTCCAGGGGTGGTAAATCAGCTGACATTCCCTAAGGATTTTAGTTTACACCCACAAATATCCCTCTGCAAAAACAAGCTGATTTCCTTTCCAATTCCACATGCTACTCACCCTTATGTCAGAGTTTTGAGGATATTACTGGCCAGGAAAATGCTAAAAGTAAATGCTATTAAGAGCTTCTTTTCTTATAGTTAAATTTATTTTATAGTTAAAATAAACCTGAGCTTCCTTCAGAAAACACACACAATTACTTCATTCTTAACAATTTGTCAGTTTATAGCTAACCATCCTTTTCTCAGCTCAGTACTTCAGCAAGTGAAAGTACAGCTTATATCTTACTATTTAGAGAGTAAGAATTTAGTCTCTGGATAAAATGGAACCAGATTGGGTTCCATGTAAGAGTCCTGAATAGGAACATAAGCCTTTTTCACTCTTTGAAAAGGGAAATCCTGGCACTGACATAACACCAAGACTACCATCAGTGCTTCTATAAGTAACTGCATTCACATTATCTAATTTACTCTTTGAACTGCCTGTGTAACATTTAAAAGTCAACCTTCTCTCCCTCATACATTCTGCTGTATGGTACCAATTAAATAGCAAATTGTAGCACCTGTGCATGCTGTTTTATTTCACTTCACAATTTCCAGATGGCATGGAACAGGTGATACAGCAACACAGAAAGTCTCCTTTACAACAGGAAAAGGCTTCAGTATGCAGCACATCTCATCTCACTGTAGCCAGATCTCCACAAAAGAGAAGGAAAGGGCCCCTGCAAAAATATGAAGTTTACAGCAGAAAATATGCACCACAGATAACTAAAAAAGAGTATTCCATTCCTTTAAATAAATGTAGAGGTTAAGAGAAAGTTCCAGCCTCTTTGCCTACCTTAAGAGTTAGTCACAGTGAGCTACAAGAAGTATCATAAGATCATGGCCAACAATTCCAAACCCTATTGTCATCTCTTCTCTCTTTGCTGGAAAGACACAGATATGCATCTCTCTTCTTACATGTTCAAGACAGTTAGTTTAGATATTTATTTTTCTTAGTGTTAGATTGTTCAATACAGCACTTTTTCTTTGTTTTATGCTTCCACCAAAAGAAGTCCAGGCCTTATTTATTATGAAAACAATGGCAATACTGTCATCAGGCATTTTAGTACTGCACAATGGAAAGTGTTGACCCTCAAACCAGTTAAGATGCAATCCAGAAGTCTCTAAAAGTTGATTAAATTAGCTTCTACCCATCCATCAGTCTTGCATACATGCATAATATATACAAAAACACCTTGGGGTTTTTTTGTTGTTGGTTTTTTTTTTTCCTTTCACAATTAGAAGACTCCGTGTATTTTCTGCTAGAATCTGAATGCACCCGTTCCCAAAAGCCCTCGTTTTACCACTAGAGGGCCAGTAGATACTAGATTTCTTTAACATACCCATTATATAGTTAATGCTGGAAGAATCTGAAGCAGGAGCAAATATTATTTCTGGCTGTTAGTCATTGTTTTGTTTTGCTTGTTTGACATTGGACACTGCTCAGAGAATCTAATTATTTGAGTTGTTATGAAGCAGAGATTTGAAGCGCACAATTCTCATGCGGGGATCAGAACTGTATAAGTAAATATATTATCTGATTTATGCAGCTTATTATATATAAATGCTCTCTGTACACATCAAAATGCTAAAGGTGATACTTACATGAATGGCTGCACGTGTGACTATGCATTTGAACTCAGTTGCAAGTTGCCTGAGAGCTTACATCAGGTTTTCAGAAAAGATTGCTAGCTAGGGTGTATTAACAACCTTCCCTACCATTCCGGTGATATAAAATTAGTTGAAAATATTATTACTTTAAGATATTTAAGTGGTTTTATTTTTAAGTAAGGCTACTTTGCAAAAATTAAGGTAGAACAAATTAAAACTTTTGATAGAGGCCATTAAAAATTAATTAAATGCAGAAAGATATCTGATGGAGCTTCATTAATCTAACTCAGCAATATCTGCTGGAATGATTTTGAAGTACTGGCTAAAGTACATTCCTGTGTATTTCCACTTAAGCCATCTGCCAATCTTAATACCTATTCCTAAGGGAGGAAATCTTCCAGTGCTGTTTTTCATTTGATTTGCAAGGACATCCTGTTTAGGTACTTATCAAAAGAAGAGAAGAATAAATGCCAAATTCCACACGTCTTGGTTTAGAAAACTTAATGGTTGAGACTAAAGTAACAAGATATATTTAAAAGAATCTGCAGCACTGTTCTTTTTTATTTGTAAAATATATATGGTTCCTTTCAGGCCAGATATATTTATGCATGTCTCTGCAGTAATGGCTCTGTTTTCTAAACATTAAAGGAGTTTGCTAAAAGTTGCTAAACTCCACTAGTTTGATGATTAAGGATGAAATTCAAAAGAACAACTAAACAAGTGAGTTATGCAAGGAGAAGTCATAACTGATTTAGGGCACCAGTTAGCTCACTTGCCTAAACAGTCATTGACCACAGGGTTCAAACAGGAGTGTTTATGTACTCAGATGGCTAAAGTTCTGCTACTGTACTTGTTTAGAGATGCTGCCATTGTTCCTGGGCCGAGGTCTTGGTGCTAATCTCGTGCTTCATGCTGTTTGGATCAAGCCAAAGAGGCTTCCCTGTGCCTAACTCTCATGAAATGCATATGTTGGAGCGAAGGAAAGGATAAGACCACACCTAAAGCACCAAACACAACACAACCACACAGCTATCCCATGGACTGACATTTCCAAAAAATTGATGGAGACAAGCAGCAGGTTTGCCCTGGTTTGTTGGTGTTCATTTCTTCTTCCAAAAAGAGTGCCTAACTGGCAGTCTGTGTGCAAAACTGAGGCTGCAGTTCTTGCATTAAATATTGGGCAACTGTGCAAAACTACGTGAGTGAGAAATACAGGAGAGACTACGCATTGCCCAGCAGTTAATACAGCTGCACTCCCTGGAAGGAGAAGGGGACCTCTAAGTTCCATTTCCTTATTCAAAGACCTTATACTTTCTGCATTAAAGAATCATTGAACGAAATGCCCTAACATTAATGACAAGAATGCAGGGAGAAAAGGGAGAAACAGACAAGCAGGGACCTGCCTGAGTGAACAAATAAAAAGTGCTGTTTTCTTTGCACCTAATCTCTGAGGAGGCTGAATTCCTAGACTTCCCACTGACTCCACAGAATACAATTCCCATTCTAGGAAAAAAATGCAACCAACTGCTGTTCAAGTTTTGTGATCAATATGATTAAGTGACTCTGTCAGCTCTGTACTCTTCCAGGACCTCTTTTCACCAGTAACTCTCTTATTGACATTGAGAGTGGAAGTTGTTTTCCTACAATGTAAACTGATCCATCTTAGCTACTCACTTAGGGGTCTTTTATAGGCAAAGAACAGGGGTTTAAGCAACAATTCATCTTATCCAAGGTTAGATACCTCAGCTAAGTTCAATAACTTTGAATAACCATGAAGGGTTCTGTTTCCTTCTGTTGAATAAAGAGTAGTTAAAGTAGTCACTCAGATGAAAAGTTCTACAATATGGATACCCAAAATCAAGTGAGCAATAGTGCCTACAATTTCAGTGGGATGTTTGCTTGTATGAGAGTGAACATGCTCAATCTCAGACCTTCATTTTAGTTAAATAGCAAAACAATCAGTGAAGTTCTGACCAAAATACTATTTTCTACTGCTAATGTAAAAAGAACCCTAAGAAAACATCCTGAATTTTTTCTTCATACCAAATAAAACTCAATTGAAGACACAGAAACAAATTTGGAAAAAAAGGTTTCAATTAAAGGGGGCTTGATTTACTGTAATTAGTAAGCCTTGGATGTACCCTGCTTTGAAAAACAGACAACGTAAGTGTTCATGTGAATTTATGACTGGAGCTTTCAAATGCACTGCTAAAAAAGGGAACAAGAAAGTCTATTCTCAGAAATCCACCAAATATTGGTATCTGAAGTTACCGTGGCATGGCTCTGTGATCCCTCTGTACAGAGAGGCAGGGTGGAAATGTTTCTTCGGTATTAGATTATCTAGCCCCACATCAGCCTAGGCCTACGTGTGCTTTTCCAAAGTCTTTCTGCTCCTACATATGCAACTTGCAGAATTCTGGGCTTTGCTTTCTGATGGAATTTTTAACTCCATGTACTTCTTCTTGTCTCCAGATCCAAAGCAACAAAACATCAAGTTGCTGGCCAAGAGCCTATGTGTGGCTAAAGAGATGTTGGTTGGGTTTGCCTATTAATGGAGACAAGACTTTTTCAAACCTAGATAAGAATGTATTTTTAAAATCCCTGTGGAACTTGTTTCTACAAGTGTATATAATACAGAGAAACTGTTACTAAAACAGCCCTCACAAAAACAAAAACAAACAAACCCAAAAGAACAAACAAGCAAACAAACAAAACACAAGGTAAAAAAAATGCACAAAATAAAGACCCCCACAAAAATACATTTAGGGGATTCACATGAAATGGAAGGGGAATCAAAAAACTGAACACTGTTAAAGTTGTGACTCAGATGGATGACTGCCAGGAAATTGAGAGTTAAGGATGACATTCCATTACAAGCTCATGCTGTTGTTCCTGTCTCTGAGTTGTCACAGACTTTGGAGAAAACTGTATAGTCTGAATTGGCTTGGGTTTGTTTGCTGGAGTTCCTAATGCAACCATTTAAATGTGGCTTTCCTCTGTATGAACATGCTTCATTCATGTACTCCAGGCTTATAGTGACCCATTTTGAAATGCTGCACTAACTTTAGGAAGAGCTAGTTTGTCACAATAACTGATTGTGAGCCACAGAACAGCTTCTTAGTCATATTTAGCAGCACAAAACTAACATTTTTATCTTTTCTAACGTGTCTATTTTTTCATGTTCATTTTTAAAAAAGGAGATTGACCGTGGAAGTATTTTACTAAGAAATTCTATCTGATCTGGCAGTGTTAACTTGGTCAGGAGACACCTCTCCCAACAAAGCAGTGCTCATTTGCTCAAACACCTAAGCTATCACAAAGATATTTTTGAAATTGATAATTGAAGTTCGACAAGAGAGTCAGTATGACGAGGGTATCAGTTGATAGTCATGAAAAGACCAACATATCCATCTCATCTATGACTTGATGCTTTGGAGGCAGAATAACTGGTTTATCTATCCTTTGACAAGGAAATAAATCAGCCCAGTGTTAGAGCCAAATGATTCTTGGCTTTATTGAAGTATTGCAGAAAATTGCTTGCAAGAGTAGATGCATAGGAAATGAAGGTCAGAAAATATTAAATTCAAGACAACTCTAGTAAAAAATCACTGCAATCATCTTGGGGAAACCAGGAACAAAATATCAACGTCCCACACTCTCACTTAGCTTGACATCAACTTCCTTTTTTTTTTTTTTTTTCCCTTTCTTTTCCCCTCTCTCTCATTCTACTGAGACTATTAAAATTCAAAGAATTAATTTATAACTGTGCTGGCATTCCTATGCATCCTGACGTTTGTTCCTATCAATTGGCTCTTTATGCCTCTCAGTGGAGGCCGGATGTTTGCAGTTGCTGGCAGCTGTTGTCGGAGGCCCCCGCACAGCTGATAGACTGGCAGTCTGCATTGAGAGGGTGCAGCCCGGAGCCTGGGAAAGAGCCCGGTGCTGAATACGCTCGCCTCTGACGGGTAATTAGCTCAGTACATGCGAGATTAGAGAGCCAGCACGGGAGATAGGGCATCTGACCTGCTTTCCAAAAGTCATTAGAAATTAGAAATGGTAATTCTTTCACAAGAAATGTAAAGAATTTTGTGAACGGGACCGGTTGACTTTCTTTACCAAAGAAACTCTGCTAGAAGTTGATCTCCTTTGAGCATTTATTCAAACAAATTATTAGTATGTTATGTTTTCTTTCCACAGTGAAATACTATATTTTTTTAAATTGTTTCAAAATAAATGTATATGTGCTTGTCTGTGGAATTTGTGGGTGTTATAAATTTTCAGGCATAACTGTTTGTACCAGCAAGTCTTCGGGGAGTTGTTTTGATTGGTTGGTTGTTTTTTTCTTTTTCTTTCCTTTTTTTCCTTTTTTTTTTCTTTTTTTTAAGGGGAAATCACCTTTCAAGTAGATGACTCTCATTTCTTCAGGATCTGATCTTAAAAATAAATTTTAAAAAAGTGTGAGGAAATAAAATAGAATTTAGGCTTCATTTTTCCCTTTTATTTATCACATAGACAGGATCAGATCCAAAGCCAGATGAGATCAAATGAAGTCTTTTGTGTCCTAAGGGCATCTGCTGTAATATTCAAGCAGTATCTGTGTGCATGGGGCCGGGTGTGTGTGTATGTGTGTATTAGAACACATCACATCCTTTTCCATATCCTGCATTCAGACTGATCTTCTTTCAGGATCATGAATTTCTTGGAAATTCTGATCTAAGCATGGCAATAAAACATTGTCTCATCCATGACACTAACTCCCTCTATGCTCTGGCAAGGTTTTCATGAGTTTCTGCAAAAATGAAGAAAATTATTACCTACTTCACAGATGGTTTTTGGTGAAAAAAAAAGGTTATGTTTACAACATACTTCAAAGGAAAAAAATTAAAATATTATCATAACTACAAGTCCAATGTTACAGTTCTTATTAAAAATTTGCATGTTTTAATACAAAGTGGATTTTTTAAGTCTTTCACAATTTTAAAATCTTGCCAGATGCAACACTTCAGATCACTGCTCTACCTGTATTTGGACTTGAGAATTGCTACCAGTGCAGCATGTTGTCCCTAATATCTGGATCTGCAGAAACCACAAGCTTCTCTTTTGAGAGAAAAGATGCAAAAAAGTATTTTAGCAGATCTAAGAATCCACAGAGAACATGGATGAGCATTCTGCTCTTCTGTTTTAGCTTTCTGTATTTTCAATTTACAGTGACATTTGATGTTGGGGGCACCCCTTCAGAGAATAAAATAAAAATCTAGGAGAGGAAACCCAGGTTTAGAAAAAAAGGGATTAGCAGCAAATCACAGGAAAGAGAAAGGATATATGTAGTAATTAATTTTTACTATTTACTTCTCCTGGGAATCTACAACTTGCAAGGGAGAAACTATTGGCTTCATGTGTGCTTGGAAGTCAGCTACACACCTGGGGTAGAAGAATACATAGGAAACTATAAATTTTAAAGAGAGAGGTCTGAAATGTTACTTTCGTAAAGAGGTTTTTGGGGATGGGGAGCACTCATGTTTCTAGTCATATCTGTTCGTTTGCAGTCAAAACCAGCTGAGAGGAGCAAGTTAAACACAGAACAACTGTGTAAGTGAACAAGCTAGTCTGTATCATGTCTCTCTAAGATTAATTCGTGTGGCTGAGATTACTGCTTCCAGCAGAGAAAGGGGAGGGGGGACATGACAAATGGACAGATGGGGACAAACAAAGGGACAAGGGGTGGGAGATGGAAAGAGAAAAGCAGAGCACAATCTATTTTGCTAGTGACTGCTATTCATTTTCATTTATTACTGTACCTTATCAGCATACTGAACTGTTTTTAAAAATTACACAGTTCCAAAGAGATTTATCATTTTGGAGTATCAAAACCTGATGTGACTTCATGCTATGACTTTAAAGTCAGTTTAAAAAATACAGCCATCCTTACTTATAAAGAACCACCAGAAAAGAAAAGGTGACAAGAGATATTAACTTCTTTTCTACTTATTTCCTCAGTGCAGGAGAGCTACAAGACAAAATGCCTGTGGTTTAACTTGTCCACGGTTTTACTAGACTACTTGGGAAGGAATCTGACAGCAAAGTTCATGCTGTTCCTGCAAGTACTCTGCTTTCAGAACAGCTTCCATAGTCATCCCAGATGTGTTGCAGTGATCTTGTGATCTTCTCTGAAGGTAAAAGAAGGAAGTGAAGACAAGCTTGTGTCTTCTAAACCAGAAATTGGACACACAGGTAATTGAAAGTAACTTTAAGTATCTGAAGCAGGATGATTATTTGTGAGTTAGCTGTTTCCAATGGAGGCTTGTGTGAACCAATCCTAAAACAAGATTATGACAACTTTCCATTTTACCTATTTCTCTCAATTGTATCCTAGGACAGGTGTAGACTGACACACTATAGATGCTGAAAGTAAAGCGAATTAAGTCATTCCCAGAACCCCACCCAACATCTTCCCTGTCACCCTTCCAGAAAGTTATTCTTTCACTGCAACTTCAGATCAACAGTGACCAAAACACTCCATTACATGAGCCATGCTAAATTACAAGAACTTTTCAATTTACTCCACCCATCCTGTTTACATGACTTAGTGCGGAAAGGAAAATAAAATGCCATCATGAGGATAACATGACAGGAAGGAGAAAAAAACACTTTCTACTCCTTGTCACTCCTGAAGGGCAGATGTCCACATCAGTGCTTGGGTTGGTGAGACACTCCTAATTTTTCATTCAATTGTTCACAGAAGCAATTCCTCTGCCAGGAGGATCAATCTATAAAACAAGAGGTTTCTGCTGTTTCATTCCAATTCAGTCAATTATTCCAAGAATCCCACTCCTTATTAAGTGTCAGAGCAGGCTGAGTATACATATGAAAGACAGAGAGGAAATATTAAATATGCTAATGGTTAATTATAAAAAAGTATTAAATATTCCAAAGTTGATTATTCCACTGGTCAACTAATAGAACCCTCCTGCATCTATGGCAAAAGGGGCATTGCAAGAAATGATTTTAAATGATAAATGAATCTCAGGGAAAACACACATGCTATCTGGCTCAGAAAATTATGAATAGTTTGTGGGGTTTTTTGTTGAAAGTCTCAACACTTGCAGATGTTATGTTTATGTACTCTTATATTGATAAAACAGACTGCTTAATGTTTGTCTCTCAATAGCATATGTTTAAAATCAGAACTTCTTACACTGTAACCTTTAAAATTTCCTTTTAAACTGAAGTAAGAAACAAAAAGCCCTTAAGCAAATGCCACAAAACTACTGACCAGTATTAATATAAATCAGAGAGCATCAATGAAAATGTTGATTGATAGGAAGAGCACTGATGCATCTATCTGTCTGTCTGTCTGTGTGTTCATGAAAGAATGGAAAAAATATAATCAGTGTAGGATGGATAGTCATCTATATTGATCTTTCTGTCCAATTCCTTTAGAATTTTACTGTGAATTTTATTAATGGAGGTGAGATCTATGGATTGTTTAGAAATACTTGCACAGTAAGTGTGTTTCCTAAAGAGATATCAAATATTAAATAAAGCTAAATAAGTAAATTTGGAAGGGAATCCTCTATAATAAGCAATACACTTTCTTCAGTGCACCACAAAAGAGCAAGGGAACACACTGATTAAAACATGCTTAGTACTGGCTGTATATATATTTATGTAAATATCTTTTAATTTTAAATTCAAAGCCCTTGACAAATTTAGATTAAATTCTGTATGGATTATTTAAATTTTTTTTACAATTCCCTAGAACCTGTACAAGTTGTCTGAATTAATCAGGAATGAGGAGGCTTAGATGCATCCAGAATAAAATAATAAAAATATATGTCAATAATAGAATAAAAATAGAAGAGCATAAAAATTAAAACAAAAAAACAAAACAAGAGCTGGTCTAAAGATAGGGTTTTTGGATATCATAATGGAATTTATATTTACGTTTCTAGTTCCCATCCGTTAGTATCTTTATTCCAGGACATAACTACCTTTTAAGAGTGAAAATCCATGATTTCCACTGAAAAGAATCAAAAAACTCAAGAGGATATTTTTCAAAGTTTCAACAATATTGCCTGAAATTTATTCTTAACCATGACTCAACAGTTAATTTCACTTTGCCTTAGAGACCAAGCCTCTCCTAGATATGAAAACTACCACAGTGGGTATAACTAAGTTATACCAGACAGCCACAGTTTATGGTGATAAAGCAGTACTTCAACATTACTGCTAAAATTTCATTAGAATCACCCTCAAGGAACTCTAACAAGAGTCCTTCTCTCATAGGTGGAACAAGTAATTCAACTTATATTTAATTTTGGCCTGTATTAACAATTATAGGCCTCCTGCCTCAGTTATTTCATTCATAACAAGATTTTTATCATTTGAGCTGCAATTTTCTAATATTGATTTTCCCTGGGGTTGATTATGTTAAGGAAATTTCAACAATAATGGTTCTCTTCAACTTTTTAACACATGCATTTATAAGTTCAATATAATTTTTTAGTGTCTTTTTCTGCAAAGTACTCTGTCCATATAAAACTACCAACTTAATAATGCTCAGTCACTAACACTATGAGCTAGGCTTTTCTAATCACTTGAGGTGGAACAAAAAATCACATTTGCACTGTCGGTTCTTAAACCGATGCGTTAATATAAATAATCAAATAGGGATAAAAATGGGCATTAACCTAATCTTTATATCATTCTCATTATTATAGAGTGTGGTTTGCATTACTCTGCAGTGCTTCTAGACATTGTGAATATTTTTTTCTTAAAAGCTGCATGTCTAGGAAAGGAATTTAATCAGTAATCTCATTTATCCATTCTAAATGTTGGCAGATTTCCTGCTTCTATTAATTCTTCCAGGAGAATATGTGTGTTGCAATGTTGTAAACACTGAAAAGAGTTCTCTATCTAGGATAGAAGTGCGCTGGGTCTCTCAATTTTAATACAAAGAAACACGTTTGAAGTAATTTTATTAAGCAGGCTGAAAAATGTCTCTGAGAAGGAGTTTAAATGTGAGGACTAGATCAAATAGAACTCATTGCAAAAAGACTTCTATTAGAATTTTGACAAAATGTAAATTTTGGGGGGGAAAAAAGAAAGCAGAAACACAGAGCATTTAGACTTGCTGATTTGATCTTGTTAGTAAAAAATTATTTCTTTGGGAAGATATTAACAATATTTACATTCAATATTGGAATTCCATTTAATTTTATCATTTATGTAATAATATTTTAATTTAAAATTTTATTGCCTTGTATTTAACATTTTATGTAAAACCTTTAAATTTTTCTTTTTTTAATTTTATTTTAGGTTATATATTCTGAAATATTAAAATTCCATTCTTCAGGAACTGATTATACATGACATTTTAAAGATTAACATCAAGGCATAAGTGGTTTCAGAATATTCTAATTTTCAGTAGCTAGAAATTCTGATCTCCAGACAACACAGTTCAAGACACTGTCCAGTTATGCAATGTACTACTGAGTGCTAACAACTAATTTTTAGATGCCCACACTTAGGTGCCTGTAAAGAAATGATGACTTCAAACATTCTTTTCAGAAGCTTAAACTGATCTGAAAATGGAAATTCTTTGGATTGGGAGAACCTCCAAAACACTTATACATTTAATTCCTATCATTTCATTATGACCATTTTAAAACTACATTCCTTTTGTAATTTTAACACATATCTAGCAATGCATAGATGCAGCTAAGACTTATAAATTTTCACAGATATGACTAGGTTTTTTAACTTCCTCCTTTTTGAAACAAAACTGGATATACACTTAGGTATATCCATTTGGAAAATAAGATCTTTTTTTAAGGAAGACCTAAATGAGGTGAAGGCTAGGAAGTTTTATTTCTACATAGATCTCAAAATATAACACTTTCAAATACTTTTGGTGCTGGGACATCGCTAACTAAAATGTCTAGTATAATTAAAGTGGGCAGGAAATCCATTGGTTCATTTCCCACTAGTTTGAAAACTGTCAGCTGGTTGATAGTCAGTCCTGTTCAACAAATAGCTGACATGAAACAGCATTATGGCCTCTGAAAATGTTTTTACACTGTTCACAACTGTAAGCACAATCTCTCTCTCAACACGTAAGCCTTCATGCAGAACAAAGCTGCTGTGGCTGCTGCCTTTATACAATTCAAAAGTCTGATGTGCCAGACTTGGCATAAGCCTATCTCTTATTAACATCAAAGTCTCTCAAATAAAACACCATTAGTGTTGTTTGGGATTTTCATGAGCAGTGCATATAAATACACATCTCTTACACTGTCATAGTTGCATTATGCTTCAACATTACTGATGACTCTGGAACACAGAACCCTGATTCAGAGCTGGATTTTCAATCTCCCACATTCAACCCACAGATTCTGGAAAGTGGATTGGTGCCCAGCGTTTATTTAGAACCATTTTTTAAAAGAATAGAAACATAAGATTTGCAACTGGATTTTGCAGACTGTTTTAATATCTTCCATATGTGACTGCATCTCTCTCCCCCTTTACTATTGTCCTCCTGGTGTGTGTCTGACTGCGACACATCTACTTTCTCAGAATGTGAATGCATTCAAACATTCTGCGTGAAACCATGACTTAGAGGAAAATTATTCTGAATGGACTTTTAAACTCTCAATTATGTATAGTTCAGGTGTTTTAAGTGAAAAATTCAAATGTATTTACATTCTTTGAACCTGTTACTAAATCTTTCAAAACCTCATACATTTCTACTATCAATCTTATTTCTGCTGTTTGAGTAAATGAAGCAACTGACTGCAGTTCAGAATTTCCTGAGGATAACTCTATCTTTCTAAAATATAATGACTATTTGATATGCTAATAATAAAGCTTGCCATGAGGAGTACATGCCCTAAAACTTATAAATCAGCGTATAAAAATGGTGGCAATGTTTTGGAAAAAAAAAGCAAACAAACAGATTAAGTGGGTTCTTTGGTTTTAATTTATTTGGGTTTAATTTCTCTCTCTTTTTCACAGTTTGTATCTCTTTAGGAAAAATTAGGACAGATGAGATGCCATGAACTTAGCAGGTTATCAGCTCTCTATAATTCACTAAAGTTTCCAATTCTGGCAATGATTTTATGCCAGTAAGTCTTTACAGGTCTAACCAATTTCTTTGCTGTTGTCCTAGTGAATGTAAATTTTTTAGAGAACATACTTGTTGTCAAGAGAAATCACAGTTAATATAAGTGGAAACAAATTCAATGAGTATCTGCAGTAAAAAAAAAATATAGAATAACCATCAGGGAAATTAAAACAGATACAAGGCCTTGAAGAGTCCTTTCCCACCTTCAGCTTGGTAAGGCTGATGGCTTGATTTTAGTAATTACTCCTTTTCTCCTATGTGGTGAACTGCATTTGGCTAAATTTTATTATGTTACATTGCACATGTGCCAGCAAACCTTTCAGGCACATTGCATTGGAACAAATATATCAAACAGCCTTGTGTATATATGTGAGATTTCATAATCCTAGGCAATTTTTTTGCTTTGACATTCTCATTAGATTTTAATCAACACTATTTATTTATGATGAAATTGTGAATTAGTTTTAGAAAAGATGATTTATCAAATATTTTAAGTACTTTTTCTTTTTTTAGTGATTTTCATTTAAAATTAATATAAAGAATAGTTCAAACAAACAACAACCCCGTAGTTATAAATTCTTACCTACAGGAAGAGTTTGTAAATACAGTTATGATATTTACCTTGAGTGCATTCTTGATTCTCCTCATTTCCACTAGAATTTGGAAGTGTTCTCCACGGGTATATCCTTATTACATTCTGTATCAGGTGAAAAAATTTGCATGTAAATATCTTATTCTTAAATGTATATGATACTGTCGTTGCCATGTGTATGCAAATACAAGTGTGTTGACACTCCCTCAAAATAAAAAATTGCTGATTTTGAATAAAAAGTTTGTGAATATTTTTTTTGACCCAAAACAATTTATTTGAAATATTTCTAAATTTGTATGTGGCTTTTGCCAGAATTCTATTTCATTGTTTAATTCTTGAGAGCAATCTGTACTAAATTGAAAAATCCCTATATGTCACTGTAAGTTTATACCAGTTTAAAATTCTTAACTATTTAATGATCCAGTTAAATAAGCTGATAGAGGTATTCTAGCAAACAAACATATTCAATTAAAAAGCTAAGCATCCTCAAAATATCCTTAAAGGCTTCCTAAACTTTTGACTCAGACATTAAATAACCCTTTATATAAAATTTTCTCATTGTTGTTATAAGGTGCAATTGTTCTTCCTGTTTCTTTCTGATAGAAAAGCACACTACAGGTCTCAAGTCCTTCAGTAATTTTCAGATGTAGAACAATCAGCACTGACACAGATTGCCAAAATTATACAGGATGGCATATACATTACCAAGATTCAGACACTGGCTTTGTAATCGTTATTTTATTGTAACTCAACTGATGCTTGCAATGTCAGAATTGCAACAGTCATATTTGACAATGATTATTTGTCATAGACTTATAAGATAGTGGGTGTTATTTCCTGCCAAAATAGAGAATAATTCTGAATTCATTAAAAACTATGACTTGCATTATTCAAAACGGCATGTTGTAATAATTGTAAACTGAGAATATTGCTGGTACAACTCAATTCCAAAATCAAATAAAAAACATTGAAACAACATAGAAGTTTCTGAGAAGCAAATATGGTAATGCAGTGTCTTTGTAAAACATCAGAATTGGATGATGATAGCTCCATTTATGACTGTTTGTCTGTTCCAAGTAGAGTTTGGAAAAAAACCACAGAAACCAGGCAAACAAATTATCTGCTTTTTACGCTGCTAAACAGCAAGCACTAGTTATAAGTCAAAAAAGTGATGAGAAGGGGAGAAGCTTTTATTAATTGGGAAGATTTCAGAAAGTTCTGTAAGACAAAACCAAAATACTTTATCTATACACCACTCTGCAATGAATATGGTCAACTCCTTTTGACTGATCAAAAGGAAACACCGAATACTAGTCCTGGATTTTTTGACAGTTTTTTTTTGAAAGTAAATATTCTTTGAGCAATTGAAATGAAGCTTTGCCCTATCTGAAAGCATCTAGCAGTAAAGGCAAAATGTGTTATTAAGGCTCATAAAAGGTGTTCCAAAGCAAAGTGGGAGCTACTAAGGTGTCTCCTGCAGAAACCACAGATATCATCTCCTATCAGAATATCAATGCAGATGTTTACTGTAAAGTGGGATAAGGAAGGAGTGATGTGAACATCATATGCCTTCACAAAGAGAATGCTGCTCTATGCCAGGATATACCACCGGTTTTAGCCGTGGGATAAATTACTGTTTGGATAATACAGTAAGTTGCTTTAAAAAAGTCCTCTGGGAAAGGCAAAGCTGCTTGTGATTTCTGGCAAATTGAAATATAGTGCATGTACGTCTGTGTCAACCGTTTGTTTTTCTAGCCAAACTGACAGAATTATCTGCAGTTATCTTTAAATAGTCCTGGAAAAAAATCTGCTTTCCAGACAAATTTGTAAATAAACTTCATATTTTTTGCATTATGGCAAGGTGGTAGGGGCTTCAACGCAAATGGAATGACAGAATCTTTAAAGATACTTTTGCCAAAGTTTTTGCCTTGATTGAACATGCAAAAAATAATGTCCAGCACATTACTGACTCTTTTGACAGTGGTACCAAGCACTTCAGATTGAAAATGACCCAAAAGAAAGAAGAAATCCTTCTCCAACCCTATTTCAATGAAAAGTATTTGAGGCAGTGAGTGCAGTGACAAAGTAGATCTGAAATTTATGAAAAAATTTTGCATCACAAGGTTTCAATCTATCATGATTAATGATATGTAACTTAGAGATACAAACCCACAGTCAGCTTTAGAGAGATCATTCCTAGGCAGAAAGAGACATCTAACTGGAACAATTTCTCCCCCATTAAATGGAAAAGGTTAGGATAAACTAAAAGGGCATGCCATAATTATGGTTTAATAGTAACAGAAATGGCACCTTTACCAAATATATTTTATTACTGGTTGGGAATAAGATAAACAAACACAATGACAAGGAAACAAACAAACAGGTCAAAAAGGCTGTCTGCTGTTGAACTCATGGGGATATCTAAAGGTATTGTGCCAATATTGCTGTCTATGTACTTGGAAGGGTCAAAGACAAAGTATTATGTATGCCTTTCAGGAGGTTTTTCTTGAAAATTTCCCTGCATATTTCCCTGGATATGAGTTTTGCTATATTTCTATAAAGTAATACCTTCTTCAAATATTTAATGTGTACAAAAATTGATATTCCTATCAATGAAATTGATAGGACTATATCTTATAGAAAACTCTTTGATTAAAAAGACCTTTTATAAGAATATATAAAATTGTTGGTGAATTAGTAGAAAATAGAGTATTGAGAAAAATAAGGAAGAACTATTTATTTTAAACAGATGCAAATATTTCCTTGTGAGAAAAAGAATTAATCTTTTCAAAAATATTATGGGGATAGACTGAAGAATTTTTTTTTTACTTTTTTTGTAATCTTATCTTCATATAGCTCATAAGCATTAAATGCAAACCATAATTTTCAAAGTGTTCTTAAACAAGTGCTAAAGTATAGAAACACTGCAAAAACAATAAAAAAACCATTCAAACCCCAAAGAAAATATTTGCTTTTGGTAAGTCAGTACAAAAGCATTGCTTGTGCAAAAGAAACATTGAAACTTAGATGGTGGAATATGGATGTTTTAAGAGAACAAAGTGCTGTCTTACTGAATGCATGCTGGAGTCAGGCAAAGAATGACAAAGAAATATTATGACAGATTATGCCATGAGCTGTTCATTTCCTGTTACCAAGGAAGAGACAGTAGCCAAAATATTTCAGCCTTCTGGCCTTTATTGTACATCTGCTGTTATATTGTTGTTTAGCACACTAAGTTCTCATTGACCAGAGACTGAGTTAGCATAGTTGTTCCTCCAGAAGACATAGTCAATAACAGATGTTTTAAAATACACATTATGTTATTTTAGGTTAGTTGTTTTTTTGTGTGTGTTTTTTTTTAATAACTTGAGAGCAATCAAATGTAGACTATAAATAAATAGACATAAAATAATGTAAATTTCTTCTGAGAACAGGCAAGGTTGTCTCTAATGAGAAAAATAATTTGCTTAACCTGTACATTTTATATTAAACATATATTTCTCTAATTTACAATATGCTTTAGCTTTCATAAAACAAAAATATCTGTGTGAGGACACAGAGCTAAATTATCTGTATCTATTGTGAGATTCTACCCAACACACTACAGAATTCAGATAATGTTAAATATATTTTGCAGCTGTTGCATAAAACCCCAGATATGACACAATATAGAGACACTAACTAGAAGATGCATAGTTATTAGATTACTGTTAGAAATAATGTTTTTACATCACTCTTTTAAATATACTAAAAGACAGGATGTATACACAGGAAATACACAGCCTCCTTTATCCTAAAACTACAGCTTCCTTTACACTAAAATCTTTTCAATTTCTATACCTTTGTACTTCATTCTCTTGTTGTTGTAGTAACACTGTTTATTTCATTTCTTGAACACTTTAGTGGGATGTGTTATAGCTAAGTAATTGTTTCCAATGGGGAAAAAAATTGCAGATGTTTTTCTAATGAAAGAATGGGCCATGTTCTATTTAGTGACACAAAGTAATCCATGAAAAAAGTAAATAAATATAATTTTTAAAGTTTCTCCCCTCTTTCTTCCAAAATTCTTGAAAATAAGTACTTAAATTTCCTGCCAAGAGGAAAAAAAAAAAAAGAAAAGAAAAAAAAAAGAAATTAAAAAAGCAATACACTGAACACTCCTATAGTTAAAGAGAGCTATCTGTTTCAAAGCTGAAATAAGAATATGACCATTTGAATATTTGACTTACATTTCATTAAAGTCTGAACTTTTTTCCTCAAATAAGTTTTACAGGTCTTATAAAAAATAGGAAGCAACTTAGACAAAGGTATGCACAAGAGATTTTTTTCTAGGAAGAAAGAAGGACTGAATGGTAAAGCAAACAAAGGCTATAAATCAGATGATAAAAAATGCACGTTATGAAAGAACCATTTCCTGTTTGTGAAGGAGGAATAACTAAAATAACATGCCCTCAGCTTTCACTACCTGTAGCAGGAATGACTTCAAAGAGATAGCTAAGCAACCAAAGGTTAAAAGGAAGCACCCGATCACATCTGTCAGAATCTGTTATAACTTATTTGGATGGGGATATACCACATCTACACTTCTCTTTTAATTCCAGAAGGAAAGGAAAGACTTACAGAATTCTTCATTATCTGTTTATCGGCACTGGGATAAACTAATAGTCTTTCTTTCATCTATGTGATGCTAATAACTTTTGTTTCAGCTTTACAGAGAACAGAGGCTACATGAATTCTGAGGGCTTAAGTTTAAAAAAGCTCTTAAAAAGCCCCAAAACCCGCAACTAACCAAAAAACTCCAAACACAACCCCTTCTCTTTGCCAGTAACATTTTGTCTTCCAAGATAAATAACAGACTTATTTGGGCTACTGTTTAAAATGTATGTACAAATATATACAAGAATTTTAAAGCCCCCTTTACATAGCCTGCAGAGGAAACTTTTCTTAGATTTTTGTTTTTTACATTTCTCTCAGATGCCTGCAATAACCAGCCATTTCTGGCGTGCCTGTTTACACGTCTGTTAATATATTCTATTTCATTACTGTTGTCTCTATTGCGATCACTCGTTTTACAACCTGCCCAGCTGTGCAGATCTTTCTGATTAACAACCTGTTTTGGGGAAATTCAGACATCACTATTCCCACGTAATCATAATATACCCTTTAGCTAATTTCTGTAGTCCTCTCAAGTTCATTGTCTTAAAAATGAAACTGTTTCCTTTAACATTTGGAAAGCGTTTGCTGTTGCTCCGTACATATATTTATGTGCTCATATGTGTGTTTTTAATTCAAAACAGAGGTAATCTCTTGAAAAAAAAAAGTGTTTTCTTAGCTTTCCAAATGGACTTTTGCTGTTAATAAACTCTTTGAAATATATTAGTAGTCACTGTTAAAACTGTATACTAGAAATATTAGGAGCCGTATCTTGATCTGATATAAACAAAATTATTTTATTTTATTTATCTTTAATTTCTTTCCTCAGAAAGGACCAGGCACTGCTCTGCAGAAATTGTGAACTCTTGAAGACTAAGAGGAGACAGGGAATATACACATTTTGAATTTTCCTAAAAACCCAAACCTAAATCTGATCCAATCTATCTTAAAAGGCAATTCCTACACACGTGGAGATATCTGTGAACTCCGTTAGTTGTCTATCTTTTAGTGAGCACCATCTGAATTTACCAGATTAAGGTAAATTTAGTTCTGCCTGTAATAGAGACTGTACAATGAAAAGTCCCCAGAACCTCCCAACTTTTCCAGTGTTATTTGTTGAAACATCTATGCATCAAAATGCACCTCTTCCAAAGGCAGCCTGCAGAAACCAGGAAAGTTTACTAGAAACTTAATCAATAGAAATAAAATATTGTGGAGGAAAAACGTGGAAATAGCCCTCTGAGAGTGTAATGATCACACCTTTTTAAGGAATCTTAAGAAAATGCCGCATTTCCCAGGGCTGCTGAGTGTGCTGCAAGGCATGCCCTGAGCGAATGATCCCGAGGATCACGACTTGCCAGGAAGTCACTGGCTTTCTGAGCACGCAGAGAACAGTTCTGCTGTGCACATGGAGCACGCACGCAAGTGGCCTCGTGACTTGGAAAGTGCTTGGAGATGACAGAGGTGAAGATCAGGCTGCTGTTGCTGCCAGAATTGTCTTATCTGAGAGAGTTTTCCTGACATCCCCCAGCACGGTGTGTGAAAGATCCGAAGCAGACCAGAGTCTACATGAATCCCTTTTATAGGCCAGCTAAGCCTCACGTGTCACCCGTTGAAAGTGCAGGTACAAAAGAAAGGTGTGTTTTGTCTTATACATGTTAAAGAGGAAGATTGCAGAGAGGGGAATATGTCTCTTACAGGGTTTTGTGTAAACTTTCTTTTGCACCTCAAATGCCTTTTTTCAGAATAAAGTCATTCAAGGCTCCCTTCACAGTTGAATAAAAGAAGCAGCCTCCAGAGGGATTCAGACTGTATGAAGACTGAGTTCTTCCTTCTGTTTCCTTCAGAGTAGCTGAAGACTTTGGACAACTACAAAATAGATTTCAAGGTTACAAGACAAGTCTTAGAATAAGGAAAATTCTGACTCTGCGCTTGTTCCAAATTTTATGAAATTTAATGCTGCAGAGGAAAGCTAAATAATGTTAAATGAATTGTGGAAATTCTGATGCTTCAGCAGTGATCACCACAAACAAATGGAAACATAACTGAATCCACAAAATACCACAAGACTCGAGTATTTTTTTAAAGCTTTTACTTTGCTGAATAGTAGTACTGCTTATTTATTAATTTTCAGGATCACAAAATCATGGAATCAGAGAATGGGTAAGGTTGGAAGGGAGCAGTTTATGTATTGATTACAAAAATAAAACACATTGAATTCAAGCCTTAAATATCTAAGTAAAAGACAAGAAGTGAATCATAATTTTCTGAAATGAGTTCTTTACAACTCTATTTCCAAACTGTGGCACTTTATTCCAGCAACACTGTACCCTGCCAGCAGCAGTCTGGGAGGAAGTAAGACAGTCATTTACAGATGTGCCCCAAATGTGTCCATGCCCCGTTTTTTTCAGCGTTGTCTATTGCCAATTCATTCAATAGTCACGGCATAGAATAGCCATTTGGAGCATTTAGATTATTTTGTGTTAGATTTGTATTACATTTTGAAACATTCAGATTATTTTTTATTTTCTGTGCTGAGCCAAGTAGGCATGATTGCAAAAAGTGCTAATTGCAAAAAGACTTATTTCCATTAAAAATAATTACACCGGAACCAAAAAATGTATATGACTACTTAGGAGCCATCACATCTCATAGAGATAGTATTTATGACTTGTTTGAATAGTTAATAAAGCAGTAATAAACTGAAATAAGGGTATTTAAAGCCCCTAAAACAACACATCAACCCACCACACAGCATTCCTGTGCAAAGCAAATTGGTCTTTTCTCATTTTTGTTTACAATCAGCTCTTCATAGACTAAACTCCAGTAAGTTGTGGAGTTTCTGATGTCCTCTCTCTATATACAAACAGTGCATTCACTATAAACACAATGAGGGAGGTAGGAAATAGAACCTCACAATCAGACCCTGAAAAACTGACCCCTCACATGAAGAGCTGGCTGATAAAGAAAACTGGGTGGGGGTGACAAAAGGTAAGAGTAGCTTAAAACACCAATGATTTAAGCAACAAAATATCAGCTTACTCTCTCTGATTTCTGCAATACTGAAGCTCACAAAGATTTAGTTTTCAACCAGAAACAGAAGCTCATTTAGAAGCAAGTTCTGTAAGAAACATTTTCTGTTTGCATATGCAATTGATAAGTACCCTACAGTACTAAACAGGATCACTTTGGTTTTAACTTAGGTTTCAGTGTTTACAAAGCTTCCAGACTGTTTCCTATGAACTACAAAAGCTGTTTTATATTCCATAACTTTCTACTACACAAGTTTTATAAGGATCGAGTACAGAGTAACGTGCCTTTAAATCTATCCATAACGTAGCAATACACAAAGAAATTAGTAATATTATTTAAGCTTAATTTTCCCATATGTAGGCAAATAAAAAAAAAAACTCTTGAATGTGAATCACCAAATATCTACTGTCTCTTAGAAAGATGTTACTCACAACGAAGTAATAGCCACTCTGACAACAGGAGTCTTCAAATCAAAAGAACATCTACATTTTTAGGCTAGATAAGAGGCAGAAAAAATAAAGGAACCTTACAGAGAAAAGAAGATTTGAATTTTTTTTTACTAATACCCAAAACACACCTCACCTGGCAGAACTTGAGACCATTTGCCCTTGTCTTGTCACTTGCTACCTGAGAGAAAGGACCAAGCCACACCTTGCTATAACCACCTTTACTAAAGTCCAGGTAGACAACATCCACAGCTTTTCTCTCATCCACTAAGCATGTCACCTTGATATAAGAAGGCATTCTGTACTATTAAAAAAAAAAAAAAGGAAGAAAATTAATCAAATCCAAAAGTCTTGAATTAGATTTTTATCCTGTCCGAACACCACAGCACTGAGTGCAAAGAACTTTTTGTATTGTGAGTTCACTGGACATATTCTGTTTTGCATACAGTTTTGTAGCTGTGCTATCCCAGCTCTTCTGTCTTTTCATACGACACACACTACAATACCACACATCAGAGATATTAATGACAATAACAGTAAGGGAGACAACCATCTGTAACCTTTAGTTGATGTTTCTGACGATTTCATGGCAGTACCTAAACATGATTTAAGATTTCAATTTAATTGGTACAGGACACTACTTATAAGTTGAAATGTTTAACTGAAGGTGCCCCCAGCTCCCCAAAATGTCATTTCCATGTTTTAGGCTGCTAATACACAAATACCCTGAACAGGGTACTGGATCTTTCCTATTTCTGTTTCTGTATCAAGGCATCTAAATTGCAAACTGAAAAAATGAAATTAGTGGACAGTATTTCCTATGTTTACATGCAAGTAAAATTCCAAACAAGAATGGTTTTTTGCCATTTCTCTACAGAAGCAAGGCCTATGGGGCAATAGTGGCATCATCACCTGCCTTCCCTTAAATAAAGAGTGGTGAGTTTTGACACAGATTGGACTGAGGAACAGTGTTTTTAAAGGTGTGAAGTTCTTACAGGTTTCTTGAATGTAGACTTGTTCTGAAGGAAAGAGATTTTATTACTAACCTAAGGGACAAAAAAGTTGAAGACTGATCTACTATTTGATAGAAGAGAATCCAGTAACATTACAAATAATTCAGCTACATAAATTGTTATAATTGCTACTTTGCACCTTCTATAAAAGAGTATGAATACAAGAAAATCTATCAAAAATCTGGTTTCATTTTATTGCTTTTTTTTCATTTATTCATCAAAAACAAATGCCTAGATATGACCGAGAATGTGGATGTGGTTCTGACTGATTAGAAGGGACATATTACAAAAAAAAGTATATAATCAAAATTTTTTAAACTCCAAAAATAGCCTAGTTCAATTTGATGTTGTTAGTTTTATTATTTCTCTGGCCAGAAGCAATTGTATCCAAAATTTTCAATGCATAGGAAGCAACAAGGCATTTCATATTTTTCAGGGAGACATTTAGACCTTGACTTGGCAAGGGAAGTAAGATATCTGATCATGATCTCTGTATTATTTTTATTACAAGATGTTAATCTAATCTTCTCTGCTTCTTGGAAGAAGAAGCATTTTTTCCTTTCTTTGTCTGGGACACAAAACAGTTTGCCTATATATACCCAAAAAGCAAACTAGGCAATGTATCATCATGACAATCATTGCTTGGCATTGCCTTCACCCAAAGGTCCACTCATTTCCTTGAACTTCAGTATTGATTTCCTTTTTTTCAAGAATATTCATTAATCTTCCAGTGAAGTGTATTGAATAAAGTTTATTGAAGATATTTTATTTTTTAAAAAGAAAATTAATAATGACTATTTTATTGGGTTTTTATAAACCACTTTGAATTACTAGGAAAACAAAGTTGAACTACCATGTTTATGAAGGAAAGGCATGGCAATTGTGTGCTTTCTTCTTCTAAAGCTCATCTTTTAAGGTTAACCTGTGTCATGCAGGGTAGTCCATTCATGTCTTGAATTCATCACAATAATAATTTCTCTGGTTATAATTAAGAAATCTGGATTACTCTGGAATCTGGATACTGTTTCTTTCATAACATTAACAAAGTCTATATTTGTTTGTTACCAGCCACTCCTTCAGTTCTGGAGCCCCTTTTCCAGCCTTCTCCATGGTTATATACCCACATCACAAAATCTGGCTTGAAAGCTTTATCCATCCCATCTAGTCATTAAATTTCTCTTGGGTCTTCTCTTGCTGCCAGATATGTTTTTCCTTTGCTCCTTTCTCACTGTGGTTGTCTTGTCCTACCTTTGCTCTCTTATTAAACAGGTAAGAGATGAGAGAAAATTGCACCTACAGATTACATTACATACAGAAATGTCAAGAAATTTGATACAATGTTCTACTACTAAAAATTCTTTCCTGTGTGGCATAAAAATATCCAATTAATTCCTGCACTAGCACCTGAAGAAAGTCAGTGAAATATTTGCAGAAAAATGTATAGTCTCCCTTTTAATGAAGTTATTTGATACCTTAATCAAATGCAAGTAAAGGAAAAGCAGAATATAAAAAATATAAAATAGTAATTCAGAGACATAAGATAGCAGTCCATTTTTAGCATAGAAAAACATTAATAGACAAACTACAAACTTTACCCATGAAATTACTCAAGACAAATATTTTTATTCAGCACAGATTACTGAGTATCTTTACATGGTATTGTAGTTAGAATCAGGAATGCATTTTCAAAACAAATATCCTGACCATCAGAATAATGCCAGGATACTACATGTTTTGAGTGATAGCACAGAGCAGGATTGGAGTGCATAAATTTTGTTCCTTTTTGTTTAAATTACTGGAAGATGTGATTCAGAGTTTCACCTCATGTACTCTATCTCCCCCCAGGATTCAGTTCACAGGACTGAATTAGAAATAGTCTGAAGTAAGCAGTCTTCCCTCTACATTGCTGTGCTAAGGACAATGAGGCTTCAGTGACAACTATTTTTTTCTACTCCTATCGGTCTTCATGATTTAATGATTTAATCATAACTTCATTGAAAAATAATATAAAAACTAATGTCAGAGTTGTTTATAATGAAAAATTTAGGTACGTGAGCAACCTAAAATTTAAAATATAAAGTTTATATTGTTAAAGAAAAAAAATTAATAGATTTTTGTAACATCTTTGGATGTTTTGAGGAATAAGTCAGACGGTAACTGACACCTCAAAAGTTGCATTACTTTGGCTTTTCTCTCTTTAAGGCCTGACACTGAGCACAACATGTTTCAGAATACAAAATATTACTTGACCCACTACAGTGGATCACTACTACTAGTGTTTCTTATACTCTTAAAATAATTTATTCTTGAAAATTAGTCCATTATGTTATGAGGTAAGAATTATCTACATATACAACTGCTAGATTTCCTGTTTCTCAGTCTAATCCTTTTTTTTTTTTTTAATTGAAGAGGTGACGTATGACATGAGATGAGAACCTCATGAAATTCAACAAGGACATGTTCAAGGAGCTGCATCTGGGTCAGGGCAATTTCAGACATGAATACAGACTGGGAGAAGGAGCCAGTGAGAAAAGCCTTTCCTGTGGAGAAGGACTTGGAGGTTTTATGGATGAAAAGCTGGACATCAGCCAGCAGTGCGCCCTTGCAGCACAGAAGGACAACTGCATCCTGGGCTGCATCCAATGCAGCGTGGGCAGCAGGGAGAGGGAGGGGATTCTGCCCCTCTGCTCTGCTCTGGTGAGACCCCACCTGCAGTGCTGCATCCAGCTCTGGGGTCCCAGCACAGGAAGGACAGGAACCTGTTGGAGCTGGTCCAGAGGAGACCACCAGGATGATCAGAGGGCTGGAGAACCTCTCCTGCGAAGACAGGCTGAGAGAGTTTGGGTTGTTCAGCCTGGAGAAGAGAAGGTTCAGCGGAGACCTCACTGAGGCCTTCCAGTATCTTAAGGGGACTTACAAAAAGGAGGGAGAGGGACTTTTTACAAAGACAGCTACTGGCAGAAGAAGGGGCAATAGTTTTAAACTTAAGGAGGGCAGATTTAATTAGGTTAGGAAGAAATTTCTGTTCTCAGAGGATAGTGAAACACTGGCAAAGGTTGCACAGAGAAGTTGCTGCCCCATCCTTGGATGTATTCAAAGCCAGGTTGGATGGGGGCTTGAGCAACCTGATCTAAGTGACATCCCTGCCTATGGGAGGGAAGGTTGGAACTAGATTACCTTTAAGGTCCCTTCTAACCCAAATCATTCTATGATTCTATGACATTCCAGCTACTAGGGATGAAACTGTTCCTTTTCTGCTGTTCCTTGCTAGAAAACTCATTTTGTATAATTATATGCATCTTCTAACATCACCAGGTATGAGAAATTTAACAGCCTTTACACCTGGAAAAGAGGGAGGTAAAATGCATTATTTCATCATTACCAGATGTGGAATAATGTACTTCTGAGTAGGAAGTAGTCTCCACTGCTGCATGAAACTCCATGTTCTACAAATGATAAATTGTGACAGAAATAAAGCCTTTAGGAGAATGCTTGCCAAGTAGCCCTGTTTGTAAGCCCTCATAGGTCAAGCTCAAAAGATTAATTTCATATTTTTTCCTAGAATTCCTTGTTTCACTTACGATTTGTATGCCAATATATACTGTCAACTGAAAAGGAAATATTATAAAAAATTAGGTTAATTTCCTAGTGTGAAATATATTAAAGCATGATGTGACTAGCTTCTTGTATCATTCAAGTACTAAGTTGTCACTGGAGTTGTAGGCAGAAAAAAATATTGGCAGCTATGAACAACATATTTGATTTCTGTGATACATACTTTTAAATTATAACCAGAAACTTGCAATTGACATTCTTCCAGCCACAGACTTTGTTAGCAGTTTCTTTACATAAATTTAAAGCCTTTATCTAGAATTACCACAAAAATACCAAAGCAAAACTACAACAAAAAATGTTCCTGTTCCAAAGTGGATGCCACATATTCATATCCTGTTAAATTTAAATATCTGCTTGTAAGTGTAGTCATCAACCTGTGTGCACTCTCTAGTCTCTAAAATGGGATAGCATTTCCTCTTTTTTCTGCAATTTAATGGTTATGAAATATAAAAATATGCCAGAAAAGTAATTTTGTGCAGTGTGATTAAAAAAACATAAACAATATAAATTAAGGAACAAGGCATTTCAAAAGCTTTGTAAAAAGATTTGGAGTATCACCAGTTATGGTTATGTCCTCTGGTGGTTGTAACTAAAATGTGTTACTATATTCTAACTGTTTCTCATTCCACATTAAATGAAGCCCTGGTCTCAATCAATATCTAGTTTACGAAAACCACAGTCACATTTGGTATCCATTGCTACCCTTGTTTACAGTCTCAGAATGGAGACTAAGCAGTAAGTTAAGTTAGGTTTGGAACTGAACCCTAAACTCTTGTAGATGAGCTGTCAGATTGGGCTCCATAAAACTGGCACGAAGAGTGTGGGGCCTCAGCTAGTTATATAGTGAAAACTGAGAAACTGAGCCTGTCAAAAATTGAACATACACTTTTCTTTCTTTCTTCCAAGTATTAGCAACAGAAATAAAGGTTTCTGATTTTGCAATCTAAATATAACATATGTACATGCCATCCTCATACAGTGCACTTCCCAGAATCACCAAGCTCACCAAGAAATTACATGCCAGATGGTGGTTTCAGCTATCTTAACCTAATCTCCAGGTAGTAGAAAATTTTCAGTCTCCACAGGCAATGTATTCCGGTATTTCCTTGGCTTTTCTATTTGAATTCTTTTTTGTTATACCTAACCCAGATCTTCCTTGCTGTAATTTAAATCCATTCTTTTTCTTCTTACCTGCAATGAATATGTAAACATATTATCCTTTCCTCTCTGTAAGACCCTTTTAAACAACTCTCTGTTGCTATTCAAATTGAGCCCCATTCCATCCTGAAGATATTTTCAAAGCCTTGTGTCTGTTCATTTCTAAATATAGAAACTTTTTTGTTTTCTCCCTGAACTATATCCATCAATAACACATTTTCTCTAATTTTGCCTTCCTTTTAGCGCACTAATTAACCACTTGGTGTGCCTGTAATATCTATCACACATTGTAAGTTTTTTTTTAAGTATCCTCTATTGCATTATCACTGAGAAACAGTTAAAATACAACTGTGAAGACTCCAAGTTATACACCCTCCAGCTTAACAATGAGCCATTGATAGCTACCTACTGGCTTGCAGCCAGTTTTGCATCACTTTATGGTAATATGTTTCTCTAACCTGCTTAAAAGAATACCATGTAACACCATGTCATTAATTTTATTCTAGTGAAGACATAATCTATTATAGAAAAAGTTAATTTGGTCTGTAATCATCTGTCTTTGCGATACACCTCTGTTTCTATGCCATATTCTATGGGCTTGCTTACAAATTTTGATTACTTGTTTTCTCATTGTTTGAGGACTGATGTTGTACTGATTAGTGTTTAATCTCTAACCCAAATTTAAATCAGATTTGTGTTACATGCCACATTTAGAAAAGAAAATATCACCTCTTCTGAAAATATTCTGTTCTAAAGAAGGACTACTGTGAAAGTGTTTAGGAGAAGCAGCATGAACTCCCTCCCTACATTCAAGCAATCCAAATTCAAACAAGTAGTAGCAAAAAAGCAAAGACAAATTGGTCTTTCTTCTATACCTAAGCCACCAAGGCAGGCAGATGGAGAAGCAAAAAGTACAAGTTCTGAAGATATTTCCACTAGAGAACAAAATAAGAGTGAATTAATATTCTTAATTCACAGCATTTATAAGATTCCATGAGCAACTATTAGGGTACGTTGCACAGACATTTTACAAGGGAAAAAGTAAAGATTAGCATGAACGAAGTCAAATATGTACTACAGTAGAATATAAATATTTGCTTAAGGTGTGGAGAGGCAAAGTGCCTTCTGCAGAAAGATAGGCTTATAGACAGTCTCTGCTGAAAAAAAAAGCAAAAATAGCCTTTTGCTGAATTTCTCCATTAACAACATTAGATTTCCATTAATAATTTATTTGTAATAAGTTATTTGACCTTGATCTATGTTCCTTACTATGCAACCAAATACACACACTTTCTCAAGGCACTGAAAAGTATCTAAAAACCAGTGTGTAAATATTTCAAAGTCCTCTGAATATTGTTTGCAATAGACCATGTGATGTTTAGCAAATTTCTGGCACTTACTTAAACCTTTAGAGAAAATGAATGAAGAAACAAAGGACTGGGGGCAGAGAGGGGGATTGGGTGAAAAGAAGAGGGAAAAAAGATTTTAAAAGATATAAAAAATAATTTCACATTGATTTGAAGTTAAAATAATATGTCATTTCCTGTTCAAGGCTCTACAAAAAACTAAGGATATTTGTATTGTAAAAGCAGTTTTATTCTAAAGGTACAATATGAAAAAATGAGCAGAAAGAAGTTGCAGACTCTGCTATACTGCTATATTCTACTTGCCTGTGTAGAATTTCTACGTTATTAGAAAGGATTTGAAAAATTGCAAACATTTGTAACCAGTCTACTGGCTAAAGATATTTGCTACAGATGGATTGGAGTGGTTGAGTCCTTTAACGAATAATTTTCAGAGACATTCTTCAAAAACTATGTACCAATTGCATAAAATCACTGAATATGTTGAACTATGAAATGAGTTGTTACAAAAATCTCTTACCAACTTTCCATTCATTAATATTTTAATAATATAAAATGTTACTCTGGTCTCTGTGGCTGCAAAGTAAAATTACACAAACTCTGGATTTGTATATAGAACTATATTTAAAACATAAAGAAAAGTGTTGCATTTCTAGACAGAGATAATTTGAGGAAATTATTAAGAGTCTGTTATCAAAATATTCTTGGACCTAGGAAATGAGTCACCTCAGTCACCAGTAAATATTAGTCCCTGTAATTCTTTGTCTATTTCCTTTCCACAGCAGACTGAAACCTCTTTCTGGGGATACTTGGTCCTAGTATGGCTGTGAATACCTATTTTCCACTATACCCTGCTACCCAGACTGTCACTAGGGTACTGGGATCTTTATTTGTTTTTATTTACTTTTTTCTCCCTTTCTCCCTTGCCCCAGCAGTTCTTTGTTACCAAATTATGAAAGCTGCTAACCATCAATAACTACATGCAAGGAAAATTTCATCATATTGCTTCTCCCACCTGAGCAGGAAATTCTCTAGGAATACCAAGTTTTGACAACATGTCCCTTTTTGTATTCATCCAGAAACCTGTAAGACAACACTGACCTCCCCAGCACCCAAAGTATTGCAAAATTCAAGCAAGTGAAAATTTAGGACTAGGTTTAGGTATATAACTTTAAAGAGTGGGATTTGGTCCTAATCACTAAATTTGTGGCTGCACAATCCTTTTTCTTTTTGTCTATCTTTACATTTCATCTGGTTTTTGTGCTTCCATCTCACCTGCTTTTTCTCAGTTTTTTGCTACCTCTTGCTCATGACATCAATGAGAGCATACATGAGGAAAGATACATCTCTTTATATAAATTCATTTAGAAAGATTATGAAGGAAAACCACTCAAAGACAAAATTTAATTATTTACTTGCCCTCCACTATATATGAAATAATTTACTCATTGTTTAAATAGATGCAATAGATTTCCTTTAAGATTACCTGGAAGATCATGGAGGCAATAAGAACATTTTGGATGCATGGGAAACTGGTATTACATTAGAATCAATGTAACAGCCTTGCATTCCTGAGAGCATTATGATTTCTCCTGAATTTCAGGCACCATGGAAGAAGGAAATCCTTTTTAGATAGACACTAAAGTAAATGAAGGTCGCTCATCTCCCAAAAGCACTTTAGTTAAGCTTTTACGTCTCTTGTTTATCTCCATAAGGAACCAGTAAGAAACATCACTTCCACTACTTTCAGTCCTGTTTCCTATTCTGAAGAAAGTTCTGAATGTTTGTTTCCTCCATCTCCCTTTCTCTCTCTGTCCCAAATATCAGTGCATGTATTAACTCTATCTTTCACAGTCCTTCCTAATAAAATACTTGCTCAGAAACTGCAGAATTTCAGTTAAAGTTTTCTATAACTTAGAGATTGAAAAAGTTGCCTATTCCCTTTACAATTCTCATTTGACTTTTCTTGTGGTAATATAGACAGCACAATTACAGTATATATTTCAAGCTACTTGATAGCCAAGATTATTTAAGTAGCCTAGAGACCTACAGTCACTTCCAGGAAGCTAACTCCTTCCATTTACACCAACATTCATTTGTTCTGTCTTTATTGAAGCAGTAACTTCTGACTGATACTGTCCTTCACAGCCTGTGGATCCTGTACTTAACATCTTTTAAAACAGCTCTTTGTTTCTCTCCCTGCACTTAAACCTGTCTTCACCTTTGATGTGTACAAAAGATATTAATATAATTAAAACTATGACTTGCTGGAATCACTGTTTGCTAAGCACCATGAGCAGTTCTCATGTATTTTCTTCTCTATTTCTTGCTTTGCGTTTTTACTCTCTATAGTACTTGGTACCCTGTTATCACAGTCAGTGATATCAGACAGCTTCTTAACAAAACAACAAAACAATTGAGGAGCATTTGCAAAAATTATCAAGCTTTTACTTCATAAATTCAGACACTAAAAAATATGAATATTTTTATTTTGGTCATAAAATGTAAAAATCAATAAAAAGAAGTTCAAAAACTTTATAATAGCACTGGTTTTCAATTTTGCATCTATATCCACATTTGCATTCATTACTCTAGAACAATTTTTCTTGGATTCAGATAGTTATTTATTTTCTGTCTTTTATTCCCTTTTTTTTCTTCGTTATTTTGCCATTTTTTAAATTATTTTTACTTCTCCTTCCTGACATATTCTTTTCTTTTTTCCTTGTTTCACCATTATACATTTAATGAGACTAATAAAGAGAGACCATTTAAACAGAGGGAGAAACATCCTTACTGTTTCATACAGGGGTCGGGACATCCATGTATACAACTCTACAATTTATGAGTCTTATATATGCACTCATTTAGGATAAAAGGTACTTAAAGGATTCAAAAATATTCTGTAACCAAAACATATGTAAAAATTAAATTCAATTGAGATTTGTGGTATTTATATGATGTGGTCTACTCCTTAATGTGATCTAAGGGTTATAGACTATTCTTACATCCTTATTTCTCCTATGGGATTAAAGGGCTAAACCACTGAGACTTTCACAAATAAGTTTACTGAACGGAATATATACAGCTCTTATTCTTATGTAAACAAACAGGCTATAACTTGGAGCTACACAATGGCTTTAATTGTACAAATCATGTGTTACTAAAATCAATCCAAGTCATAACTGTGGAAAGCAACCATCTCAGTCTTGAACAATCTGTCAGTAAACCAATAAATTATATCAATATGGAGAGTGGAAGAGCTCCTCTTTTTTTGGGCATCTGTTCAGCACCCGAGAATAGCTGGTTTCTAACTTTGCTAGCTCTAACTAAATAAGTAAATCCTTTTTTGGTTAAAATTTTCTCTAAACCTTTTAGGAAGCAAGCAAGATACAAGGGTTTTTTTACTTGACTTTCTCTTCATGACAGTGTAAAAGCATTCAAACATGTACAGACTGAGAATTCAGTTCACTTCTTAATCCTACAATCCCTCCTTAAAATATCAGAAATATGCTCATTCAATCCTAACTACACACCCATTATGACAATAAATCCACTGATTTGAAAAGCTCTAGTATTTTCCTCTTTTGCATCCATAGAAATCATAGAATCATAAAATGTTTTTACGCAAGGGACCTTAAAGATCATCTAGTTCCAAATATCCCTTCCATGGGCAGGGATGCCACTCACTAGACAAGGTTGCTCAAAACCACATCCAGCCTGGCCTTGAACATCTTCAGGAACGAGGCATCCAAAATTCTCTGGTACATCGTTGGTGAGGGTCCCATGATCAAGATTTTAAAGAATAATATGTCTCACCACCAACATGTGATTTGCCTCACTAACTTCAGTAACAACTACTCTTAGTTTTTATTCTTTTAGACCAAATACATAATGACATGTTGCACAGAGAAACAAGCAGGACAATAAGGAGAATGGGTTTGGAGATCTATATATTCTTCCTGGACATGTTATGAATAATTTCTCAGGATTAAAAACATTTGGCATGTGTTCTGATTAACCATTTCAATGATGAAAGAGACCTAATGGTTAAGAAAATCTGAATTACTGATCCCACAGAATTCAGCATTTAGTATCTTTTTCAATAATCTGTATGAGGGGATCGAGTGCACCATCAGTCAGTTTGCAGATGACATCAAGTTGAACAAGAGTGTTGATCTGCCTAAGAGTATAGAGGCTCTGCAGAGAGATCTGGACAGGCTGGATCACTGGGCAGAGGCCAACAAGGTGAAGTGTCGTGTCCTGCACTTTGATCACAACAACCCCATGCAATATTACAAGCTGCAGGCAGAGTGACTGGAAAGATGCCTCTTGGAAAAGGACCTGGGAATGCAGGTCAACAACCACTGAACAAGAGCCAGCAGTGTGCCCAGGTGGCCAAGAAGGCCAATGGCACCCTGGCCTGTATCAAGAATAGTGTGGTCAGCAGGGCCAGGGCAGTCATCATCCCCCTCTGCTTGGCACTGGTGAGGCCACGCAAGAATCACAGAGTATTCTGAGTTGGAAGGATCATCAATCCCGACTCTTAAGTGAATGACCCATACGGGGATCAAACCCTCAACCCTTGGCATTATCAACCCCATGCTCTAACCAACAGAGCTAATATAAATTACACACCTTGAATCTTGTGTTCAGTTCTGGACCTCTCACTCCAAGAAAGACCCTGAGGTGCTGCAGCGTGTCCAGAGAAGGGCGACAAAGCTAATGAAGGGTTTAGAACACAAGTCTTATGAGGAGCAGCTGAGGGAGATGGGATGCTTAGCCTGGAGTAAAGGAAGCTGAGGAGGGAACTCTCAATAAGTATCTACAACTACCTGAGAGGAAGTTGTAGCCAGATGGGGGTCAGTCTCTTCTCCCAAGTAACAAATGACAAGACAAGATTAAATGGCGTCAAGCTGCACCATGGATGGTTTAGATTGGATATTAGGATCCTCACGAAAATGGTTGTGAAGCATTGGAAAGGGCTGATTCTCCATTCCTGGAAGTGTTAAAAAGATGGGCAGATGTGGCACTTAGGGACATGGTTTAGTGGTGAACTTGACAGTGCTGGGTTAATTATTGGACTCAGAAGTCTTCCAACTCAAATAATTCTGTGATTTTTATATAAATGTGTATACACACATTTATATACGTGTGTACATGTGTAGATGTGTATGCATGCACATATGTATCCGCACACAAACCATAAAAGCTGAGGATAGGAGGAAAAAACAACAGATTTTGTTTCATGTTCAGACACTTTGGTCTGTGATATGGCGTGGATGAATAATGCTAGTCACAAGCATACTTCAGTGAGATATCCACAAGAAGAGATGCCTTCAAATAAACAAACTTCCAGGGAATGTCAACATGAACTTGTTTCTGTGAGGAGAGCACACCTATGTGCTGTCTGGGTAGGGCTGCCAGTCCACAAAACTGTATTACAGGGCAAAGAGCTCCAGCTGAATGAGGAAGTCCTAATCTGAATGACAGCCTGCAGGACATGTAGCATTTCCCATCTTCCACTGCCTTCTTGTAAACCCATCATCTGTAGAGATGGACCATCTCTACAGAAAATTAATTTCAGGGCCAAATGTCCAGTAGTAAAACAATAAATATCACTATTTTACCCAGTAAAATAGCAATGGATTTCTAAGTTATTTACCTATTCAAAATACATGTAAAGTTACTAAAATAACTTCAATTTTTTAATCCCAAACAGTTCAGTAGTCCAGACTACTCCAGAACTTTATACTGACACTTAGGGTTGAACAAAGTGACCTAGAGTGAGCATGGAGATAGAAATTGGCATCTCCATTTTTCAGAGATTCTTACCTTTCTGTACACTCTGTGAGAGTGTCAGCAACATCTTCAGCAGACTAGGATAATACCAAGGTGACACCTTGATTGTCATAGCGTGACAATATGACTATATATGGAGTGTGACCTGAAAGCAGGAAATGCAATGAAATAGCCCTCCATTAAAGCTCAGCACATAACCATGTCTGTATTAAAGTCTTACCAGGCCTGTTACAAAGCCTGATGGAGTCGGCAATCAACTCCAGTAAGCAAAAGTAAAGAGCAAAACATGGTTATAGCAGTGAGTTCATTTAATATAGCAGTGATCATTTAATAGCTATTTCTTTGCTAGATAAAGCAAGATCTATAGGCAATTAATATGCAGCTTTGTTTTTCACGTCTGTCAAAACATCTATACAGCCACAGCCTGTGTTACAGAAAAGCTCAGGTGTTGCAGTCAAGAGTGGTAATGTCAGCAAAAAATAAAGTGCTCTCTTTACCCCAAAACAGTTTATAAATAGACAAAGCAAATAAAGGGTTAAGACTCAAGAGATATAACATAAAAGACAGAAGGTTCATTAATATTCTGCAGCTGTCTTATTGGTTTCTTTAATTTTCTTGGTTTTTTCTTTGTTGACTGGTGATGTTGAAGATGAGGCAAGGGACAAAGCAGGTGGTGGAAGAAGTGGAAGACGGATAAGATAAGAGGAAGGCATATATGGGTGGCAACTAAAGTGAGGTTGAAGTGAAGCAACTGTGAGGGAAAGGGCAGAGGAGATTTGAAGCAAACATCCAAGATAAACCATAAATAAGAATATACACATATGCAGCACTTTACATCTTCAAAGCACAGGAAAAGCATGTCTGATGTAAAGTCAGACTTTTCTTCCATTTCAAAGTATTTAGTCTTCAGAAATGTGTTTATAATGGGAAAATATAAGTAAACCCTTGAGAGCAAAGGGAGTGAGATGAGAGTCTCCAAAGTAAGGTCTTTGTACTCAGACAGTTTTGGATCTGACCATCATGCAAATCTTTGAAAATGTAGAGCACCATGAATATCCACCACACATTGGTGAAAAAAAAAGTTGAACTTTTACCAATCATACATCATTTGCTCAAGCAAAAAAAAAAAGTCACTATTTCTCCTGTGTTTCAAACTATCTGTCTGCAATGAATTAAGGTTAGCATGATTTAAAGATTCTCATTAGAATTATGAAATTATGGAATGAAATTATATTATGCAGTTTCTGCATAGAAGGATTTGTATGTAAATCCATGTTTTGCAAACCCATGATGTGCCCACATCTCATGTGCTCATGCAGGTCCATTTAGCTTCTCTCCTGAGTGTGAGATATTCCCAAATACAGAAAAAACATAAATGTTCACACAAGTAGCATGCAAACTGACTTCTGAGGAAATGGTCAGAATGCTTTGATAAGGAGATAAAATTAAAGGCATGACCTTTGATTCAAAATTTTTCACCTTGAGAGTAATCTTGAATATCCTCCAGGACAATAAAACAAACAGGTGGTCAACAGCTGTGAGGAAAATGGGACAAGTTTACGATTTTTATAAAAGAGTTGCTAATTCCTTCTTTACTGGCATCACTTTTTTCTAGAATCATTCCTGTGAAATAGTTGTGTCTGTTTTCTGCTATGACAATTATTCCTCCAGTAATCCCAAAGCACCTATAAAGTTGAGATTGTGTAACAGTGAGTGTTGAAGGCACAGAAGTCCTTCAGTAAGCTTGCAGGGAACATTACAGAGCGTCACTGTTGTCAAATTGGAACAGGGAATGTGACTAAACCAAAAATGCTTACTCAGCCTGCTCAGGAGCTGACCGCAGTCTCCCTGGTAAACCCCTGAGTCCACAGCATCACACCAGTTGGTGGTACAGACCTTGGTGTGCTCAGGCACACGTGCCCACACACGCACACACACACACACACACAGAGCTAACTGGAACTCCCACATTCCCAAACAGCCAGGTCTTTCCATGCTCTTGACCCTTGAGACTAACACACTCCGTGTCCCAGGCCACTTCTCCTACTCTTTAGCTCGTCCAGCTTGATCTTCACTAGTGATCGTGCACTCAGACACCCAGAATTATTCCAGTTGCTGGCAGCACAGAGTCATGGGTGTCCTGTCATTGATGGTCCCACCCCTGTCCCTTTATTTGGTTTCATTAAGTCCAGACTTTCCAGTCCCTACACCCATGCACACAGACCCTCCAACCCATGGTCTGACTAATTGCTGTACCCAAACCTCCTCATATACACGTGCACACACTGAACACAGAGCCCTCACCCAGGAAAAGATATTAATGATATAATATGATATTAATTCATTATATGAATAACATGATAGGACAGATTACAATGATCAGGCATAGGGAATGACCAAACAAATAACCCTACCAGCAACTGTTTATGTAAGACTGGCATCTCTTGGCTCCTTACACTTCAATTTCCCCACATTTATTCCTACCCAGACCATCTAACATCATCTCTTTTCCCATCTTTTTTTCATCCCTGAACATCCCATAGAAAGTCCTGTGTAGCACAAAACTCTTCCCCGGCATGCCATAATATGTCCCATCCCCCAGGCAGCAATCCCCTCAGCCCCAAATATGTTCTTGCATTGACTTGTCCCGAGGGCTTACACTGACCCAGTCACTGGGGCTGAGGCTCTCCTTGGACAGCTCTGGGAGGTACCCAGACATTGTGCCTCTTCCCTGAGTCTTGGTGTGCCCACATGGCTTCAGGCCTTTGTACTCCTCTAGGTTTGTGGAGATGGACTTCTGGTGGTCTGCTGGCCCCCAGGATTGTCCTCAGGTCCCCCAGCTACCACTGTTTGTCTGTTCTCCTTTTAGGGTGTGCAGATTTCTCACACAATCCTACGTATATTGTTTACACTATGTTCCACACTATATCTTGTAAAAAGAATGTAAAATAAGAAGAGATAAAATCATAAACAATGGAGCTGGAGGGAATCACAAGGAGCTATGCAATCCATTTCCTGGCTCAAAGATTATAGTATACCTGTACAATTACACAAAGTGTTTTTACTATTTACTACCACAAAAGCAGGCATTGGTTAAGATTCTCCTGTCACAGGTTATTACAGAGCTCAAATATCTTTGCTGCTAGAAAATTTTAATAATGTTTAGACTTCACTGAATTCTGTTTTATGTTGCTGCTAGGCATGGAAAGCTTTTTCCCATCTCCTATTTTTACCTTTCTGTATCCTGGTGTCATAACTTTCTTCAGCTTCCTCAGCTCTAGACTAAACAAGCCTAATTCCTTCAATTTTTCTTCAGAGGTTATGTTTTCTAGACCTGTAACTATTCTTGTTATTTTCTTTTGGACCCAATCCAATTTGTTTGTACCCTTCTTGAACATTGAAGCCCAAAACTGGTCATAATATTGCATCTGAGGCCTGACTAGAGACAAACAGAATTTAGCTACTTCATGTGTCACTTAAACAATGCACACAATGTGTATGTGTTTCATTATGATGTTTGTCTGATGTGTATATAATCTCTGCAGTAAACTAATTTTGCTGATCATTTCCAGCCTGTGATTTCTTATAACTCATATATCTTTTTTTTCAGACTGACTATACTTTCTGTTATTCTCTAACCTCTATGCAGCTGAACCTGCAAATAAACCTTTGACAAAACATTTCCACATTTCAAGAAGTAATTGTATTCTGCAGCAATCTCTTGATGCTTCTCTTCCTTCTTTTTATTACCTTTAAAAATATTACAAAAAACCTGCACTTTCAAACAATAATTACCAAACTAATGTCAAAGTAAATTTGCTTAAATACTTGAGTTTTATTCTCATTAGACTAGAGATTAGAAAAAGGATAAAAAATCTATTTAAAGAACATACATGTGATCTACATAACATCATCAGCCACTCTCAAGCTTTTAAAGTTATATTGTCTTTGAGGAAATATCTACAGTTCTACAATTGTACTTTTGTTCATCCTACTCAGATAAAGAGGTATTCATTCTCTATTAGTGTAAAGGAAATGAGAGGACATAACGAAGAAAGACAATTTCTACAGAGTAGATTAGTTTTTCAAGACTCTGTTTATGGTGACTAGAGAGGGAGACACTTCTGCCAGAACTTAAAACATCTAAACTTGGGTTCCTAATTAAGTTCTGAAGTTTGCATTTCTTTTAACTGATCAAAGAGAAAACAAACAACTGAAATTAACCTTTTTGAAAAACTGCATCAGAGATACTTCTTGACAGATGATGGCAACCAGTGGTTTTTGCAAGACAAAACTAGTTAGAGGTTCAGGATATATATCTCAGGTTTGGATTTACATAGGATTCTCCAGTGCTCATGTCCAGTGTTTTACTTTAAGAAATTAATTGTTTATGTCTAAGTGAGTTTTTTTTAATGTGAACTGTCACCAAAAAATGTTCTTCTTCTCTGTGTATGTCAACTGGAGATGTGTTACAAAGGAATCAATTTCCCAAGGGTCTTTATTAGCCAAAGGGTAGTAAAAACCTGGATTCTTATAACATGGGAAAAACAGGCTATCTCTCAATCCCCTTAAAAGATTGCTTCTTCTTGTTTAAGGATCAAATTTTAGGGCATATTTCTATATAGAGTTATGCACCTCTATGGATTTTCAGAACTAAACACTGTTCTGTGCCAGAGGACTTCTGAAATGCCTATAATGTAGTTATACACACCATTGAAAAATCTTAAACTTAGGCTTCAATACTGTGAATTCTTATGGATACAATAAATTAGCTGGATTAAGAGATTTCACTGGAATCAGTAGGATTACTTACATGAGTAAGCATAGGGTTTTAATAAAAACTGAAACATATTGTGCTTTTGAAAATTCAAAATCTCACATTTACCAAAATGTTGATAATTTTATCTAAAATCTATACATTATATGGATGTACCAATATATTATCTCTATACATATTCTAATACATGCATACATAAACAGAATATGTGTGTAATAGTATATGTATTTATATTGTGTATTTATATATGATTAAAAATGATCGTCTCTCATGTAAACAGTCCTCTGATTCAGAAAACAGTAGTGCATGGGAACAAGTTATTTAATATTCCATTATTGTAAGTGTTGGGGAATATGTTAGAAACAACCTGAATGATGCTGAAATCCTTCAAAAAAAGTTGGAAATCAGGATACAGGTTTCTATGAGAAACAGCACTTTTTTCATCAGTGTTAAAAAATCACAGAAAGGAAGCCTGACAAGAGGGAATACTGTTTCCACAGAGCGTTTGGATGTTTGTTTAGTTCTGCTGGGTTTTTCTCTGAAAATTTCATGTTTAATTAGCCATTGTAGCAGATCGTCGTACCTGCAAAAGCAGAATGTTATGGTTTGTTAGGATTTTGTAATTTTATAGAATTGAAAGTTGTAAGGAGTCATGAAGAATGGTGCCGTCCTGCTGCCTTTTCTGAATGTATAAAAGAGGTATGGAAATGGTCTGCAGTCTACAGCAGAGCTTAGCACTGCGGTGCTTTAGCTGTATTACATGGCTAAGCAGGCTATATTGCCTACTTTCAATCAGCAAAGTCTCCTACAACACTGAGCAAAGCAGCAGACACTCAGGGCTGGGAAGCACTGTCTCCAGCAAGTTGGGAGGACTTCCTCCATTTAGAAATGAAGTCTGGTTTTCTAATTCCAGCTCTGAATAAACTGCAAGTGCGTGCTCTGGAGCCCCCTGAACTTGTCACAGCAAATCTGTCTCTCTGGTGATTAAAGGGTCGAGTTTCTTCACATACACAATTTCACGCCTGCCACAGATTCTCAGGCATTGCTATTCTGCTTAAAATGTCTCTCAAGAGGGTTCTTGACAATTAAAATAGTCTCTAACATATTTTATAAAGACAAACAACTTTGACAGATTAAGTTGATAAGCTTTCTTCAGAATAGCTTGCAAGAAGATCCATCTGAATTGCTGGATAGTCGAGTATGCATCCCTGTTTCCAACAAACTGAGATAACAACCATCAGATGAGCCCATCAGTCATTTTTGCATCCATCAGCATGGGACAGAAAAGGTTTTAGAGAATGCAAGAACTACCTGACCTAACTGAAGATGGCAGAAATTTCAAATTTGTAGCTTGAATCTGACATGAAGCAGGGACAGAGGTGGCTGATAGGAACCCAGTTCCTCCCTGGAACCCTTTAAAAGACTGGGTGTTAACAGGGAATTTAAACCTTCAATATTGGATTATTTGAAAATTCAAAGGATTCTCCAAGTTTCAGTGGTAGAGATTCAGTCTATTACCAAAATTGATGGTTTGCCCTTGCAGAAGCAATCCTTTAAGCTTCCAGATTGCTCTACCAACTGCTCCATCATTTTCACAATTCACATGACATACCATAACACAGATCTTCCTACTGCTTTCTTTTCACAACTGTGCTTAGTAAAATCATCCTTCATTTTTAGTAATTTCAGCAACAAATAAAGTAGCATAAGAAATGCAGGTATCTCCTTCCTCCTTGTTTATGTGCTTTTTAGAAAATTGCTTCCAACCTCCTTTCTGGTGAAACTTACAGTAATGAACAAGCCATAGGTGTTCTGGCTGAATGCTATATAATACTTTCATTTTCATATAGCTCAGTTCCTGTAGCAGAGACAAATATCACACACCTGCATGCCTTTCAGGAAAAATACCCCAAAAAACAACTGCACAATAATAATAGCTTGTAATTCTTTATAAAATTATAAAATATTGTCTATGGCTTTTGCAGTGCAATATTGGAGATATTACAGATAAATACACAAAAAATCTGGAGTATCAAAAAGATACCACAATATATAATTATTTTCAGGAATATCTTTCCTTTTGGGTATGTCTATATGACAGGTAAATAAATTATTATTATTTATGGGGTATCTGGAATAGACTCCAAGCTTTTGAAGAGCCATTCCTACAAATTTATTATATTTGTCTTCAGTTTTAATCTAGAATTCTCTTATATTTTGATATTTTATGCAGTAACTTACAAAGATATCTTTCTCATGAAATCCTCATCAGAGTCCATTCTCATGAAATATTCATCAGAAAGGATTCCTGAAGGTCATCTAGGAGAACTTTCTGTTTCAAGAAGGGCTAATGCCAAAAAGGGATCAAGATAGCCATGTGGGACTTTTTTCCTTAAGTAACTGAATTGTTAATTCAGAAATCTAAAACTTCCAATTTCAACAGAAACCTGGCTAGCCATTTAATGTTTGGAATTGCAACCCTGCATATTTTACATAAATTTCCTCAAGGTTTCTAATAAACAATTTTTTTTGTTTTCCAGGGATTCACATGCTATTTTCAATTTATACAATTTTAAAAAGAGTCTAGATTGTCATAGTCTTGTGCAGAGGGAAGGCTTCAGACAAAGATTATTAAAGGAGTCCTTCCATTGAGTCACAAGCTGCAGAAAAGACCCCCTCGCTTTTAAACTCCTTCTCAGAGAGGATCCTGGGTGCAGCTGGATAAAGTCCTAGACCCAGAATTTGTTAATGGTTTATGTCTAGAGGATTATACAGGTGTAATTGAACCTTTATACAACTTTGTCCTTCAGGATCAAGGATGACAAACCATATATATTTATATAAATAAAATGAATGATTGATTTAAATTGATTATAATTATGATAATGACTAGGGAAAAAAAAAAAGAGCCTGATCAGAATTATTTACTACATAGTATGAATAGTTATAACTTCATGTGTAGTCCACTATTTTTGAAGCATTATTGATGCAATTATGTTAAAGCTATTGTATTAAAACTATTAAAACCATTATTAAGTAGAGGTTGCTATTACTCATCCATAGCAAAGACTGTAGGCAAATTTCTTTCACTCAACCTCAAGTAAATTTGAGGGAAGGATCTTCACACACACCTTAGAGAGATATGCTACAAGAGCTCACTGTACAAAAGTGATACTTGGTTTTTAAAGAAAAAAGTGATTGGTCAGTCATATGCATTTTTTAAATTATGTGTTGTCAGGCTTACTCAGTAAAATGTGTTTTGTAAAATGTGTTTCAGCTTTGTGCTGAAAAAAGTGTTACCAGCTCTTTGGTTTGTTCTGCTCAACTTTTCTAACTCTCTCTTCTGTATCAGCACCTGCACAACCTTGCTGCTCCCAAATTCAGTCAAGAAGAATCTGTGTTGCATGTCCTAACTGGGGTGGGTTTGACAGCTTGCTCAAGCTGGTCTCAGCATTCTTCAGCACTAAGAGTAGAAGACTCTTCTTGATCAATCTTATCACTAATAACTTGTAAAAGAGACAAATTTCGAGCCGTTGTATCCTTGCTTAGGCAGATAGTCCTGTTACAGTCATTTGTCATTTTTCTTCTATTTTTTTTGCATTTTAAGCTTTTGCTTTTATCTTCTCCTAAGTCAACATATGAAGGGTCTGTCACGTTTATGACATTGCTTGTTTTTCACGTAAAATCCAGCAGATCAAGTTTGATGGGAAACAATTTTTGAAACTAAGAAAGAAGAACTAAACTTGTCCAATTACGGATAATAACACTCCACAGCTGAAGACAGTGTGACAAAATTTCACTTCTAATGGCCAGAGGTTACATCTCTTTCTTCATAAGCATAACCTTGTAATAGTTTTCCAGGTAATAGTAGATTTATTATGAAACATCTGTAGCTAGGGGGATCCTTGAGAAGAATAAATTCATAGGGGGCAATTTACCCTGTGCTGCAGTAGTCCAGAGTAGAGCAATTCTGCTAATGTGATCTTTTTGAGACTACATATTTTATTAAAGTGTGAAGAACTAAAGCGAGTTAGAATGCTTGCTAAAGTTACTCCAATATTTATGACATATTTAATATGAGAGCTTAATTCCTTGTTGAATCTCGTTTCACTGTATCTACAAAGTCAGTAGAGCACTCTAATATCTCCAGGCATCTCCCTCCCGAATACTTCTTACACTTTGATTGATTCAAGCATGATACAGGTAATAATAAGTCTATGCATGTTCTTAAAGCTGAGAGTATACTTATGTTAGGAGTGAGGCGTTTTTCGCAACACTGTGTTTATGAAAGGTCTGAAAAATATGTTTCTTTCAAGAATTATTCAGACAATAGAAGAAAGCAGACCTTTAATTAAAGTATGACTGTGCCAGTTTCTCAAATTTATTGCCTTGTGTTTAAATACAAACAGTGTGATATATAATAGCTCACAATGTTGGAGACTTCTAATAATCTCTAGAAATGGAAAGGTAAGAATAAACTAAAACATCATATAAATATCAGAAGTTCATTATCTTTGTTTGTTAGATTAATATTACTTTAACCTCAATTTTTCTCCTGTGTAGGGTGATACAAATTAGTGCTTTTCACTATTAGGATGCATTTTTTTCTCATCAGTTCTGCTCTTAACAAAAGAACACTCCCATCTAGAATACAGATTGAATCATTTTCAGTCACAGCATAAATAAGTGCCTGGAAGACGTCAGCTGAAAATCTTAGTTATTTCCTAAAGGTGCAGGTGCTAGAAGTGGTGTAATGAAGTAGAGACAGCTGCAGCCACAGGCTCTGGCCAACTGGAATCTGTCTTCAGAGTGACATTCAGCATAACAAGACCTCACTATGTTTGCTTCCAAGAATGTTATCACTGAGGTTTTAAAAACAGCATAAATCAAGAGACATGCTCACAAAGTATAGCTGAAGTCACATTATCTTTATTATACCCCTATATATCTTCTTCATTACAACCTGAAATATGTTGACATAACCACTCATGCTCATCTATAATGTAAGTAATAATTACACTGCCAGAAAGAAAAATGAGAACAAAAGATATTGGAAGGCTGGAATTAATCAAACTGACCCATCGAGTTATGACCAAGTAGATGCCTTGAAACTTTAAAACCTCAGGTCCAGGTAAATTTTAATAAGTCTTTCTGAAACTAGCAGAGAGTAACTGATGAGTCATTGTCATTTACAAACCTTTTCCTCAAAAAAATTGCATATTGAGCCCTATTTTATCTTATGCCCATGACACAATCTTTTATTAAGACTGCCACATAGGAGAAGGAAAATAAACTGAAAAGTTTAGCATGGCAGGTTCTCAAGATTGAGCATTGAGTTCTCAAGATTCTGTTCTCTTTACCAGGGACTTCATGAAAGATATGGTTTTATTTCTATTAGAACAAACAAAACCAGTTTGTGATATGTGAGATCACTTATGCAAATAATAACTGGTTGCAAAACAGCATTTATTTGAAAGATAAAATGTCTTCACAAAAACCTGTCTTAATTTTTTGTTTGTTTGTTTTTTGGTTTTTATTGTTGTTGTTGTTGTATTGTGTTTGCTATCCATTATGAAAAACTTCTGGAGTCACAGTTTTGGACTCAGCCCTCTTGTGTGAAGATAGAAGACTGGATCCTGGAGATGCTGGCTGCAACGGTCATGACCTCAAATGGTTAAAGTAGGACTTTTAAAAGCACTTAGTATTCACTTGGTATCTACCTAAATCTGTTTGTCAAGGAACAAATTTCAGTTTAGCCATTAGCTTTCCACATTTTTTGTGCCAGATAAGAAATTGTTAAAATCTGTTCAGGGGCTTATTTTTGCTAGGGAGATAAAGCTGAAGTTTTTTAATCCGTCTTCACAACATATCAACCCATGCAAGCAGTCACTTTTATTCTACATATTTACAGTTAAATGCTTAGCATGATGGAACTGGTAAGGGAGTGAGAAGCCCCTTCCTACTCAGATGCCACAGACAATTTTGTAGATTTTATTCCTGTAGAATATTTCACAAGAGGAATTTATATTCCACTATCCTGGCAGTGATAGTACATTCAGAATTTTGACTTCAATGTGGAAGGGAGGGGAAGGGAATTAGAGAGCTCCCAAACTAGTGCATGTGTTTTAAAAAATAGAGGTGAAACTAATGCAGAATCAAATTAAAACTCTTGCAATTTCTGTTCCAGAATAGAATGTATCATTGTGCTAACATCCTTGAATCTAAATGTAAATTTGCTGTGATTTTGCACCAGAACAAATTCTTTTGAAATAATGCTTTTGAGCAAGGTTTTTGGACATTTATACATATTCAAAACTGAGCTTCATTCACAACCAGAAAAAAAGAATGAAAAGAAATGTGCAAAGTTACATTAAGATTTTTTACCTCTTACTAATACTCAGAGTTTAGGCACTGCGATAATGACACTAAACAAATACTAAATATAACCAACAAGCCTTGGACAAAAAACAGTGACAAAGGATAATAAATGGTTATACAAAGAATTATAATCATCATTTTTGGCCGATATATGTCAAATAAGATATAAAAGGAAGAGCTTGCACTGATGATCACAAATATCCTTTTTCAGCTGTTTAGTAGTTCAGAAGGTACCAGCCTGAATTTCACAGGACTAATAGATATATACAGTTACTTACTTCCAATGTACAATTTTGTGAGATAAAGGAAAATGTTAAGCAATCCTACCACAGGATTTCATTTCACAGAGGGTCAGTTCCAGTCCCATATTTTAAGTCACAGAAGTGCATGGTTTGTTCCCTTCCCTCTTCTCATATTTACAGAAGCTTTCAGTAAGAAAAGTCTTTTCGGTATTTTGATATTTTTCTTAGTATTATTGTTCTATATTACAATTCTCAGCATATGAGTCCAGTATCATAATGTTATGTGTATCATTTAAAAAAAAAAAGAATAAAAACAAAACCAAAAACAAATCCACAAACCCTGACTGATTTCAGCAATGAAGAGCTGCTAGATATTATTAGGGTACAAACTGTTTCATATATCAGAAAATGTAAAGAAATAAGTCTGTATCTTCTTTAACTGCTCATATAAAGACAGCTTTTCTCCTACATTTTAAGGGAAAATTCCACATCTTTAAAGAATATCAACTGATGTCCTTCAAATTCATCCTAGTCAGTGGTCCTGTTCTGAGTTTCTTCTGCTGTTTCTTTCCCTCTGGACTCAGCATTTTCTATGTCCTGTTGGTGGAAATTCAGGGAGTAGAGGAATTTCCCATCTCCTTCTCAAAGTATTTTCACTTTGACTTCAAACTAAGCTCAGTACCTGACAGTCTTCAGTGCTTCTCTAGGATCTGCTGTCCGGAGGAGTTATCCTACATCTAAAGGAAAAATGGTCATTTATGTCAGTCACAGATCCAGACCTGTATTTTTGAAATTTTCATGGACTAATCATAAACTTCATCATGCAAGAGCTATAAATGCTGTTTTAACAACAATAAATACCAAAGCAATAAGAACCACATTATTGGAATTTCCCTGGAGATACTGGTTGTTTGGAAGTATTAGATGGCTTGATTTAGTTTAGTACAAGTTTTTGGAGTTATTTTCCTTTCCCATTTCATGTGTATAATTTCACAAAGCTAATCATCAAACAGTATATCTGGAATTTTGAGGGAATTAATTCCCAGTTCATTAGATGAGAGAATCAATCATATATTTCTTAAAATCTCAGGCCTAAGGACTAGGAGTTGCAAAAGCACTACACACTGTAATTTTCATTATGTGTCCTCATACAGTCACACACAAAACCCTGCAAATAACATCTAAATCAGGAAAAAAATCTTTATATATATGTGCCTATCTGAGGATCAGAATGATGTCACTAGGTTTGGTTTTGCCTCCTTGGAGGAACAGGAAATGTATATTCCTGTGCCGGTCGCATTTTCCAAAATAATTTTCACTCTAAATGCAGAGAGCTGACAGCTGGTCTTTGTAGGAGGTGTAATAGCAGCGTTTTTCCGATTTTGACACTGAAATTTTTGTTAAACCTCTGCATATTCAGATACTATATTCAGAACATTTACTAGGCAGCCCTTGGTAAAGAGACTTGGTTGGTCAGTGTCTATTACTTTGAATTTCTTTTTAATTTTGGGTTTTGTCAACTGTGAGAAAGGAATACTGTCAATTAGAGAATTGGAAATGCAAAGTACTCACCAGCACACAATTTAAGCATAAATCTGCCTCATGAAGCCTACTGTGACAGGCTACCAAGCCTGCAGATGTCAGGGTCTCTAAGTCAAAAGACGGCGGTGACTGCCCCATGCAGTGGGTCACAAGCCCCCTAAAGCCAGAAAGACCTCTAAGGCCCATCCCTGCTATTCCAAAAACCCCTGCCAAGCCATCAGGCTGTTGATCCTATAGCTTGAAAAATAACTTGAGATATTTCTTGCAGTGGACACATCCCAGGAAAACAGGGTTCCCTGTAGCTAAACACTCATCAGCCTGTGTCAGTGGGCCGTGTGCCTTTTTTTAATGGATGAGGGGATAAGAACGCATCAGCTTCTCTGGGTAGGTAACATTTTAACCAGGTGCAGAATCCCATAGACTTTTATTGTGCATATTAGGTAAACGCATGAGAAATTGACAGAATAATGTCAGCTGACAGTGTATCATTCTAGAAATGAGTACACACATAAGCAGTACAAATCCTTCATCAAAGTAATTCTTTCTTCTGTGAAGATGCTTGGGTTTAGTAGATAATTTTGATCTGGTCATGTTTGTAAAAATCCATGTGGAATATACTATACTCAATTTATTTTTTTAATCTAAGAAACATAAGGCTTCTCATAACTCTCCTCCAATTAAAATAGTATATTTTTAAATTCATTCAAATCATGTCATTTCATAAATGTCTTGGCTAGTTTTTCTTTACTCTTCACTGAATTTCCACATGGAAACCCCCTTTTAGGAAACCAAAACTCAAAACAGTCCTGAAGGAAGCAATGTGGGTGAGTAATCTGCCCTTGAGCTGCACTGGGTTGTAACACTTCTGCTTGAAAAAAACTCATTTCCTCTTCTGATTGCCGCTTTATCCAGCTATTTTGTGTCACATTCTTAGGACTCTTGTATGGTAGGTTCTGTTATATGCATTTGAATTGCTATTAAATATTATAAGCTTTTTAAAAAAGTATGCTGTAGAAAAGCTGGTCAAATGTGTGTGTGTGTGTGTGTGTGTGTTTATACACATTTGTATCAGAGTTCTTCCTTTGAAGAGAACTGAAGTTTGTATGCATGACCACATGCATGTAACAACTGGAAGGATTTTCATCATTAATTACACCTCTAAATTCAGAGATGCCTGGAGGACAACAGGAATTAGATGAAATAGATGAAAAGAATAAAGGGAAACAGCAGAGAGAAAGAACCCTTTGTAATCCTCTCTCACTCATTTTCTCTGTATTATAGCTCTAATTACTCCCCTGATGATAAAAAGAAGACATGCTGGAGAAAAAAGCTATGCACACAGTAGGAGAAGAGGGTCTTTAGGTACATATGAACTTAGTCATAATCAGCATCTCTGTGGAGCAGACTGAGCAGTCATGTCAGTCTGCAGGAGCAGTGCTGCCCACCCTTGAACAAGAAGGCACACACAAATGGCTATAACTGGGCTGCCAAGGACTGTCTCCTGCTCCGTATTGATTCAGACCCCTCTGGAGTATCTGGAGAGGTCCAGAACAGTGTCAGAATACAAGCTACAAACAAGCATCACAATCCAAGTACTTGAACTTGTTGTCTCCCTTATTTCTTAACAGTGTAGATACACCAGGGTGGCTCGAGGCACAAGGGACAGATCCCTCAGACAAGGATGGTGGGTGAGACAAAACAGTCCTTGGATGAACGGGAAGAGTTACATTTTTAATGTGAACAAAGTGTGGAGTCACACACATGAACCCGCTATTCAGAGTGGGTTGAATAGTGGAAGGCATCAAAGAATGGAAATAAATATAGCAACATCCCAAGTCAAATTCAAAAGGAGTCATAGAGTGAGTGACAAGTGCTGTGGTGTTAAGTCCCAGAGAAAGCAATTGTTTCTGATTTTTAGAAGGAGAGTAGGCCTGAGAAATGCAATAATAAGATGCACCACCCACCAAAAACAAAAATCACATATAATAACAATTTTACAAGTAGAAGTAAACATGATCTATTTTAACACCTTTCAAAGCACTGTTTTTCACAGAAAGCTGGATCATAACATCATTTTTGGTCAGTGCGCTTTCTTTTTAATTTTGTTTTTTGGCAGGGGTATGGCTAAAACGGAAACCACAGTCTGTAAGATGATAAATAAATAAAATTTGTTTATGAGACAATGCTATATAACCTCCAACAATCCTGACATTTCATGCAATGTTCACACTAATTGTAGAAACTTAGCAGAACTTCATGAAGCCTCAAATTTTCTTTTTTTCTTGCAAAATAATTTCAAGCTCATTTTGTTCAAATTCAGCATTCTGCAGTTGTAATGCAGGTATTGTTAATAGTTCCTCTAATCTGCCCACTAATTATATGCGCTTAAAGAAGAAAAGAGAGAAAACCCACCTTCTGTTTTTCCTGTAGCTAAACCTGGTTGCCACCAGTTGCACTAGATTCTTCTTTCTAGTCCATCCTTAATTACGCTTACATATAAGTTGAACTTGTATCATTTTTTAAGAATATTTTTGGGTTTAGGTATTAATTTTCCTTCAGATAGTGGGATGTTACTGAATAAATGCTTCTCATTATATTGGATTTTCATTACTCTTTTTGTTCTGTCATCATGACAAAAAAAGCCCTCTGGCCAGTACAAGTTTACTTCTGGGTTATGGAAAGTATTTTCAGTGGAGAATAACACTAGTATGTTTTTCAGTACTGTATCTCTGTGCAATTGAAAGGCATTAATTTTTCTTCTGCTCTTCCAAATTTCAGGAGAGTTAAATAAAACATCTGGGTTATTACGGTCACAAAGTTGGATTTTTCACCATCTTCTCTTTAGTTATTCACTACTTTTGGATGGAATCTTTACTTTGTTGGGAGTGTTTGCTGCTTGCTTTAATGTTTGCAAAAAATTTTACTGGGGAGGAGCAGCCCTTTTTCTTCTTGTGAGTGGTTTCACATTGCAGCTGCTGTTTGCTGGTAGTCTCTGTTGCTGCTGCTCCCGCATTTAATTCTGGTTTCTGGAGCTCTCCCAGCAAAATGGGGGAAAATTTAAATTCTTATCCTTTTATGGGGGCGGGGGGGAAGGGGGAAGTGAAGGGACATGGGCAGGGGGATTTCTTGTTAGTTTTTATTCTTTTAGTCACTGTTCAAACTTGGTACTTACAGAGGGTTGAGAAGAATCTTTAGCATATGTGCATCACATACAACATTCCAACACACTGCTTTGGGGAATTTTTCCGAGTATTAGCAATTAGATATTATCTGAGGTATTGCAAACCCAAAAATAATTTTTCAGAAAAATACTTTTATGGGCAGTAGATCCTGGTAGAATAAGGAAGTCAGACTCAAATCTGCCTTAATTTGGGGTATGGTTTAGAGCTTGGCTTTGAGGCAAAATTAAGGTTAGGTTGCAGGACTATCTTCACACATAACAGAGGCAAACTCAAACAATTTCTTCCTTCTTGGAGAACAATCTGATGAAAACAGAATTTGGCTGTGTCCAAATTGCAGCTATAAAAGTCTCATTCTAATTTCGTATTTGACCTAGGATCAAAGCCACAGTGATGGGTTAGAACACAGTGTTCACATTTGATCCTTTCTTCCTGATATTGGAAAGATTTGAAGTTCTGCATTTGGCTCATCTCTATCCAGAAATGATAGTGAACCTTGCCAGTGGTAAGACAAGTCTCTCCTCAGCCCATTTAAATTCAAACAGAATATATCCAGTAAATTAAATCCACTAAGTAATAGAAAAGACTTTTAAGTGAAGAAATAATAGCCAGGGAAACATCTTATGCTGGATCTTCAGCGGGTAAAAAGGAGTATTTTGCCATCTTTTTCACCATTTACAGGAAATTACAGCAGTTTCACCACCACCTGAGTCTATGGTAAAACTTTTATCACACCAAATTCTCAGACTCAAAGATAGCTGAAAATTGCAGCCTCTGACTCAGATGTGGTTGCAGAAACTTGCTTCTCAAAGGAGAGGTGGCAAAAGAATCTCTAAGGAGTCTCTTTTATACAGATACCAAACAAGCACGAATATTTATACTTAATTATTTTAGTGAAGAGTTTTTAACTCATACCTTCTAAACTGTTCACCTATATGAATTTCTTTCAACTAAAGAGATTACTTTTTCTTATCTATATACATCACAATTGTCCTGATATTTGTTTCAAGCAATTAAGGGAAATACAGTGTTGCAGGAAAATATTGTATGACAGAAGCACTAAGTCCAGTTTCTGGTTCTGCCTGAGATTTATTTAATTTGTAACCTAAAGCAAAATGCTTCCTTTCTCTGTTGCTGAAAGATTATATTTCATTCACCTTAACCTTTTTATGCACTTTAAAATTCCACTCAAAGATACATGTTTTCTAGGATAAGCAAATATTTTCAATGAGTACTTTTTGAGGTAGCTGGAGTCTGGAATGGAATTTCTTCTTACAACCAGGAGTTTCCTGCAGTTCAACCACATTGTTTGACTGAGGCTTGGAATAAGGCTGAAATTTCAACATGTGAAGGAATTTCAGTCTTGGTCTACCAGATACTGAAGAAATATTGTATTCAATGGAATACTCAGGATCCTCCACAAACTTCCACAAAGTTGGATGGTCCCCACTGTGTTTTTTCCTCTGCACTGCCTCATTGAAACCAGCTGAGACCTCCCACTCAGGTCTCCCTTCACCTCTACTGAACTTCCCAGTGACAGAGAGTCTCCATTTTGTTTCACGAGAACTACACCTGTCTTCCATGTGGGAACTGTCCACCCACTTCTCATTGCTCGTTCATGTTCTGTGCTTCTAAATCCAGGTGACACACCTAAACCACCTCTCCATCTCCATTGTCCAGCTTATCCTGACTTCACTGGTTTTTGGACCAATATGCTTGGAGAAGTGCAGTTTCCCTTTGGGTCATAATTTCATTTCAGTTTATTGTTTATGGTTGTGCAGTTGTTCTCCCTGGGTCCCACTTCTTGAAAAGACAACCTAAGATTTCCTGCATTCACCATTTTGGTCCTTCATCTCAGGTCCTTTCTCTCTTGTACTGCCCTCAGACCCCCATTATTGTACTGAATGACTCTGGTCCCAGCTGTGTGTGAGTAAAACAGATTTTCCCTCCACACTACACTGGTACAGGAAAGCAAGATTTTCTATCACTTCAAGCATATGACACTCCATTAAAATTTTGGAAACTCTTGCTCATCCCCGGGGTGAATGACAGACAAGTTGAAAATATTAAAATCACAAAGCTAAAATGAATTTAGCTCTAAATTAGGCACCTAAATTTAGTAAGTTAGTTGTCTGACACATTCACTATAAACTGCCATCTCAGTCTAAGACAGATGATTGCTTTGCCCAGTGCTTATTTAAAAATTGGGAGTGGGAATGGTATAAGGGAAAGGACATTAATCAGACTTGTAAGAACAAATAGTTTACTTCAATGTGATTCTTAGAAATAAATGAAGGTGGGTTTATTGTTTTGGCGTTTTTTTCACCCCATAAAAATTAACTTAGATGAGAATTTTTATTTCAAGTGTTGAAACTGGAAAAGGAAGAATCACCTAAAAACAGGCTTTTCTGATGAGAAGTCAGAAAAAAACCCCAGTAACAAGCAGGTGTAGCAGATCTGTCTAGAAAATATTTGTTGTTTTATAACATACGAAGCTGTAGCTCAGTTAAATATATTTGGAAAGATGGAGAGAGTAACTTGATTTTAGTGACCACCTCTAGCTGACAGATTCCCCAGCATTTAATGACAACAGGATAATCTTTATGAAGAGCGGTCAACAAAAGTTCAAGACAAGAAATTAAACTACTTTTTGTGTTCAAAAATGATACAGTGGATCACCAGAGCAATTTTTATTTCCATGCGGAAGACAATACATGTGTGAAAACTCATAAAGTCCATGAATTTGGAGGGGAAAAAAAAAAGAAATCAACTTGCAATTTTATGCTAATGTATCTTTAGAGACTTCCAAAGTATATTAGGTCTTTATACGTTTAAGACTTGAATTTCAACAGAATTCATTTCATTTGGCATTACTGCAAGCATTTTAGCTTCCAAAAACATATTTATTATTGAAACATTTATAATCCTGATAATAAATTTTGCCGTCAACTTCAGTTTTCAGGAGCTTGATTGTGAAATCTCTATCAAAACATTGTGCTGGTACTAGCTACTTTGATTAAAATAATTTCTGATGTCTTTATCACAAGATTGTGTTGGTTTTATTTACCTGGATAAAGAAAATTTTGTGCACGTTGGTTTGAGAAATCGTATTTCATATTGTAATATCTATGAGCTAGTTTTAAAACAAGGAAATATTTTAAAGCACTAATATATTGTTCTTGCTCTTGCTTTTTAGTTTGTTAAAAAAATGTGTTTGCTAACTAACCACAGTTTATCATCTTATGTAATATTCAGACAAGTCAAATCTGTTAGGATGAGATCATCATCCCATCCCTTCACAATAAGTTATTTATATAAACGCACCTGTACCGCAGGCAACAGACTTGTGGAGATGAAGGGGAAAGAAAAACACAAGTTTTGGGTAATCCTGGGTCGTCTCTTTACCCATGTTAGATTAAATATGTTTTTTTCACAACAGGTGACTTTTAAATTGTTTTCTTATGGCAACTCATTTATTCTAGAGGTTTTTGTTTGGCTCGTGGTAGTTTTCTAAGTTAATGACTGCATGACAGCATGCCGAGTACAGGTGGCAAAAGGTAATGTTAAGAATGTGGGTATTGCTTCATTTGCATGAGGATACCAGTGTAGAGCAAATCCTGCTTGCCTTCATCCTGTGAGGCCTCCCTGGAGTTCATGCTTTGGAAAATGGGACGTCCTTACCTCTCCAAACCCTGGAACTGTCTTCAGAAAAGACAAGAACAAAACGGGCAAATTCAGAACACTCTGAAGCTGAAACTCAGTGTGGTTTTCATGAACTTAATTTTTGTTTCATGGAATGCAATACTTCCTTGTTGTGGAAAACAGCTATCCCAGAATTATCATCTGGATCACTACATTTCCTTCATTGAGTGGGCCAAGAGGAACGCTGGTGATGAATTGTGAAATTCTTCCTCATTGCCCCAGTTGGATGCATACATGTTATGTCTTTCCTATCATTGTCTTGGATTCTCTGCTGTTTATGATTCATATCATCCATCCTAACAAAGGAAACAGGAGGAAAAAGCCAAGAATTGCCTGGCAAGATTTGGTAGAGAGAAAACTTTCCTACTTTCAGACAAAAAAAGCTGAATCCACATATCGCATCTTACAAATCACTGCTGGCAATAAACAAAATAACGGGCCAGAAGCAACAACAAAATAATTAGAACCAGGGAGCACAGACTATGCTAAACTGCAGGACAAAAGCTACACAGAGAGTATCAGCTGTGGGAGAAGCAATTAACCTGGTTAATGGGTCTGATACTTACATACCTCCCTTTCTGTCACAAAAAACATATGGTTGCAATTAGCTGGCGTAAAGGAAATGCCATCTGAAGCCCCCATTTTCCGATTGGGATGACCTCTGGCCCGGTGTGAAGACAGTTGGAAGAATTTTTTCTGTGTTGGTTAGCTACGTGTGTCATGGGTGGGGGGCAATTTGAACAGATAGGACAGGATTCGCCAAGTGTGTTTAAGATACAAAACCATACTGTACCACACAACAAACTGAGAGAGCATTTAAAGAAAGTTGGAACTAAAATAAACCTCATGCTACTGCCAATTCCTGAGTTCTTATTAAAAGAAAAAGGCAACCAACGAAACGAACAAACAAAAATCACAGGAGGTTTCTACTTTATACTCATCTGGAAGTACTAGTGGCACAACAGGTTCTCAGTGATCTGAGTGTAACATGTTGGGAAGGCCAAAGTTTTCCATGTGTTAGACACACGCAGACCCTCGTAGCAGAATATACCTTAACAAGCAGAAACATAACACCTTTTATTCAGGTCAAATGGGCTGTCGTCTGCTCTGTCTCACTTCCTGCTTCTTTCTCTGCTCTGTCACATATGGTCCTGTAGGATACACAGAGAACTTCTGTTCTTGGATTTTCAAGTGGTTGTCATCTATTCAGTATGTCATTTTCCTGAATCATTTCTTAATGGGGAAAAAAAATATTTCTCATGTAGACAGATGTCTTTGCTTGAAATAATTGTCACATTTTGTAGCATCTTTAAAACTATGACATGCAACAAAAGTGATATATTTATCTTTCAAATTCTAGATATCAGTTTAAAGGTTTCTGAAAAATGTTCTAAGTTTTAAATTTCTGGGGAAAAAATTAAGGTACTCCTATTATATTGTTTGAAAACAAACTGGGTTCATTCCATTGAGTCCAGTAAAACTTTTCTATGATATTTTTTGTTTGCAAATGTACATATGGAATGACTATGTCTAAATTAACACAAAATGTATGTTTAACATATATGAAAATCAAAATCTGTGGGAGTTTTGCAGTCAGATCTGCTACTGGTTTTACACAGTTTAATAAAAACCAGCACATCTACTACGTATGTGTTTATTTACTATATTTTAGATAAAACTTGAAAAAATCAGGGAATCCATGCTTCCATGAGAATATATTAATAGAAGTTTATCATCTAAAAGCACTCAGATCTTACAAGCAAGTATGTGATTGTTGATTTTCTTTTTTTTAGGTTTTTTTGTCAATGGAACCCAGAATTTTTTTTTTAGTTTTTTCATGTAAAAAAATGGAGAATTCTTATGTATCTAAATCTTGTAGCAAAAGACTGTGGTTACCTACCCAAAAAACCCCATAGCTTCAGTATTCCCATTAATACAGATACACTGAAGTTATCCAAAAAGAAACAATGGTGGAAGACATTTTAGCTTTTCCTTTTTTCATTGAGGAGGAGGCCATTAAGTCTGGAAGGATGCCAGGTAAGGATAATCATCAGTCCTTCTGGGCCTGTTTTATAACTTTGCAGCTGTATTCTTGGCTACAATTTGCAGTCCCAGAGATATTGCTTTATCTGGTTTTTTTGTTTTTCTGTTGGATTGGATAGGAGGCATTATTCAACAAAAAAAAAAAAAAAGCAACAACTTTTTAAGAGGGAGAGGAACTGTTGTATCTTTCAGTCAGTGTAATGTCAACACCACTTAGGACAAATTTCAAGCATTCACCATTCTAAGACTCTTCCAGCTGCCTGCAGTGTGAGTTGTTAAAAGACCAGAGCATGAGCCATAAAATGTGTCTGTGGGTGTTAGTTAACAATTTGCAGGTGCACATCATCCCAGCAAAGCTTTCAAATTATACACAATTTATAAGCTATGTTTGAAGCTCATAATGGTTATGTCTGAGCAAATTAGTATCTTTTTTGGCTTCAGTTTTTGAGAGTCTCATCAAATTGGTGGGGATGGGGACAAGAAGGAAAGGTGGTTGTTCCAAACATGCAAAAGTCAGACAAATAGTTTCTTGCATTTAGTTTTTGTTAAACGTGTTGGGGCAATACTGCACCTGGAAGCGGAGAGGCAAGCAGTATTTCCCAGAATGAAAAATGAAATTAGGGATCAGCAATGGTTTGGGTAAAACAAGGAATAATCTACAAATTTTCGCAGATTATGAATCCATACTTCGGTGCGATTTGTGTTCTTATTATTTTTTATATTTCCTTGGAATTTGATCCTTAAAATCTTGGTTCAAGTAAAGAAATGAGGACCAGCAGTTGTAACTGTTAAAGCTGTCATGGAATATTTAACAATTAAATGTTTGCAGTTCTGTTTTGACTAAACCATTTAACCTGCTCCTTTCTCTCTGTGAGATTCCTACATCATGGAAGTGTCCACACCTTTTACCAGGTGGCTGCCATCAGCACAGTTGATGGACTCCTATAGGAGAGGAAGTTTGACAGAACGGAGCTCCAGAATCTTGCCTTTCAATCCCAAAGTGCCCCAAAAGAGCAATGTTGAAAAGTCCATAAATGTAATGTTGGGAGTGAGCTTAATACTACAGAAACTAACAAGAATTATAAATGTTGGTGTGTTCACTTCTAGTCATTCAGCTGCATGTGGACAGCTACAGCACAGGTGTCTGCCCCCAGACTAGTCAATCCCTGTGTGCATGATGTACCTAAGGGTGAAGCAACACAGCATTGGATAAAGTATTGACAAGAGGGGAAAAAAGACCTCTTTTAATTTATAGTTAAAGGAAAAGAAGGGTTATTTTCTAGGCTTTAGAGTGGAATTAGTTGCTAATCATGTGTTCAGGAAGTATGAAATGCTGGCAGTTTGCATTGGAAAAAAAATTAGGTTTCCTAAACTAGTGCAATCTTTTTGTTTAGACTTATATATGTACACATATATATAAATTTAAACATATATATTTCAGTGTTTAAATATGTATCTAAAAAATGACTGCACGTAGCCACTGTTCAGCATTAAAATGGTACATTTATATCCAGTTTAATGCCATATTGTTTTAAGAAGGTTAGAATTATTTAAAAGAATTATAATTAAATTATTCAGTGCTGCTACCTATGCGATTGCAATGGGTTGCCACTGCTCTTTTCAGTCTAGCAATTCAGTAACATATAAAGAGCTGCATGACAAAGGTAGGTGGGTATGTGTATGTTAAGACAGAATCAGAGCCTCCAGAACTGCAGTGCTGTACTGTAAAGGCAGGTCCTTAGCAAAAGGATGCCATGTTGTGTCTAAAGATGCTTCCAGAATACTTGGTGATGACAGCAAAAGTCCAATTATCTCCAAAAAGATTACTCCTGAGATAAATGCCATCAAGGATAGCAGCAAGTAAACAATGTAATCATGTCTGTCTCAGGAATACACACTGAACCACTGGAGTCGTGTAGAAATTGAGCTGTGAGAAAGGCTAATATGATGCAGAAAAAAAGAGGCATGGAAAGTAGTAGAAGAACAATTTAAGCATTATTTCTCTTTGGAATGATTAGAGGGAAGATACATTTTCACAGAATAATTGAAAAAACTACTTTTCTTTTTTGTTGTAGGAAAAAATGAAAACCAAACAAAGCAAACACAAGACCAAAATTTCTTTTTCAAAACTGCATGACTGTTCTTATCTGTGAAAATCTGCCTTCAGACAATTGGGCTTAATTAATAATCAAGACATGTACAGCTATAAAAACCAATTGCTAAAATGTTTAAAAATTAAATGATTCCATCTCAATGAAGGAAAAAAGAAAATGAGTCAAGAAAATATTTTTATATGGTGTTATATTAAAAAATACCCTTTTTTTTAGTTCTAAAATTTAGTTTTGAAAGTGTTAAGGTTTTTACTTCATCACATCTTTAGATTATATACATCAATCTGACTGGTAGTTTAGTAAGAGGGTTGAAACTTATCAAGTGGTACTAAAAATACACTTTTCTTTTTATTTCAGACTGCTATAGGGAAAAAAAAGGGACGAGTGGGGTATTCTTATCCTTGAGGATTTATCACTATAAAATTTAAATTTCTTGAATTATTTTTCTAAAATTTCCATGAAAATTTTCCATAAGACTTGGATGTTACATGCGTTATGAAACAACTTATGTAGCTTGCTTGCACTGTAATATTTTCAGACATATATGTATATATATATATATACGCACTGGTATTGACTAGTGACATTATTAATTTTTAAAAGAAGCCAAGAAATTGTAATAGTAACTGGAATCAGACAGATTTTCCCTTCTGGTTCATGTATAAGAGTTCACCTTGAGACATAAATAATGACATTATTTGAAAGCTGAAGATGGTCCTAGGAAAGGAACTGAAAAAGAGTAGGAAAATATCAATTTTTTTTCTCAAACACGATGCTTTTTTCCTGTGTCTGGCTATTTTCATTTTATTTTGTTTCTGCTGTATTAAAATATTTAACACCAGAACTCTGCTGAGAAATAGCCTTTCCATGTCTGAGAGGGCCTGGGGACATGGAATGGAACAGCAATAGGCAATCTTTCCTACAAACAAGCATGCAACAGACTGGAAACACAAATAACACATGTGGGAAATGGTTATGTGCAGATTTTCAGCTCATTCTGCAAGACTGAAATGTAGCATACTTAACCCCAGAGCATTCCTTGTAGACTGAAGCCACTCATTATTTTTCGTCTTTGTAAAGCATTGGATACCTGTGTATGAGAAAGAAACGCAAGTTCAAGGTATTACTCTGTTACTGTAGAAAGTCAGAAGAAAACTTCAGGACCGTGTGTCTTTCTAAAAAAAAAGACAAAGAATGAAAGATAAATCTGACTGGGGAGGTGGGGAAGGGTTGGTGTTTTTTGTTAGTTTGTTTGTTTCTTGGTGGGTTTTGTTTGTTTAGTTTGGGTAGTTGGCTTTTTTGTTTTGGCTGTTTAGGTTTTTTTTCATTTGCGTCTTTTTGAAAGATTATATTTTATGTGTTCTTCTGGACTAGTTACATACCAAAAATTTAGTCTAGACTGTAGACTTCAGGTCTCAAGAAGGTTTTTACTACCATCTTGTTTCTATGAGATTTGTTGGAATTTTAACATCTCTGTGACCTAAATTGTCAATCAAACTCTAAAGAACCCTTCTTCAGCTGCAGTGAATATGCAATCACTTCAGGATTTAGACAGCTGATATTCCTAGAAGCCCTTGCAAGCAACCTTTCCCTTCAAGCAAAAATTAACAAGTAAAAAATATCAGACTTCTTCTATTGTTAACTGAGGCACATGAACTAGCTAGGAGACAGTGAAATGGGTTTATAACAGGAAATATAGTTCAGTCAAGATGAAGCATCTTGAAGAAAGATGTAAAATCCTAACTTTCCTGCACCAAATTAGATGAAGAATCTCAATATTATTTCAATGGCAAGAGTTTGTCTTCTATTTAATGTCACTAGTATTTTCCAAAGAAACCAAATATGTCTTTCGGGAATCTTCAGATGACCCCACCAAACACAGACACATAAATTCTTGATCAAAAATCTGCCTTCATACTCAACAGTTTTGTTTTTCTGTTTTAATATATGTTTTTATGGGGAAAGAGCAATGCTACAGTCCTCCTTTCCATGAAGTAGCAATTACTCATTCTTTCAGAAGTCAGTTTTCTCTTTAGCTCTGATCATCCATGTTAAAAACGTAAAATTTATGTAAAAAGATGTAAGCATCTCCTTTAAAAGGGAAAGTTAAATATAAACTTGACAGATACAAATATTACAAGTTTCCTATCTGCTGGCAGAAAAGGGTAGGAGTGTTGAAATATTTAAATGTGTGGCAAGTATATTACAGATGAGAGGATTAGAAGCATTTTCTGAACTCTCTAGAATCTATTTTCAAAGGTTTTGATGTCAGGAAGCTTGTACTATTTTAGAAAAAAATTACTTTCTGTCATTTAAAGCATTGTTTTTCAAGTAAGACATAATTACTACAATCTGGGTGTTTAAAATTACTGGAGAATTTAGCCAAGCCATCAATATTTTTTTTTTTATGTGAAAATAAGTCTTGCTCTGTTCCTAAAACTACTGTAGGATGTGCTCTAGACTTTTGTAGAGAAAGGCAGACACCTTCCATTTTGCCAGAGACATATTTAACTACAACCTCAGACGGTTCTGAATTATGTTGTAATTTACAACACACATTCTTAATTTTCTCACATTCTGCTGCCATATGTATGTGAAGGGAAGATGAGGAAATAAATATTGTCTGACTATGAAATAGAGAGTTGGGTCCCTTTGGATCACAGGGTTCAGATGGGCAGAAAGATCCAACACCATCTCAACTAATTGGTACGTTTTGTTAACTAGCACTCAATTACTTATGAAACTGATGGTAGTTAGATGCTGTTAGTAATTATATCTGTCTCTTGAACTTATGAAGAATATACAAATATTTTATTAGCCTACATTCAGGTAATTAAGTTCTACATCTTTTTAGAGAAATTGTGTTTTTCTAAAGTTCATTGGTTTATTTCTGAATGTTAGTGGGATTTATCTCAGAGGCACACATCAGTTGCACTTTAAGTTTCTCAAGAATCTAATCTAACAGGATTTATTGATGCAAAATCAGAGCAAGTTAGGAGTTCGTATTATCTACTTTGTTTTAGATATTGTATAAACAGAATCCTTTTTCATTAGAGAGCTATAATTTCAAAGTGAAGGCTTTCCACAATACTTCCCATAGTGATTTTTACAAGAAAACTTGAAATGTAACCAAGCCTTGAGATCTCCTCTCCTGTGTTTCTATTGTTCACATTGATAAGTGCAACAGTGATTTCAGACTTTTTCTGGGCAATATAAGTCGTTTACACATAATCAAAACCATTACTTTTTAACTCTTTTTTTCAGAATGGCTTTTTTTCTGTGTTGGCCTCTACATTGCTGCTCACTTGCTAGAGCACTTTTCAAAAAAAATGCACAAATATAAATGATAGAATAAATTACTAGAATCAATGAAATCTTGCTCCTAATATGTAAAAGTCGTAATAGACTGAAACAAGTAACCTGATATTGACCACATTAGTTGTCAGCTGCATATGGAAGAGGGCAAAATCAAATTCATGAAAGGAGGAGAAATGTGTTTTTAGTGAGAGGATATCTATTAGAATAAATAGGATTACCTCTGAGTAATAGCTACCTTCAGAGAAACTGACAAAAGAGAACACATCTTTACTCAGACTCACATTGCATTGACAATAAAGACGCAGCAGTGAGAAAAGAAAGCTGCAACAAAGAGAGTAAATCATACAAGTTATTTTTTAAAAAAAGTAAAACACATTACAAACAATTCCCACCTAATTTCAAAGTACAATTTCCACTGTTAAAAAAATAATTTGAAATTCCTGGATTGAATCTGGTTGATCTTCAACCCACTGAAGTCACTGCAAGACCCTTTGTTACCTTTAGGGATAAAAGGAAAAGCCAAAAAAACTTTGTTCCTATTATTATTAAAAATTATTCCTATTTTTAATATGGTACAGTTGACCTGTTGTACAGTATCAGGGGACTCCTAAGCAATGCAGTTTTTGCCCTTCTTGTCTCTTTCTCTTATGTTCTTCCAACACTTTGGTGTAAATGAAAGTCAAAATGTTTTCCTGAAATTCAGCATTAGAATAGATTAGACTAATTCAGTTGGAAGGAACCCAAAATGACCACCTAGTCCAATTTCTTAACCTATTCAGGGATGACCAAAAGTTAAATCATGTTTTAAGGTCACTGTCCAAATGCTTCTTAAATTCTGGCAGGTGTGGAGCACTGACTGTCTCTCTAGAAAGCCTGTTCAAGGTTTGGCCACCCTCTCAGTAAAAAAATGCTTCACAATTCCCCTGATGCAATTTTGATCACTCACACATATCCAATTAATAGATAGCAGGAGAACTGCACTTGCCTCTCCACTTCCTGTCCTCTGGAAACTGAAGAGAGAATGAAGTCACTCCTTAGCCTACTTTTCTTCAAACTAGACAAACCCAGGGTCCGTAATGACTCCTTGCGCGGCATTCCTTTCAGCCATCTCGCCAGTTTTGTTGCTCTCCTATAGACACATTTAAGCAGCTTCACATCCTTCTCAAATCAGGGAGACCAGAACCACAGACAGTACTCCAGGTGAGACCTCAACAGTGCTTAAGGCAGTGGGATAATCATCGCTTTTGACTTGAATCAGAAAACATAAAATATCGTTTTAATTCTGTGGTCAAAAATTATGGGTTTTTGAAAGGATTTTTTTTGGTGGCTTTTTGCTCTTTCAAAATTGATTGGCTTTGTTTTTACTTTGTTTACAGCACTGAATTTATCAAGATAAGATTAAATATTTGAGTATTCAAAAACACGGTTGCTCATTTAAAGTTCTCTGTTCTAGAAAAATTATGAAAGGGAGAGTATATTTTTTTGATAAAAACTTGAACATTTTTTATTCTTTTACACTGCTTAATACATGAGGGGCTGATGGCTCCTGGGAGCAGACTGGCAGAGTATTATTTGGGTTTCCCCACCTTCTGTGGTTCCTTTGAGCATCTTTGTGGGTGTGTAGATGAGTTTTGCCATGTAACCTAACCTCAACCTTAAAAGTTAAGTACAGGTCTGAGTCTCTGAAGGCTGGTGTAGATAGGTCCAAATGCCACTTGCTCATACCCTGAGCTGGTTGGCTGCACACTGGCTGGGCAGTACACCTCATGTGGTTGAGGTACCTATCCAGCCAGAAAAAAGCCCAAACACAGAAGCATGGTTCCACCCCGCTCACAGTGCAGACACATGACTTTATTTAATTACTCTCTAAATATTTAACCTTTCATCTATCTCCATGTATAAAAAATAGACATCATAAAACACACTAGTCCATTCACTGAGGTATTGTGAGACTGACAATCACTGAATTGTCAAACTAATGTTATTTTTAGAAATTACCAATATTTCTCCAGATAGAAAGGTTTAAAGGCAAATGCCTTCTAGTTTTCCCCACTGTTTTATTTTCATTCCAGCTTGCTATGGTTCTGCTCTTCTAGGAACTGAATCAGGAGGCTGAGTTGTGGCCAGTAGCTGAGAAATCAAGGATCTCAGCCTTAAAGACGGCCAAGTCCCAGCTCTGTCTTGAAAAGAATCTGCTATTTGTTTGCAAAATCCTTTAGATTTTGTCTCTTTTTTATCCCTTGCTGTTCATTTCCTGTTGTCATCATGTTGGCACTAAGGGAGAATAAAGGCCTGTATTCATTCAGCTTAGCTTCAAAACTTAGTAACAAAATTAAATTGAGGCAAGCTTCAGCACTCAAAAAATAATCAGCTTTCTGAAGGTAGCAGTCCAATGCTACTGACTTCCCTAAGAGACCTGAATGTACATGTGGCACCTGCACCCTGCAACCCAGGAAAAAGTGTACTGCCATTGCTGGTAGTAGGCTACTGGCTTTGTAGTCAGTTTGCAAGGCCTCAGGACTGAAAGTTGTCAGCTTTCTTTTCTCTGGACTTATCTTGCGTGGAACTCTGTTTCAACTTGGTTTATCTGTAACTGCAATTTTCCTAAAGTTGAGCTGGCTACACTTAATTTGGAGTTTTCATTTTTCATATGGTATAACCAAAGCTTTGTACAGATAATAGTAAATAGTAATTTTTCTGTGTAGGAGAATTTTTATTATTCTAACAAAAATAAATACGAAGAAGTATAGACTGGTATGAAAGCAGAATCCCCTTTTCTTGGTACAACCTGTTACCTCCTTGTTATCCAGTTAATAAATGCATTTTAATAGCTCAACATGAAGTTCACAAGAGGATCACAGGCCTAAATAGTATTTTGATTATTATTTTTAATGCTTTCCATCTCGTTTAATTTTTTTCCTGCTGAAACGACTAAAAGGTTTGCCAAAAGCACACTGGCAAACGGAAAGTACTCAGACAATGAACATCTTATCCAATGTTTAAAGGATAATTAGAGTATTATATGTCTTCAAGAATAATGTCCCCTTTTATTAGTCATAAATTGTTCATTTCTATGGATTTTTATTACCTCATGTCAGTATTGTTTTTTAATATTTTAAAAGCACAAAAATATTTCCAATTTTGTGCATTCAGAGCTCCAATGTTAGTATAAAACAACTTCAATCTGACCTCCTAAAAGTTATTGTCATTCATGAGCAACAATTTAGGTCAATTAATACAGATGTGTCTGGTAGATGGCTGGCTGTTACTCGATGTTGGCCTGCAATCTATTTCAGTAGAGATAAGAGCAGAATTAACAGGATATACATTAAGTGACTTTTTATTATAAAGGTTCCACAGCTTCCTGGGAGAGGGGGTTAAATCTGTTCAAGTTTCCATAACTTGGCACCATGTTCTGCCATATTATTCACTCAATCTTTTATGAATTGCAGAATAATTTATTGTATTTGGTTATCTGGCTAATGAGCTATTTTATGCAGCTGCTTTCTTGAGATTATTCTGCCTCATTGATTAAGGTAAGAAAAACAAAATAGCAATCTCTTTCCCCTGAAGATATAACATTTGAAATATGATGATTACTTTGGGCAAAATCTCAGACTTGTTTTTTTTGCTAGAATTAAAAAAAGCCAAGTGAACATGAAATTACTGCAATACAAAAGGTCTACTTTTTTCTCTAGCCCTCAGCAAAATTTTGGTCTTCCTTGGGTGGATCCTCAGTTGTTGATCTACATAGGAATATCCGTGAATCCCTGCTGATATATGAAGATGGACTGGTTTTGGAATACAAGTTGATCAAACCATCATAGGAAAGGTAAGAAGTGCCCATTTAGTCTACATAACAAACAACATCATACACACCTTTATCAAAGGTATTTGATGTGATCAAAATAAGTGATGAAACTTCCTGAATTTGCTCATTTTTGGGGCTGCTGGAAGGATGGGCTATTTGTTCTCAGCTTCAAATTCAGAAGTCATTATAGGACTATCTAGAGAAAGAATTTGCTTTTAACAATTTCTTCACAGACTAGAGTCTGTGTTTTGAGGGTAACAAGTAGAGGAGTAAAGGAGAGTAAAAAACTGTAAGGAGGAATGCAGTGAAAATAACAAGTAGTCAAAGTACAATGTCAGTAACATAAGCTGAGAAATTAACACTGAGGAAAAACAAAGATCTCTCTCTACTTGGAGCTCCTTTTTGACTTATAACTTTCAGGACTAAAACTTCATTCCCTGGACTTAAGACTGAGGAGCAGCTGTTCCCACAAAGGAAAATAACTTGCCCTTCCACTCTACTGTGGTTCAGATCCTAATCCCCAAATCATTCCCATTACACAGACAATTTAATTCCTGGTCTCTCTCTTAGAATAAACTAATTCATTTTCTCCAGGATGAAACCTAGGGGTTTTGGGAAAACACTTTTCCCCATGCTACATCCAGGAAGTGGAAGGGAGTTTTGCACTTCTGCTCAATCAGTCACCCAACATAATCCTTAGCAGGTATTTCATATCCAACAACCCCAGATATCTTCATATCATTCTCTAAAATGTGCAACACATGCTCTGCATCATTAGAGAACATTATTCTGGTGAACCCTGGCATCATTTCAGACATTTTAAACAAGAAAACAAAAGAAAACAAAACAAGACAAAAAGAATTCTTGCTGGTGTTATATCTCTGGGTCCTGCTAAAGGCCAATCTCTGGCCCCAAGAAAAGGCCAGTGCAGGAAAACACAATCTATACTATAGGGGGATATCACTGAGCAGTGTGGATGCAAGCTGATCTGCCCTTTCTGGCATAGGATCCAGAGATTGTTCTCCAAATGGATACCTTTCATAGCGTAGATCTACTAAAGAGTTCTCAGAGCAGAGACAGAATGACAGAATCAGGGAATATGTTGAGTTGGAAGGGACCCACAAGGATCACAACTCCTCACCCTGCACAGGACCATCCCCAAGAGCCACACCATGCGCCCGAGATCATTGTCCAAATGCTTATTGAACTCTGTCGGGCTTGGTGCTGTGACCACTTCCCTGGAGAGCCTGTTCCAGTGCCCAACCACCATCTGGGTGAAGAACCTTTTTCTAATATTGAACCTAAACCTCCCCTAACACAACTTCAGGCCATCCCTTTGGGTTCTGTCACTGGTCACCAGAGAGAAGAGATCAGTGTCTGTCCCTCCCCTTCCCCTTGTGAGGATGTTGAAGACCACAATGAGGTCTCCCATCGGCTTCCTCTTCTGAGGCTGAACAGGCCAAGAGACCTCAGCTGCACCTTGTATGGCTTCCCCTCAAGGCCCTTCACCATCTTCACTGCCCTTCTTTGGACGCTCTCTAATAACAATGTCTTTTTTATAATGTGGTGACCGAAATTGCACACAATATTCAAGGTGAGGCCGCACCAGTGCAGAGCAGAGTGGGACAATCCCCTCACTTAGTTAATTTCTCTTTAGCAAGACCTTTTGTACAGAAGACTAAAGAAACAAGGGAAGCTTTTTTAAATGAGTACATAACACTTTAATCACCAACTTTACTTCATGTAATGGAAAAAAAATCCGAAAATAAATGCTACATAATTTGGATAGTTTAATTGCTTGACTTTCATATATGGGCTAATTCAAGTATTTAGCCCCTGCTGCAAGTGTATGTAAAGTTTCTCTGGTAGAGTTACACACTCACTTCCACTATTTGCTTAAATCAAAAAATGTGAAAGTAAAAGGACTAGGAGTCACAGATCAAACTCATAGCTATATGACAACTGCTATTATAATTCTACCAATGCAATGCAGTCATAAACTTAGTTTTGCTTAGCTAAGCCAGGTTTATGGTTATTTTGCATTGTCAGAGTGGAACAAAGCATCTAGAAGGTACCACGGTGTCTGGTTTTCAGATTGTAGTTGTATAAGCTGCGAGACTGGTAGTGGTAAATCATATGGTTCATTGTTCACCTTCTCTCTCTACTATTGGCATGTGACTAAAAACTTATTTCAGGCCTTAATTCTAATTCACTTCACTGGGGTTTTGTTGATTTGGAGTTTCTGGGGTTTTTTTACATAATTCAAGTATGTTTTAGCTAAGTTGTACTTCATGGGATAGCTAGAAATACAATCTTTCTGAGCAAGCGGTGCCAAGCCTTTTCTAGTACTGGAAGAGGTATTGCTGTTAGCTACATCATGCCAAACCAATTGCATACAAAAGTCAATTCATTAGTTTGCAATACTGTAATAAAGTCTACATACAAAGAACCTCATAACCATGCAGATTACATTTAGTATTAAGGTACAAACCTTTATCACAACTGCTGTGCCTGTATTGATAGTGTATGGACAAATAAATATCATGAGTGAGCTAGACAACTTTGAAAAATGAATCTTTTTACTTTTCACAATATCTTTCTTGGCAAAGTTGACTTGCTTTAATGGTAAAGCAACATGGCTAAGAAAAAGCAGCAGACTGATACCATATATGTATGCATTTTCCCCCTCTCAAAACAATATGAGAAAACATGTATTAGCTTTCAGCCTAATCACAATCAAGCAGTCCTATAAGGAAAAGTGGCCTATTGACAAATCTATTTTATAAAAGAACGTCTGTGAACCAGCAGCCTTCTGGGAAATACCAGTACGAATTATTCAGTCATCTAACTGAACTCGTGTTGAACCATTTTCCTTTTCCTTCCCTTTGAAGGGTTTAGCAAAAGCTCAAAAAAAATCCAAAACTTCCGTGCTGCTGAATAATGAATGCAGACTGTTCTTCAGTCCAGTAAACACTGCATTTTTGTAAAGAAAGAGAACAGCTGATGCATGAAATCAAGCTTTTGAAATCACATATTTCAAGAAAAATTCTCTGAAGATACAAGTTTCAATAGACATCAGCCTACAATCCTTTTCTGCATGAATATGAAACCAGTTAAACAGTAAAGGCAAGAATATTGGGTTTGTGTGTGTAGGTGTGTTCGGCCTAGCAGAAAGGCTGCTTATCCCTGTAGGCTCTCACAGGCCTGTGGAGTAAAAGTGGTTTGTGCATCAGTGGTTCTCTGTGGGCTCCCAGAGCATGTCAAACAGCCTATGACATGCTCTTCACCCAGTATATGGGAAATATTGCTTTAAAACCTGGTGCCAAGAAGGGAGTGTAGTTGAGAGAGGGGAATATTGGGTCTTACAGATGCCGACAGTAAATGTACATTCCAGAGAGTGGTTAATGGTCAAGAAAATCAGGGGTTCACTGAGGCAAGACAGAGAGGAATGTCCAACTTGTTCTTTTGATTGATGGTCAGCAGAATGCCAAGGATCAAGAGAAAATAAGCACAAAAAGATATTTCAGTAGGGAAAACAAGGCATTAATAGTGAATATTATGCCTAACACTGATGATGATTTATCGTCTGGCTTGCAGACAAAACCACCAATCTGGTACTGCTAATAACATGAGAGGCATGGAAAAGACCTTTTTCAAAAATGATAGAGTACACAACAGCCACAATGTTTCTTTTGGAGGTTTGTTTCCCTGTCAGAATCTCCTGTAATCATTCAATTTGCAAGGCCATCAACACAGAAAAAAATCTAAGGTGCCAGTTTAAGATTCAAACTGAAAATATTTCTGGTCAAAAAATACAGTTCTAACTTCTTGCTTGAGACAGAGTAAATCTAACTTCATGATGTGAAGTAATTGGGTACGAGGCACTTACACCTATGGAAAAACATTTATGTGACAGGTTTATGTTCTGACAGTAAATATATGACAAAACCTGTTTTTTTCAGGGAACACATGGTTTACACATGATAATTTATTTTTCTGAAATAAATGAGCTTTAATATATTTATTTTTTTCTTAACTAGTGATAAATGAGCACTATGAAATATCTTGCTCAGCAGCTCAATTCTTCCTTTGCCCAAGATTTGAATAGCAATTTCTCATCTTAAAAATATCCCAACTGTCAAGTAACAGAGTCTTTCTATTATATGTTATCTCAATCTGTATTTAAGTAATGTATAGTTATTCAAGGCAGAGGGGTTGAGGGAGACATTTGAAAATACTCAATGATTAGGCAATTTACCTGAAAGGTTATTTACACTGTTTCAAACCCTATTCTAAATTGGACAAAGGTGTGAATTGTGAGGCTACAAGATATTCCTAGGAAACTTATTTCAACCATTTTTGTTGACATTCTTCCACTTCAGATAAAATGCTCAAAATGTGATTGAGATGCAGAACAAGATTAGCTCTCCAGTCCTCTAGCTAGGACACTTGCTCAGAAGATGGGAACACATGGCTGCCTCTCTCCAGTAAATATTTAATTGAGTATATGCAGTGTAACTGTGTCAACATGAGACACTGAGAGAGCCTTTTAATGTTAGTTTAAGTTAAGGGCAAGCATTTATCGAAACAAGAGGAGTGAACTGAACCTAGGTTTTTCACATCCTGCATAAAACTGCTTGAGCCCCTGAGCATATGAGAACTTCCTCTTCTTCTGGGTCCTTGAGTTTGGGGTTGGATTTTTTTTTTTATTAGAAATAGCCACTGTTTTTTCATGGATTTATTAACTAGTAACACTAATGTTTCTTCCACTGTTACCACAAACTGACATCCACAACTGAAAAGTAATGATGAGTGCATGTTTGCAGCCCCTGATAACCTAGAACAGAGCAGAAATGTATAGTCATTAAAAAGATAATGGAGCAGTTAGTTTGTTATACTAAACCACTGGTTTTTAAAAGAATATTCACAGATGATACCAAATTGCAGGGGAAGATCCTGACGTGCTGGAATGCAGGGCTTCTCATTCAGAGAGAATTCAACAGGTTGCATAAACAGGCTAGCAGGACCTTCATAAAATTTAATAAAAGCAAATGCAAGGTGCTCTGTCTGGGAAGGCAGAACACTGTCCATTTGCCCAGCTAGAAAGCAACTTCGAATAAAACTACTAGCAAGTCCTGGTGAACAACCAACCAGTTGAACACAAGCTATTGGAGCGCCCTGCTACAGAGAGCATTAATTCAGGGCTGTAGCAGCAGGAGTTCAGAAAAAGGACTAGGGGAAGTGGTTGCTTCACTGCATTCAGTGTACGTGAGTCTGCATTTTCAGTACTGTGTCTCGTTTTGGTATCCCCAGTACAGGAAAGACCTGGACATAATGGGGTGGAGGGGACACAGGTATTAGGAAAAAGTCGTAGATGAACAGAGAACTGGACCTGTTCAGCCTGGAGAAGAGCAAGGTCAAGGGAGAGCTTATGTCTGTCAGCAGCTACCATACAATGTATGCAGAGAGGATGGAGCCAGATCCTTCTCAGATGTTCATAGCAGCAGAAGACAAAGAAATGAACACAGGCTGGAACTAGAGAAACTCTAATAAAAATAAGGAATTTTTTTAAATCACAGAGAGGATTTTTAAACAACCTGCCCAAAGAAATTTTGGAATATCTGTCACTTTAGATATTTAGAACTTAGCTGTACATGGTCCAGAACAACCTGATCTAAGTAGGTTCAGCTCTGAGGAGAAGATTGAACCAAATGACTTTCTGTCAACCTTCAGCAAACTTTCAGTAAACTGAGTTTCAGTCATTTTATGTCTGGGCCATTTTATTTTCCGATACAAATTACTGTAGATCATGATATAGGTAGAATTTATATTTCCTTGCTATTCTTAAAGGATGTAATGGCTAAATTTTAAAATTATTGGTCAATGTAAAGCATTTTTTTTCTACTTTATAATAGGCATCTTTATTCCTCTCCCTATTCACCTTCTTTATTCTCCAGCAAATACACTAAGAGTATTCTGTATTTTCCTGTATACATCTAGTATCTTCACAGTATTTAGGGTAATAACCTATACAGACTACATTACATATTATTACTTGTTTTCTTCTTCCATCCATCTTCCACCAAACTGCTGCAAAATTAATAGTGTTCCTAAAAATTAGATATATTCTTACTGTGTTCTAAATAAAAAGTCTTGGTCCAGCTTTTGCACAATTTTGTATATAAGATATTTAACCTAAATTATTTTCAAATAATTTTTTTTAACATGGGAAGTATGTGTATGTGTGTTTAAGAGAAAGAAAAAATAAATTTGTCATTTATCACCAGCTGGCTGAAATGTACAAATCTCAGACCATGGTGGGATAACTTTGTTTCACTATCATTCAAATACTAATACAAAAATATATCATGCCTACTTTCAGATATGCACAAATAGATATGTATATGCACACAAATATATGCACACCTATAAAAATTTCAGAAGAAAAATGAGCCTCTCAAACTCAGTAGTAAATGTGAACACGATTTATATAGGTTTTATGTGGATAATTTTCTTTTTGGCTTTTATATCAGAGACAAAAAAGTGTTTATATTGGCAACACCTCTTCCACGTACTGAGTTACATATACTGCTTCTGAAAATGAGAGACTCTTTTAAAATGGACACGCCTGAAAAGCTTTTTCTCTTACAAGTATAGTTTCAAAGGTGAAAGCATTGTGTTCTACCATAACCTTTCACACAGGTATTTTATCTTAGGACATATCACTTGTTCATTATTTGGAGAATATCACAGGATTGCAATTGCCTTGTTATTAATTTCTTTTTGTAACTGTGTGCAGGAGAGGCCAAGGCCTTTGAAGTCCGGGAGTGGTGTTGTCCCTTTGGATTTCTCTTCTTCAGCCTAGCAGGAATATTTTCTGTCTTGCAGTATGGATCAGGGGTCATTCTTGCTGCTTGAAGAATCACCTAGCTTGTTATCATAGTGTGTTATTTATATTCACTTCCAGAATTATTTCTGGATTTAAATCGCTTTTAATCTTGGTGTATTAGACTTTGTTATGCTGTTTCAATTCAGAGATAAACATGGGCAAGAAGAGAGGAATTTTGGAGCTAGAGATGTGTCAAGAATTAAGCTGAAAGAGTATGGGAGGGTTTTCATTTGTAATATCATTTTTGGAAGCTACTTTTGGTCGAGGGGTAAAGCAATCACCTAGCAGCAGATTTGTCTCAACGGGTATGTATCTTTCAAATCTTTCACACAAAGTTGTCTTAAAATTCTAATACATAGCATACATGTCTAACTTACCCAGCTAGAGCAGCTTCCACAAGTTTTTAGTAGAAAAACATAAAAATAACTCTAGGATTATATCCATGGCTCATCCAGATCACTATTCTGTCTCCAGGATTGACTGAAGGACCCACTACCTGGGGAAAGTAAATCTGGTCACAGGGCAGCTACTTGGTAAAAGCAAATCTGGAAGGAGGGAGGGATAGAGAGGCTGGGCTAAAACATGAACCAGAACACTTCCAAACTTTTGAGTTCAAATGGCCACTATAACTGCATCCCACGAATACAAAAAATATACTGGAGAGAGTTCAATGTATTTATCACAGCTTCTCTTAGCCCTTTCAATAAAAAGAAGAGCCAAGGGAGAATGATGAGAGGCAGATGTAGCATGTTCTGACCACATCTGCAGCACGGGCAATGGGGAGAACAGGGCTTTGCAGCAGCCAAAGCCATGGAACTGCTGGTCAGCCTGGATATTGCTTGTGATTACCCAGAATTTCCAACTTGTTAAAAGATGTTATCCTGCTGTCAAATGTAAAGGTGGTTTTGCAGTTCACTTATGCACAAGTCTGCTCAGCTTAGCCAAGCAGAATTGTTGTAGGAGCAGCTCTCTGAGAATAGGTCTGGTATGTGGTTACTGACTTCTGAGGGGCTGTATTTGGCCTGTGCATAGCATAAAAAATGTGGGAAGAGGGAGAGGCATCTGTGAAATCTTACTTTCTTCACACCTGGACTTGAGGCCCAGAGTCTCAGTGAGTCAGTCATTCCATGTCAGTCCCTGAGATGAAGCAGCAAATATATCTGACAACAAGAGGAAATGTTGCAGCTCTGCACTCCTTTTGCCAAACACACCAAAAGACTTTCATTCAGATGTAATACAACCTTTTCATTTGCCCAGTACAGAAATCTCAACTCTTCTGCACATACACACACAAAATCAGGGGAAGGAACAGAACTCTTTTTTAATTTCCAAATAAAGCCACAATGTATTCCCTAAGTAGGAGAATTCAGAAAGGTAGATACCCTTCAGTTTCTTCATGTTCTGTTTAATTATTTGAAATTTCCCATAGATCATGCACATAAAAGGCATATATATACACAAATCACATATATATTGTACATAAACACATACACAATCATTCAGGAAGATGTTCTCGACCCCCTGTTTTGAGTGGTGTGAATATACATTTCCTCTTTTGTAAAGTCTGTAGCTAAAAAAAAAAAATACTTCTGTGTATTTCAACAGGTATACAGTTATACTGAGCAAAAATAATATACAGAGCAAAAAAATAGCAATTATCAAGTATTCTTACTATAATAAATCTTATTCTCCTTTTCCCAGTAGCCAGTTCCCTAATGTTACCAGATTTTGGATCTTGCTGTTTCCCTAGCCTTTGCTCTTTCTGAAGATCCTTCTTGAAAAAGTTGTCAGTGACAGCTGCAAAAAGTGACATCATCTTGAAATAATATCTGGAGTATATTTTTGAGGTTAAACTTATTTCATTTAAATTTTGCATGTAACACAGACATAAGCATGGATTCATCTGACATGGAGAATGTATTAAAATTGTATAAAGGACACATTCAGATTTTTTCTTTGCTGCAACTACTACTTAGAAAGTTTTCAGAATATTCAATATTCAAACATGAAGCCAAAAACATGCTTCTCAGGAGCAAAATGCTGCAGAAATGCATTGAGTCATTCAGAGCAAGCTGCAAAACAGGCTGAGGTATCTTTCACTGGCGTCAGTTTAATTCACTCAAATTAAGTAAATCCTGATTAAACCACCTGTATTGCAAAGCCAAACAAAGAAAATACTTGATCATCTTTAGTAACACAAGAAGTTCTTGGACCACCAGAACTCATGAAGCCTGATTTCCTATGGATTTGCTTCTTATGGTTGACTGCAAGCTTTGATTGAAACTTTGTGGGGAAATTTCCTCTTCTAAGTGGTTTCTTAGGTATTCAGTAACAGGGAGACTTAGCTGCAGCGAGTGACAACCCACAGTCATCAATACCTCCAATATCTTTTTTCATCACTTTAGCTGTGAATTACTTAAAGAAACATCTTTGTATGAGAGAGCGTTCCTTAATGTACAATTTGACTGAGATTTGTTACAGTTTGCTCAATTTAAGGAGAAAACAGGATGAGATAGGTAAAGAGGATTAAAAAATAAAGAGAGTTAGTATGGCTTCATAAACATTGATCCTTAGGAAAATACACTAAAATATTCAGTAATAGAATGAAAGTCTTCCATAGCCATAATCAAATCTGGTCTCAATCACACTTTTTCTATGCTAGCATATCATGATGTCCAGTCCTGACCCATCCCCAGTTACATAAGGAAATCTTCAGGAGACAGAGAACAAAAGAAAAGATTTCTTTGAAAAGCATTTTTAAAGTAAGAACTATAGACCTAGAAGGTGTAAATCAGTGTGGATTCTTGGACAAGATAATTTTAATAGCCATTTATTCAGAAAAAATCAGAGTAAAATAGATACTTTCTATCTTGAGTAATTGCCAAAAGAGAGGAAGAAAGAATGGACATAGATAAATCCAAAATCTCAGAGTCCCTGTAATATCACTAAGACAATCTCTTCTGAAATGATACATTGCCGCAGTACAGATATGTGAAAGGATCAACACTTGTACAGTTTATATCCTGTTCATTGACCCTCAAGTGCATTTACAATACTCTCATGGGCCTACCAAGAGCTTCACGTGTTGCCACTATGTGAAAATATGTTCTTACAAACAATCACAGCTTTTCATCTTATGTGTGAAGATTATGATTGCTGGGAACAAGGATGAATACAAAGTGGTCTTAACAAGAAATAGTTTGAAAAATATTGCTGTAGGTCTGTGAACTATGATGTATTGAAACTTCATGGGCTTCCAGTCTCCCATGCTATTCTTGCCTATTTCTGCTGCAATGCAAAGCAGAAATGGCAATAAATAAACTTTTACTCAAGAAGGTTACCAAAGAGCCAAATATATATATAGGAAATATACAATTATCACCTTCTTTGATAATGATATCTAAATATCTTTTCTGCCTACTTCTAATACTTTTTGAGATTTATTTAATTTGAGGTCCTTTTTTAACCCTTTACTATGCGAGAGTTTAAAATTGTTTTAATATGTGTTTTCCAAAATCCAGGATAATTCAAGAGTGTGCATGTGTACTGTGAACTTACGTGTGATACGTATGCTAGTTGACCCTGATCCCTCACAATAAGGACACTGAATGAAGTTTTATTCCTTATGAATACTCTAACTTGCATGGCTTATTTGTTAGCCATGGGAGGTGGGCATTTAATCTGTCAAACATTTGTAAAACACCAAAAGCAATGCAACCTTTGACCTGGATCACTAAAAACGCACCCACTTTCTAGTGGTTTTTCTGTTCGCCCAGCTTGTTTCATATATTTGTCCCATGTCTTATGAAGCATGCAGACAGGGTACGATCTTTGACATTCAGCCACCTGTGTCCCATACTTTTAGTGTGAAAGAAATAAATGACAGGCATGGAGATTAAAAACAGGCCTGCCTTTCTCTTTCCATCTCTCTATTTTTCAGAGTTTTTTGCCTTCCTACTTTTTTTCTTAATTCAGGTGTTTTGCCAGATGACCTGCAAGATCTATCTGTGCTTTAAGTTTTAAAAGCTTCTATTTCCACTGATTTTTTTTTAGATATGTGTTACATAGCTTTAAATGACCAACTATCGTTATATTTTGTGCAAAAAATTTGAGATTAAATCATTCTCCCAATGAAATAGACAGTAAAGGCATCATTGGCCTCAATAGGAATGATGGAAGGTATGTGACATGTTTTTTTCATAGTACAATAAAAATTACAAAAGAGGTTTTTTCATCTGAACCATATTTCTATTTCTCTCCTACCCTTAATACCAGAACCTGTGGATTCTTTCCTACATTATTATAGGGACATTATTCATTTTAGTCATACTCTGGATCAAAACATATTTCTAAGTGGAAAAAAATGTGCAAAATGTATCATTTTATCTCTGCAGCATTTACTTATGCCTATTACCATTAAGGGATGTTAAGACAAAATAAGAATTATCTTGCTTAGCTTCAGGTGTTTCAGAGTTGTTCCACCCCCTCCAGTGCAAGGAGGCTGGATCATCTTTGTCTTGGATTCAGCGAAGATGAGACTGTTTCCACTGGGACAGGGAAATTGATTTGGACTACTTCAGGCATAAGTTTCTAGTGTTGTTGCAGACACTTTTCCATATGCTGTTGGGCTATCATCTGCTCTTCTGGAAGGGCACAGATATTTCTCTCTCCCATAATTTTGTTGGCCATATGTGGATATCTCAATAATATCAGTGCTGCATCTCAAATGAGACAACATGCTTACATTTAGGAAACACAACCTTTTTTCTTATGGGAATTCACTGAAATGAATCCTACCCACACTCTTCAAATACCACAGTTAATTTCAGTAGAAACACTTGTAGGTGAGAGGGAATATTTCATTAGCTGACCCTCCACAAACACAGTAGATTCCAGGAAGGGATACTGAAAGTCGGTGGAGCTCTGTTGACTGTAAAAATTAAGATGAAAACCATATCCAATAAAATGGTAGTCATATACAAGAGAATACTGTAATTCCCCACATATAGTTTGATGTAATCAGATATGAAATGAGGTTATAAATATAAAAATCAATAATAACATTATTTCATAATTCATAATCTCATACTTCCTTTACCATGCTGTAAAGAGATAAGAAGATGCCAAAGATCTAGCCACAGCTGCAAGAGTAACTTAAATGAAGGCAATAGCAGAATCAGTGGTTTGTAAAGTTGAGAGGGAGACATTAAAAAATAAAATAGCAGTATCTCCTCACACTGCTGCTGCCAGATGGCTTCAATCCTTCCATTCTTCAACTTCTGGTCTGATAGCTGAGCCAAAATTAAAAAATATACCAGATGCATTTTTTTGAACTATGTCCCATTTTATGTTCTCCTAATCAAGACTAGGGGAAGGATGAGGGAGAATAAGTCAGATATACAGTGGTTTATATTCTTTTTAGGGAGAAAAGAACCAAAAATATTTTTAAAAAAACAACAAAACCTTCAAGTGGAACACAGGAAGTAAAAAAACTAGTCACAGGAAGCATGTAGAAAAAAATGTTTATTTAAGCAGAAGACTAGCTAAGGAGACAGGAATGAAGAAATATCCAGGCATGAGCTGGCAGTAGAAAGGAAATAGTGTCTATTACATGCCAGAGAAGAAGAAATAAATGGGCCACCATACCCATGCTGGAGGTACATTCAGTAGCAGGACCAAAAGATGTGGAGCTGTTAGACTGAGTACAAAGGAGGAACATGAAAATGATCAGAGGGCTGGAGCATCTCTCCTGTGAAGGAAAGCAGAGAGTTGGGATTGCTCAGCCTGAAGAAGACAAACCTCCAGGGAGACCTTATTGTGACCTTTCAATATATAAAGAGGGCTTATATGAAAGATGGAGATAGACTTTACCTGCAGTGATAGAACAAGGACAATGCTTCTAGTCTGAAAGCAGGTAGGTTTATATTGGACATAAGGAAGAAATATTTTATTATGAGGGCAATAAGACATTAGAACAGTTTGCCCAGATAAGTTTTGGGCGCACCATCATTGGAAGTGTTCAAGATCAGATTGAATGGGGCTTTAAGCAACCTGATCTAGTGAAAGATGGTCTTTAAAGGTCCCTTCCAACCCAAACCATTCTATGATTCTATGAAACAAGAGCCATGGCTTCTAAAATATAATGTATCTCAATGAACATAAAGTTAGTTTTCCATTATCCAAAATATTGATTAACTTGAATTATGTATCTTTCCAAAAGTGCATGGGTTCTAAAATTCCCTGAACATGGATCAGAAACAACTCAGACTGAATCCAGTCACACTTACTGACTCTTGTTCAGTGCTTGCTATGTCAAATCCAAGGTGGTTTCTGAAAAAAATTCAGTTAATTCTCTTATTTTGGTTTTTTTTTTTTAAAGTGGAACTCTAGTGTGTTTCAGGTGTGATTGTTCTATATCACTTTAAGAAGACTGAAATTTTAATTAAAGAAACAATAAATGTCAATGACAGGATTTTTGCATGATGCATTACACTTTCATGTAAGTCGCAGCATATGCTTTCAAGGTAATAGATGGAAATAAGGTGTATTTGCAATTGCTTTCTTCATCTATCTAATTAATGTAAAAAATAATATGACTATTGAGCACCACGTCCCCCTTTAAAATATACTTTAAAGAATAGAAACAGAATGGGGTAATAGTTCTTTTTTTTTCCTTAATTACTTAAGATTTCAGAAAGACCATATCTAATTTTGACTTCTTATTACTGGAAGTGTGGCTCAGAATGCCCTGCAAATTTGACCACACAGTCTCATTCCATTTATTGCTGAGAATACCAGAATTGTTTGATTTGTTTTTTTCAAAACTACTAAAAATTACAAAACTGCAGACTATTTTTGAAATATTAATATGTTGCTAACAACCTCTGTTAAAAATATTCTAGGTGATACCAGTGAAGTTACAAGCTAACAGGGTATTCAATCAACTTTCATGACTGTGAAGTTAGGCCGATCTGAAATAGTTTGGAAATCTCAAGACACATCTTTTTCAAATAAGACTTTTTTTTTTTTTTTTTGCTGCTCCAACTTTCTGTCATCTGAAAGTCACTCATCTTTGCAGTAGTCATTAAATGATTTTTTATGGGTTCTTATACTTCCTGCAACACCAAAGTATTAAAATTTCTTTTTTTTAATCTATCTCATTTTGCAGTATACCCCAAATGATATGTGTTTAAATTGGAAAAGACGGTTCATAGACTGTAGTGAGAAGTACAGTAGCCCTTTGTTCCTGTGGGAACTCATCCTGATCTTTGGGATAGACACCTTTTACTCCGCAGCATATCTTTTTCATAGACAGTTTCTTTGTGTCATAGCCCTCTTCCTAAAACTATAGCCCCCAGCCACCAAATTCTTTGAAGAGAAAATAGACTTGGCGTTCAACTCTTCGTGCTGAAGAAAGTTGAGCCATACGACAGAAGACAGATTTGACGTGGTCATGAGAACTCAACACTGTGTGGCAACGCAATGTCCTATTACAATCTAGAGATGTAGGAAATGTTCCAGTATGCTCATCAGTTTTGCAATAACATAATATATTTCTGTTTTGTTGAATAAAATGGACATTTACTTTAGAGTCAAATACTTCAGAAATAAGTCACCAGGATTTCAAGCTGAATTAATGTAGTTATGAAAGACGTGATTTGTAACCGGTTGGCAGCTGCTTTTGGTTAGAATGTTTTTAATCTCTGCAGCATAGAAATGTGCTTCCCATAGTTAACGGATGTATTATTGGCAAAGGACAATGAAATAAATTCCAGATTCTATTCATCCTTCACAGTGATGTTTTTTATCATAAAAACAATTACTTCACTTGTTTCATTGCTGTCAGGATAAAAATCAAGGCCTCATTTGACCCTACGCTACAGAGTAGAGTGTTCTCCTCTAATGGAAATGATTTCTTGTTTCCCACCTTTGTTCCTTCTGAGTCAACCAACCATATGAGGCCACGAACTCAGAGGTTACTTTAAATCACGTCCTGTGATTTTTGCTTCATAATTTCCACAGCATGGCAAAACTTTGGTTTTTCTGTGTAAGTTATTACCAGCTTTTATGAGTCTGGGTGAAAGTTGTACAGAAATTTTATGATACAGCCCTGCTAAAGAGGGCCAGATCCTTAATGTGGAAAAGTTTGGCATGCTTCACCAAGGCTAACTGGGCCATTCAGATTAACATGAACAAAAACCAGAGACAATTCTCGGTTTTGGAAAAAAATAGTAAGGAAATTACATTAAGACATAATGTAAATTTAGCAACATTTATAAGATCTTTGGTATCAGCAGGTCAGGCACACCTTCTAAATGAGAAAAATCAAAAACATCTATGAGTGACAAAATGAGAATTTAGAGGGAGTTTTTGATCCTTTAAGTGGAGACATAATTATTCTTTGTACTGTATTTCTATACTGAACAACTACTGAATAATTTGTGCTGCTAATCTGACCACATCCTTTAACATTGTATTAATTTGAAACTGTGATTAGCATCATGATTATTTTAATTCTGACAAAAAGAATTTAATTACAAAAGAAGCTTTTAAAAGGCAGAAATACACCTTCATAAGCTAGGAATTTAGCATCATAACTTTGTTTCTGATATTTAAAAACTCAAATAAAATCTCTCTTCTAGAATACAAAATTTTAGAGATGTCTGTGAAAATTGTGTATTGACTTAAGTGCTTATACACTTTTTCTTGTTTACTATTTGTTATTCACACTTTCTTTTAAGATTTCTTATGTCAAAGTATTCTAAAAATTCTGATTTTGATTTTCGGTGTGAGCACTGTCCAGATGTCTCTTATTTCTGCATATTTCTGTCATAAAAGAAATTAAAAAGTAAATTCCTTGTTTCTTTGCTCTTTATTTTCTTATTTAAAAGTTACTACAATATTTGCAGAAGATGGGATTTGAAATGAAGACACTAACACTAAGGGGGGAGAAAATAATTTTGGATAGTAAGAAAGGAAAAAAGGTTTGAGACAAACACTGCATTTATATGGTCTCTGAGAGTCAGATGTTTCTAAACTTAATTGTGGAAATATGTGAAACATTTGTTTCCCTGAAAGGAAAAAAAAATCAATTTTTACAGTATTCTCATTACATTAATACCTAACATTTCTCTCTGCATATCCATTATAATAATTATAATAACTAGCCATAGTGTTTAACTACTGCATAAACATCACAAACAAGCAGACCACTTATGCTGGGAATCCTGTTTTCTACAATTTGGAAATACGCATCTGAGTCTAGGTGAAAACTGGTTCAAACACACTTTTCTTTAGTGCTTCCTTCTGTTTAGCTAGGCTTTGTCCCTCAACAGGCTGGCTGTCCCAAATTCCACACTGATGTTCCTGACTCTTTGTCTTTCTTTGACAGATCATTTAGTAACTCAGCATTGTACATTCTTAGAACCAAAACACAAACTTTTAAACGCTTTAGGTTCCTCTATATGTAAACTTTCATTTGATGTCCTTGTTAGAACTAAGGAAAAGAAAATTATATGAAACTAAAAGTCATGTTGTCCATATATTTGCGGGGCTCAGTTCTAACCCACAGTATGGTTCAGACATATCTTCTAGACAAGGTGATTCATCATCAGATGGAAGCCCATCCATATGTACCAGCCTTTTTCTGCACTCGTTTACTTAATATAAATATTGTCCATTGATCACTCAGGATTGCAAGAGTTCTTTGTTCTTTTTGGGGGTTCTGCTGAAAATATTTAAAGTTATATTTGGCAAATTAAAGGAGGAAATTTACCCTAAATGTTGCAAACCAATTACTATATTGATGTGAAAACTCAGTACTCTTCCTATGAAAGACAATAGGAGCCTGGGCAACAAGACAATATTCCTAGTAGGTACAATAGATTTAGTTTCTTTCTCTTTCTGTAAGTAAAAACTCGCTCATTTTTAAGCTCCTTCTGTGAATTGAAGCAGTTTGCTTCCTATTATTCATATGTTTTGTTCTATTTCCTTTTGAGATGCTGTCATGACCTTGTAAGTAACAGTGCTTAAAAACCCTTCCAATGTCTTTACTATAGTCATTACTATCACAGAATCACATAAAGACAGTTTCGTGCAGCTGCAACCAGCTTCATGTAGTTAAATTGATATTACAAAAAGAGGAGAGTTTTCCCCTGCTTTCTTCACTGTTAGGGGTATTTTAGGTAATTCCAGATTTCTCAGCATGTATAGCTAGCAGATATTCTCTGGACTTCAACCAACTTGCTCTCCCTGCAGAGCTGACCACTATGGAAGGATTCCAGAGAATTCAGCATGGAAATTAAATTCTTGATGCAGGAGAGATACGAAGCCTTTACTGAACAACTCTGTAACATGTGTTGTTTTCCCTTAGAGCTTAAATACTGAAGGATGGCAAATATCCTGCAATTACATGTATTTCCTTAGGTGCCGTGTGGTTTTCATATGAAATCAAAATAATCTAAAATATAATGCAACAAGTAAACATGGGAGACAAGAATATTTTTAAAATTTTCGGTCCGTCAATTTTCTACTTTCTTTTTTTTTTTTTTACTTTTTTTTTAAAGATGAAAAAAGCACATGACAGCACAAATCCACAAAAAAAATATTGTCATCATATTTCTAGATGTAATATATCTTGGTTAGTATATCAATGCCAACCAACATTTCACCTAGCTTGGAATCAAATTTGGCAATGGTTTCACTCCAGAAAAAAAATGTTTTTACTGTGCAATGTTGTTCCTGGAAGTCCAACCCCTAGGGGCTCTCTGAGGAATGGCAACGGAGATGATGATATCCACATGTTAAAAGGGGGTTTGGGTTGTGCAAGAGTTAATATGCTCATTGTTTTAGCAAAAAATTCTAATTATCAAAGATCCTGATCTTTAGAGTCCAGATTATTTTGAGGCATTCATTGGGTAAATGACACACTATAAAAATTTAGTTGTTTTTCTTTTATTTTGAACACAAAAGAAAGTGACTATTCAATTGATTTTTGGAAGAGTTCATTGTCCCATGCAAACATGGTAGCATAATTATTTTTTTCAAACTATGGCCTCCTTTAGCTAGGTTTAGCCTAGACATTGGCAAGAATCACAGACCAAGTCTCTAGTCCAACACAATCACAATCATTTATTCATATTTTTACAGTCAGCTCTGTTTTTATTCTTCTTACCCTTCTCTTTCTTTTTTTTTTCTTTCTTTTTTTCTTTTTCCTGGCAAAATCCTCATCCTGTAAGCCATGTTCTTCACATCTATTCTTACACTGAGTGGAAATGATTAGAAAAAATTATAATTTACCTTCTAAATGCATTTCTTGGGGTTTTTTTCCACCTGCTATTCTTCCAGGAACATTTAACTTTCTCTTGTTAGTATTCCTCAGGCCTACTGTGAATTTCTGACAATACAAAGCACACTGGGACACCTTCCCCAACAGCAACTGCATAGAGTTCTGGATCTATGTACTGCATGATAGGGGAACTCGTGTACTGCACCAAACTGAATTAAAAATTAAAAAATACCACCAAAGATCTCTCTAATTTCAATAAACCAAAACTCCTTTGAGCAACTTGTTCTAGTGAGAGGTGTCCCTGGAAACACGATCTGTGCATACAATTAACTGTATCAACTTCAGTGTTTTCCAGAGTCAGGTTTCAAAGAAAGTGAAAAGTGGCTAGTATCTTAACAAATTTTTTTATTTTTCACCTTGGTGAATTGATTAAAAGGTGAAAACCCATTCCAACCCCTTAACCTTTTATGATTCTATGATTTTGTGAAATCAAACAGTATATATTTGCTTTACGGGAGAAAGGTAGGAAGAGGTAAGGCACAGAAAAATTCTACTTTCTGCAGTTTGCAAACAGACTTGAAGATATCCCTGCTGGTCACTGGATTTCAAACTGTTCAGAGTCATTGAACAACTCAGGTTATTTCTAATCTCAGAAATCTGGAGGTCATCTGATCCAACCTCATACACCTCACTCAAAGCGGGCCTGACCTAGATTGGGGTTCTTGGCTCTAAATGACTCAGAACACTTTGGGTAGGATTCAGCTCACTTAACTCCAGTAGTTTGATTCATTTTCCCCCTTAACAACACTTAGTGCCAGGGAAAATGCCTTAGGTACCTAAGAAATCAGTATGGGGCTATGAGATCACGCAGAGTACTGAAGGGGAACTATCGCTGAAGCGGCAGCTGAGGGCCAGGCAGGATGCCAGCACAAGGAACATGGGACAGCAAAGAAGGAGCAAAGGAGCCTTTACCTTCCTGGCTGCAAGTTACACTTGATAGGATTTTCTAAAAATCAGCATAAATCCTGTGTAAGCTTAGATCCTTACTAAAACATAAACATCTACACTGCATATGCCCAAATTTAGACATCTCGATGTGTCTGAAACGGAAACTGAGTCCTACATCTAACTTGGAGGTGACTATACTGTATTGCACAGACATTAATTTTCCCATGCCAAACTACATAAAATAGTATGCAATAAGAAATACAGACCTGTATTTATTGCATTTGTGAAAGAGAAATAGGCCAAGAGTAAAAAGTTGAGTCCAAAAAAATATCTCACTTTTGGTAGGAATCTAAACTTTTAATTCCACTCCTTCATTAATGTGTAGCTGTGTTCTGAGTGCCTGCCTGCTTCCACTTTTTCACTACCTATTCAGTCTACAAGGAAACCACAGAAAGAAAGCTGTACACAGTTACCAAGAAATTTAACAGAACAGTTTTTCTCATCTCGTGATTACCACTGTAATCCAGTATCATTGATATTTTAAGTTCCTTTGAGTACCAAGGACAAAACTTCACATCACAAACGTTCCAGTTTTTCTTTTGGTTATTTTATTACTTTAAAGATGTAAGATTTGAGAAGTTCTTTACTAACAGTATATCTCAAAACACAAATGGAAGTCTGTGCATTAATTTTAATGTCTTATTTGTAGATTCTCCTATTACTTAGAAGGTTCCTGAGTGTTCTCAGAAACACAATCTACCTTTACAATGAGCAGTGCTCTGATCAGGTCACAGCTGGAGGTCAGCATATTAGGCTTTCACCCTAGGTTTTCTACAAACACAGAGGTTTGAGGCAGGTATGTCAGCAATTCTGGACTAGTTTTACTTTTGTTTCTGTTACTAGCAGAGTCTCTGTTACACAGAATAGGCAATGCAGGACTTGGCACTATTCAGGAAGACTGCCAAACATCCATTGTCAACAGAAAAGAAGATTGACTGAGTGTAACAAAGATATGCAAGTTAAGAAAATGGCTGGCATTTTAAGATTTAGACGAGAAATCTTCACCAAGTCCTTTAATTTTTATTTAGTTCCTGAATTAGGCACATGAAAAGCTCTCTTCTTGAACCTAGGTAAAATTAATATATTTTTAAGTCAATTTAGTTCAGCCTTCACAAAGTATAAAACTGCTTTCCCAGTTTTACTGTTTGCATGTAACAGGGTTTGAAAATCCAGGCTTGTGTCTCATCCCTGAGCACCTTGAATGTTTAGCTTTAACCTTTGGTCACTGGCCATCTGGGGAAATTGCCTGAGAGAAGGTTGTTTTACAGTGGTGTCCTGACATACGCTTAAGCATGAGTATCAATAAGAAAGACTTTCAGACTGCAAATATGATAAGAATCCAAATGACCTACAGAAGAATACACAGTCATTCACTGCTCCTAATTGCTGTAAATGCTGAAATTGTATTTGCAAAGTCTCTTGAATTACCTCAATTTTTAAAATGGATTATACCTTAGGAGGAAAACGCTTAGAGACCAGGAAAGAGCTAGAGCTGAGTGATATGATCCTTTAAGCAGAGATATTATAACAGGGGTGCATTTCCTCCGGCTACAGGAAGTTTTGTAAATGGAGAAGTGGAAAGCAATAAGTCAGTCTTGCAAAGACTAAACTGTTGCAGGAATATAATAAGCTCTACATACCCAGCTGGTCTCCATGAGCCTGCTAGCACCTTTTCCTTCCTGTTGGAGCAAGTAACATCTGTTTCTTAAGAGTGTGAAGAGAATGAGCTCACGTAGCTATGCACAGACACATGCAGGTGAAGGAAGTGATTTATTATATTTCAAACAGATTGCTTTTGCTGCAAAAATAAAAGCAAAGTCTGAACGTGCTTCTGTAAAATGATTTGTGTTTGACATTTTTTTCTTTCTTTCCTCTTTTCTGTTTTTTTCATGAGATAGAGGAAAACCTATAGTAGTTTCATTAAAGTGTAATCCAAAACACAGAGTACTGAAACATCTGATCAGCATAGGGAATGAAAACAGATCTCATACCAAAAAAAAAAAAAAAAATATCATTAAGAAAGGAGCTCCACTTCTTAATACAAGACATTTTTTACTTCAAGGATTGTTTTTGCCAGAAACATTTCTTACCTGTTCTAAAAGACTTGCTGCTGAATTATTTAGATTTATAGAGGTTGAGGAACTGGGGTCTCTTCAATGGGAAAAAAAGTTCAACGGGAAATCTAGCAGAAAAAAACTAGTTGTAGTGAAGTTTTCTATTAATATCTATGTCTGAGATACTGCTTCTCAAATTCTGTATTCAGATGCCTGTCTCATCTCATGAAATGTAATTACTGGTCAAAAGCACTAAAAGAAGTATTAGAAATTTTCATTAATAAAATGAGCTCAAGTCATCAAGGCTGCACCGTGATAAAGGTAGAGTTCTAATATGAATAAATCAATTAAATCCAGCTGTCTCATTTTCCCTGAGCCAGAAAGAAGTAAATTGTTGGCTAAATATTGTATCAGTCTCATAAACTGCAAGACAAAGGGTAAAAAATTACTGAAATGATTCTCTGAAAATTATTTGACATTGAATGATCTACGAAAAGAATTAAGCAGAAAATCGAGTCAAGTACAAGAATCAGACAGAATGGAGATAGGTAATATCTAACTAAAGATAGGTAATAATATATTTTAAAGAAGTCACACTAAAAAATTGATTAACTTTTTTTAGGAATTAAAAATACAAACTGCTAAACGGCTAAAGTAATGTAGCAGGTGCAGTCAGCATTTGAACTCTATGAAGGCATTTGGTACTGTACCAACTGCTTTAAGTGGTTTAGACAATGGGATATTGACAGACAAATCCTCATCTGACTGAAAAACTGCTTACAAACAGAAGCTATATGAAAAATAGTCCTTAGATTAAGTATCAAGAAGCTGACAGACGAAATGTTAATGCTTGCATTAAATCCTTCCTTTCTTATAAAATAAATCACTGGTGTGATGGGACTTTGTACCAAGGTATTCAACTATACATATGACATGCCAATCAAAAAAAGTATGCATAGGTAAACAAATTGTATTAATTCTTCAGTGGGACAGGATTCAAGCAAATTATGTTTTGCAAAGAAAAGCCAGGAGACTCACCCAAAGGTATCTGGTGCTCTAGTTTTGAGACAACTCAGCCTGAAAAAGACTCAGATTTATTGTCTCTTTTCTAAATCAGTCATTGGAGGAACCACCCCAGGAGCATTTGTGTGCTCCAGGCCCTGGTCTGGGATGACCACACGGCATGATAGTGATTGTCTCAGTTCCACTTTCAGTCTGGAGCATTGAACACATCCTAGAGGAAAATTTCATCATCACAAGAAAGCTTCTAATGAATCAACATTTTCTGATGATAAATGTTTTGCTAAAAAATTCAAAGCTGTTCAAATTAATAGTTCCTACTAATCTACCTAATGAAGACAGCAGGATTATATGCATGGTTAAAGTTGAACATGAATCTAATTAGCAATTGAATTTTCAATATCAAATAAATTGGTCATACATTACAAGCACATTTTGGAGCAGTGTCATTTCCACAAAATCCAGCAGTAAAAACTCAAGAAAAAAAATCATAAATAATGGATCACTCACTTCAATTCTACTTTTCAGATTTATAAAAAATCAATAGCTTCTCCAAGCCAGCTTTTTCTTGCTTGCATTTGGTTGAAGTTCTCATCAGAAATTTCTCATGATTTTGTTTAGCCAAAGAGCAAAATTGGTACTTCACAGTCATCTATTTGATCCATTAGCTTCAAAACAGTCAGCTATACTTTTTCTTGATATTTTGTGTATTCTTTAATTCATTAATCTGTTCATTCTTCTTTTACTATTCCAGTCATGTTCTTTCATTTTTTTTCTGACTGTTGTCAAAGAATTCATCACTATCTTTGGACAAGCTCAACCATATGCAAAAATTAAAGCTGACTTTACCAGAACCAATCATTAATCTACCAGTTTTTTCCACATTTATATGGACTGAAATGGTGGTCTGATTTTCTAACAAAATTTTGTCCATTGTTGAAAAAAAAAGAACTCTTAATTTATTAATCAAATTTATTAACCAAACCGTCTCTACTACCTTATTCCTCAATTAGCAAAAGGCAGCATTGTGTGGTCTCCTGTTCAGGCCCATAATCTCATCAGCATATTCATCACAGGCATGTCCTCAGGTTCCGTGTCTAGCATATGTCTCTCCTCAGAAATGCTGCTCTCATGAAAGGCTCTCACCTTCACTAGGGTAACAGACATTTCTTTGTCTCTTTAAAATACACTCGTGCTCTGCCCACTTTAGCTAAGTAAAGCATTTTTTTAGAAATTGTCATGACTGTTAAAACATCACAACTTTTATTGACTTAATAGTTCAGGATCTCAAAACTTGCTTGGATTTGACCTGTTATAAAAGTGGTTAAGTTTGTTTTAGCTGTAATACCTATAAACAGCAGTTAAGTGACTTCTGTTTAGTGTAGTTATGAAAAGACAACGCATGGTAAAGGGCTAACAAAGCTAGATAATCACTTTAAAAATGCCCACCCTTTATGTTGACTCATAGAATATTGTCTGTTGTGCTACTTTTAAATTTTACTGGGGTTAGTGGAAAGAAGTACTCTGTGTTAAGACTTATGATTGGTGTCATGGTGTCAAGTAGACTGAATATTGCAGTGTTGTAATGTAATGTACCTGTACTACTAATACCGTCTACTGTATTTTTTTGTTGCAATGGTAACATTTTAATTGGACTGTAGGCATGATGAGTTCCCTTTTACTTATAACAAGCCTCTCAGTGTAATGCAATAGCTATCTGGAATTCTGCTAAAATCAATGTCCCTACCTCCCTTAAATCATAGCTTGAACTAAGCCACTGTTATCTACATCCCTTGACTCAGTCTTTACTCTCTCTCTCATCAAGAGCCATGACCTTTTCTTGTCTTTGCTCCTCAAAACCTTTCTTAAATTTACTCTGTGATTTAGTAACAGGAAGTCCAGTTTTATTCTCCATATAATTCCAAAGCTTTTCACCTTCTCGATAGCTGTAGGGAAAATTTTTATTATACTCATTCTCTCCATATTTTCTCTTCAGGCATAGCAAGAATACTTTCTAGCAATAGTTAAATCTTCTTAATCCCTCTTTAAACACTTTCTTTATTTCTTTTTCTGAAGCACACTAAAATTTTCAATTCTACATAGTCGGTTTCTCAACACCATTGTCTGTTCAAATATTATGTCCTGTTCCTCAGTTTGTGTCAACAGGCTAATTTGCATCTATATTGTAAATTGCCTCAGTGAAGACCATCTACTCTTGTGTTTGTTAAAGACCTCCAGAGTCCGAGTCAGGACTTATTATTTCTGTCTGCTATATTTCTATGCTGTACACCATATCTATATTTCTGCCATTTAGTACAAGGAGTTGACTCCTGATCCTCAGGCCAAGTTACACACACAGCCTAAAGCTGCTCGCTGCTAGATCAGAGCAGGAGGAGAGTTTTGTTTATTTGAAATAGAGCAAGGAGTGAATACTTTAAGTTCAGGAACCAGAGAGGTGCTTAAGACCATTTACTGGCTCTTTTTCTTAAAAATACAGATGCAGCCTCTAATATGATAGAATTAAAAACTAAAGTAACATTAAAGTTGGGTTTATGGGAAAAGTTCACTTCCTTTTCAAGAAAGGCACTGCTTCTGCTTTTACTTTTGTAGAATGGAAGCTGTGAAACAGCCCATGAAATAGCTCTACTACCTCCTAGATTCACCTCAACATTTTCCCTTTTTCCTTCCAATGATCACTTGGTTTCTGAGTTTAAAAATATGTATTGGAAATTTAGTGATATCACTTGTTGCAAATTTGTATCTATTAACGTATGAATATATATATATAATAACTTTTAAAAATGTATTCAACAGGATGGTTACTTCTTAAGGAAATAATTTTTATACTTTCACCAAAGATGAACATAATTCAAAATATTCTGGAGAAACACACAGTTGGACAGAGGTTAACCACATTGGTCAGGGCTTAAACAGCTAAGTATTCATTCAGAAAAACATGTCTTTGCATTTAGAAGATTTTAACTTTAAGAGTCATTTACATTTCTAGGGGCCATTACAAGTTTAGTTTGGTTTTAAATGACTTCCCAGAAAGCAGTTAAGAATGAGCAAGAAGGAAGACCAGAGCACTGAACAAAGAAATTTTTCAGATATTACTCTGTCAATTGCAATTTAAGAATACAGCAATTTAATGGGTATAAAGAAAATAACCACAGAATCCAATAGTGATACCTTCCTGCAAACATTCCAGTAAAGCCTCTGAACCATTAACATAAGAAGTCCATTCAAGTCAAACATGTTAAATATGTATTATACAAAAAAAGGATCAAGGAAAAAATGCTGTTCTAGTCCATCCTTAATCCCACTTATTTTGCAAAGTACTTTTCAATAAGCAAGATCATGTTCTGAATTATTGCTTTGGCAGTTTACCCCTATAAAACAATTTTTTTTTTTTAAACTCCGTTCTTCCAAGGTATTTTAATCTTATTGGAACTGTTTGTTTCATTTGAATTAGAAAATAACTTCTGAAAAACTCTACATGTGGTATTGCGTACCATTCCTGAACTCTCTCAATAGGTAATGGAAACTTCAATAAGAGGATTTAGACAGGAATCATACAGAGCTACGCAGGGTCTTCTTTTTATTAGGCTTACCTGCAATACAGATGATTACAAATAGTCAGCACGCTGGGAATCAAGTCCAAAGAAACAATAGGAAGAAATTAACACAAATTCAGGATACTTACCCTCTCTAAAAGCAATAATCACCTCATTATTTCAATATCTTACATTTCCTCTTGGAGAGTTCTCTGTAAGTGTAAATTTTGGGGAAAATTTGCATTTGGTTCATGTTTACGTGTGTACTCAGTGCTGTTAGTGGGTAGGCTGAGGGGCAGAGGGGGTGGTAATCTGATTTTTTGGTCATAGTTTTTCCTCTTAGAATATGTGATGACCTTGCAAGCAAGTAAAGAACAAATTTTACCCTCAAAAATGTATGCAGAATCATTCAAGATCATCACTCCCCTGATGTAAGCATGTCTAGCAGAAATATATCAATATTGACCTTGACTCACTGACATCTTCTGGCCATCTGTGTGCTTATACAAGCACAGATTTTTGAACTAATAGAATATGTAGGAATTTATGACAACAAAAGTCTACTCTGCTGTTTTAAAACAAGCTGAATGGAGACTGACAGAAGAAAGTTTTATTTTTACCTAGTTAGACTGACTTGAGGAAAGCAAAAGTAGGGACTTAGAAGTGCAGATCAGACACTCTGACAGTGAGATTTCCAGTTTAATGATCAGCTCTGGTCTCTTCACCACTAGCAACTCCATCCACTGCATAGAGGTCAGAAGGGAGTCAAAACTTTGGCTTTGTCTTAGTTAAAACATCAACTTACCATCCAATATTCAAAGTGAGGAACCCTTCAAGCAAATTTATAAGCATATGTAAGACAGCACATGTAGTAAAGTGATGCTAAATGCCTTGCTGAATGAGAAGGGGAGCACCTGCTTTTATATTCTGGGAGAGCATGAGCAGTAACTAAGAACCTTGAGTAACATGCAAGGAAGATTTATCTCCTTTCTCCTACTTTGCATAGTAGTCCCCAGGCCAGCTCTGAACACACATGAGCTCTTCAGCTTTGCAAATTATTCTGGCTGTTACTCCATGATTATGCATGTGTCTTATGCACCATAAAAAGTCAGAAGTACTTGAAACTCTGAACGTGGAAGAGTGCACTCTTCCACACTAAATGTACTAAAAGCAGCTTTCAATATTGTGTTTGCTTTGACCATCACAGGTTCAGAATGTTTTCTTCCTACAGGGATCAGGAATAAGCTACAATCCCTCTTTGGTAATATGCACTCTAGATCTTAATCATCTATTTATACAGACATTTCCTCTTTACAAATAAATGTAGAGTGAAACAGAATAAATATTCATTTAAAACCTAAATGTTTATGTTTTGGAAAACGCCTGTTTACCAGAAATTCTTCAAACAGAATGATGTTCTCCAGCTGCAGGGAAGGTTTCCATTAAAATGCTTTTATATTCATTGGCTTCACTACTATAGCAGAGTGACCCTCTGTTGGGTAATGAGTGAGTTAGGGTTTCAGGTTGCATCAAATCCTTCCTTCTATCTGTAACAGGAAGGCTGTGGTGGTGTAAATTAACTGGTTAGCTGATGAAAGGGCATGATAACACCACAAGGAATGCAAAACCTGTTGATCTCTATATATAATGTAATGATGGATGTTTCCTTTAGAGAAAGCTTTTTTTCTAAGGAAAAGAAGTCTTATGGGAGGAATAAGAGTACAGCAGCACGCAAGATAAGTGGACTTCCTAACTCCTTTGCACTGTTTTCCCTGAGAGCAGCCTAGACACATGTCCACAGCTCAGCCTGGCTCACAGCAATACCCTGGGCTGATCACTCACGCCACATGATTTTCATACAGTGGCTTTCTAAAGAGGCTGCCTTGCCAGAGAGTCAAATCACTGCCACTACTACCTCCACCATCCTGAGGAAGGCTAATATGTAAAAAGCATCTGTCATGTCACTGTTGCTCAGCAAATTTGGAGAAGCAGACTAAAACTAAGCCACAGATCATCAGGAATATGCTTGCTGTCTCTCCTGTATGGGCCCACCTGGGGCTCTGACTGTCTCCCCCAATTCCTTCATCCTGCTCTAAGCCTACTTCAGAGTGGTAATGTCTCTCTCTGCCACCCATCATTTAGTGCTCTAATATCTTCTGAACACCTCAGACATGCATAGTTTCTTCTTGGCTGAGTGCTGTCCAGGACCCTCTCATACTTTACCTCCTTATCTGAGGACCAACAGAGTCTGTTGTGAAGTGTGCCAGACTAACACATGTGACTCAGCATGACTCCAAAAGCTGGAATCCATTTGACGACTCAAATTACTTCTTGCTGATAAAATATTTAACAAGTCTTATAGATAATATTTGGCATATTTCCTGGAAGCATTATGGGTGTATTCTTAAAGCATGTAAATTACTAATGATATTTTATAAAGCAATATATATGATTAGTGAACCCTTCATATCACTCCTAATACATTCACAGGAAGTCAGCTTTTCCAACTCAAACCAAGATTAGTAACATGCAGAAAACAATAAATAATAAATACCGGTCTTCTTCTTCTGGTGCAACAACAAAAACAAAGTGAAGACAAGCACTTTTTCAAGCTGAATGATGAGGAATTTATAGCTATTTTGCTTCTTAGCAGAACCAAACTCAGGTACACTTTGGGTAGTGATGGACTGTCTATTTTGAGCTACAGTACGAGGGAAGGAGAAAATCACACAACATTCAAAGAAGTTGAAATGAAAATAACTTTTTGAAATGCTGCTGATTACTTGTTTACTATGAAGAAATAAAATGCCAAGCTAAGAAATATATGAGCTGTGTGTGAAACTAACTTTTATTATTTACCACTGCTTAGCAGTACCCTAATCCTAATGAAACCATTAAGGACACTATTCAGGGAAAATTCATAGTGGGGAGTTCTCACTGTTTATTGTTATGATTTTTTATTTAACATAACAATTATAAAATAAATTCCTCAAGCAATAAACTAAGGTTTGATTTTCTTCAATTTATCTTTAGCTGTTGTATCTCAAGGTCATTTAGATTCATTTATAGCCTTCATATTACAAGATGTGGTTCAATACCTAAAGCCCAGCACTCTTCTGACTAGCCTTAGACCCATTCTAACCCAAACTGTGAACACTTCCTTTTTATAAATCCCTCTACTTTTTTATCCATAATGTCATTTTAGTAGTCTGTCTTGTGAGTCAGGGCAGAATGATGTACTTCCTTCCCTTGCTATCAAAATTTCTCCCCCTCCTTTTACAAGATTTCTAATTAAATGCATTTTGATTTTTTTTAAATTATGTCAAGGATTATTACTTTATTAAAAATATTTGGGTTGCCATAAAAAATATGCAGGTGGTCCTGTATTCAGTTCATCACAGAACTGTCAAACCAGACCTAATTCATATATAAGAATCTGAGCTGAAGGTAAATCCCCTTTTCTTTGTCCAGTGCCCAGAGAAAATCAATCAATTAGGGCTCATGAAGGATTAGGGCAGATATGAAAGGAGAGGACTCACCAAATGTTGTTCTTACACAGGCATGGGACAGGGAAGGGATCAGAAATATCTATTGTCTGAGCAGAGCTTTGGTCATTCCTCTCTCTCTCCTGCTTTTCCAAGAACAGAGGCATCATCCCCTAGACGGAGCCAGAGCTATCAGAAAAGTCGGTCAGAAACATCAAAGGTCTGGCAATTAGGGTGAATGAGCTAGAGACACTGATTCTCTCTACTCTTCTTCGGTGCTCACTGCTACTGGCTGGGCTTTCCTTCTAGATATTAACCTTCCTCTGTCAAAAGAGGACTGGTTCCAAATTCTCCTCCTAAACTAAAAACTGTGAGTAGAGACATAGCACAGGGTCAGGGTCAGGGCAAGGTGGACGTGACAGCAGGGGACAGGGTTTAGGCTTCACTTTTTCTAAACAGTCTAGATAGTTCTGAAAGGGGAAGAAACAGTCACATGGATTAGTACTGGGGAGTTGCTGCTCAGTGAGCAGCAGAAGAAAAAAAACCTACTAAGGTGTAAGCAGCTGTAGCACAAGTGGGTTTGTTTTCTTTGCTTGATTTGTTTACTTTTCTACAGTCCCCTCTGTCTTGACCCCCTTGCTACAGAAGTACATGGTCTGTCTTTATGGCAATTCTAGTCATATGAACAGACCTGTTTTAAGTGACCACCCAAGAGACCAGCAAACCAAATTCTCCTTTAAAACTGTGCTGCATATAAAGACCAAAAAAAAGGTCCTCGGAAACCATAACACGGCACTTTAAAATAATTGTCTAAAAAAAAGAAAATTTCATATTTCAGTTAACATTTAATTGGAACTGTGTGACTGTATAAACAAAAGCTGGAAAAAATCTTTGAAATGGGACTACTAGAAAGATTTTTACAGAAAATGTTGTTTCCTAATAACTGAACATTTCCTTACGGTATTGCAAGACAGATACCCTCAAAGCAGAGGCACTCAAAGCTGTGGGCAACTGTAGAAGTTTTCAATAAACACAAATGATGACTATACTTGATAGGAAAAATTTTCAACCAAGCATGTCAACTGCTTGACACTGAAGTGTAACAAAGGTAAGAATTCTACTGACAATTCCATTGTATATTTAAAATAGTCTATCTTAGATCCAAGTTATGAGTTTACCAGTGACAGTAGAGCAGGTCTGGTTCCTCTTAAGCAAATGTGGCTATATTGCATGTCCTGTCTGAAAGAAAATTAAACCTTTCTGTCTTAAATCCTCAGATCTGAAAACTCAATAATTTAACAATGCAGAACATAAAGTAAAAGAAGACACAGAATATTGGGTGGCTATTTTAGGTAAAGAGGTAGGTACTGAGCATAAATGCTACCTTCTGGGAATTAATACTAACCAGTTTACTATTTCCTTTTGAGGAAATATTCATTCATTGAAAAAGCATTTATGGTTTAGAAAAAACTTATCACACTCCTAAAATATACTACTACCTCCACCACCCTGAAGAAGGCTAATATGCAAAAAGCATTTTTACTGCCCCCCTCAAAGAAAAGAAAACATTCTCTGAATAGTCAGGATTCATTAGGTCTAAACTTTTACTACTCATAAGAGTGCTTCCTACGTTAATGGCTGTTTTTTACAGGGCACCTAAATCCTGCAGTTTTGGTTTCTTACTCTGATCAATGGCATTTTTTCTTCTAATTCACAGAGACAGTACTTGCTGGAGAATGTACCTCAAATTCCCTTTCTTATGTTCTTTCCATTCTTCTTTTATGTATTACAAACTGACATTCCAAGCGGGCTCCTTCCTGATCTCTATTTCATGGGAGGAGCAGAGATTGCAATCAAATAAGTGCAAATTACTTCAGATGCCTGGCTAGACTATGAGACTATCAGTTCTAAAGGATCACTTGTGTGTGGCTTGTGCTCCCAGCAATGGGTAAAATGCATCTGTAAGGTCTTGTACTAACAATTCTTGTAATGAACAAGGTAGCCATTGGAGCTGTGCCTGATAATATCAAGCAAATTCTTTGCGATTATATCTCCAATCTTATTTGCAAGGACCCAGAGCAATCAGTAAACCTCTGGTGTCCACTGTTCCTAGGTAATCTGTGTTAAGGGATGGGGGGATGGGGGGGGAAGCAAAAAAACCCCAAAAAACCAGATGCCTCTTTCTTCACTGCTAATTTTTTAAGGTACAGTCTTCTAGAGTTTTGGTTTTTTTCTTTTAACTTGTGTTCATCTTCTTGCTGTTAGACTTAATCATGAATTATGAGGTTTGGTTTCTTTTAGGAAGGTTTTCTTAGACAGAGATCAATTACTCCCTTTGCATACTACACATTTGCTGTAAGTGCTTTCCAGCCTAGACCCCAGAGAAGGCCAGCTCAGTTACTGTGGAGACCTAAATGCATTCAGGAAAGGGATTAGGTGCTGATTGGTACAGACAGTCAATTAGTACTTCAAAGGGAAGCTGACTCCTTGTTTTATACACACACTACATGGGATAAAAGATTGCAGTTTGATGTCTTGTAATCTCTGTTGCTTCAGCATTGACCAGGACAGCATGATATTGGAAGATTTCTCGGAAGTTGAAAGAGTCCCGCTTTGGTTCCTAATGGAATGGAAGCACCAAGAGAAACATTGACATTGTGTGATCTGTACATACTAGCTTTCCTAAAGTATTTCAGGCTGCAGTGACTCTCTGGGACTCTGTCTGTTCTAGTCAAATGTATTTTTAATCTCTGTGATGTGCTGATCAAACCTTGAACTGTCAGGTCAAATTATTTCCACAAAACCAGTTCTATTTATGATTAATTAAAATTTCTTCTTGATTGCATACAGTCTTTTTAATGTATAATCCCTTCATTGTGTAGTGATTCGGAGTATGGGCCCAATCCCTAAAATAAAAAGAAAATTATTTCAGTGCATGTTATGCCTATGCTGAGATGTATTAAATCCACTCATTTGATAAAGGAAACAAAAGGAAGAAAACTAAGCTGATAACAAGTAAACCAATATGCTATAAGAGTTTTATTTATGGTAACTATATAATTACAAAGCCATTATGTACATTGGATTCAAACTTTTGCTCTTAAAAGGACTGGCTCTATGTCAGTTCTGCTATGCACTGATGTTTGTGGATACATTCTCAAGTTCTGGTCTCCATCCTTCTCAAAGTAGCAGAACATCAGATTAGGATGTAACTGCAAACAACAACTTTCGAGAAAATTTTTAGGCTTTTATACACAGTAAATACTATTTTTATTAAAATAAGGAATATAAACAATTACTAGAATTGTTTAAGAATATGATAGCTAAAATATTATATATTATTCATTCATTAGTTTTCTTATTCATAAATTATTCCAAACTTTATTTTGTTTTACTATTCCTTCTTCTGTCTTCATATTCTTCTTTTTCCTCTTCATCTTTTTCTTCTCTCTCTCCTACTGATAAAAATCTCAAAGTTCTCTCTACCTATGTTAATTATTTGTTACACATGATTGTTCTGTCTCTCATCTGAGATAAATATAAGGGAATTCCTGCCCAAATGAGACTTAAGAATGAAAAAGAGAGAGCTCAATCTAGGATGGATCTTAAGAGCAATCCAAATCCAAATTTAAGAATGCAATTGTAGCATCTCAGTAAGAAGGGGAGGGGTGTTAGGTTTATCTCAGCTAACTTTAAACAATTAAAATTTAGATGTCTATATGTTAGCCAATTACTGTGTATGGAAAACTTTACAGGCAGTGGAAGAAATAAGCACTCCTAGAGAATAAGTTTGTTGATCTATTTTAAATATGTTCATTAGAATGAAAGGAATTGATCTCTGAAGTGCTAAGTCATCTCCATTTTATCAGATACATTCTATCAGAATCTGATTATCATGAAGTTCATATATGGTACATGAAGTTTGGGAAATTACACACCAAAGCGTAATTTAACTTATCTAATTTTTGAACTGCCTTCAGCACAGACTAGGCTCTCTCTGAGTTGCTTGTCAGAGAAAATTACAATACATGTTTTCATTTGCCTTTGCTTCCTATTTTGTGTACTGAACATGAGAGATTTTTTAGTAACTGCAGATATAGTGATAATTATGTTTAAGACCTGATTGCAGATTGCTCACAGGATGTTTTAAAAATACAATTAAACAAAAATTGGCATTAAGAAAATGCATTTAAACTACTTATTCATTTGGTATCCATGGCCTAGAACAATAAGAGAACATTATATTTTTCATCCAATTTAACAAGCTAGATCTTAAATTTTCATAGCCTTGACACTGTTTTGCTCTGAGCATACTAAAGTTTGTTGATACGGATCTGCTGTTAGGTCTGTGTGTTCCTATCAACATTTCCAGCCCACTTATACAGGTTTTGTTCCTTTGAAACTATGTGAAAGGTTTCTTCCTTTTTAGTTCATAGTTCACCAACATGACATTTTAGCAGTTTCCATGTCTTCATATGCATATTTTCCAGCCTAGCCCAGGGCAAACTATTCCTCAGTGTAACAGCCAGAGTGATATTAAGGCACAGATAATGTTGTAAGAACTATACCCTAGAACGCCCAGAACTGGAATAGAGTTTTTGGTGCTTTCTGGTTTTCAGTTACAACGTCACACTGTGGTTTCATTATGTTTCTGGGTTTTGTTTCTGTGACTATGTAACAGTATAACTTGGAATTTTAATTGCTCCCAAATCCTACCGTTACCTATATCCAGTGCCAGTGCTGTGATAGCACTGTGATAACGTGTTCTAAAGGGCAGAAACAAATGAGCATCTTTTCACTGATGAAAAGCTACAATGTACGTCAACACTTCTCTTGTGATATTGAGCTCAACTGACAGAGAATTTTACCTAAAAGATAGGACTTACTACACAACTTAGAAACAATTCTTGAAGTACACTGTGCAACCAGTTCTCAGAGTGACTATGGAAGCTAAAGAGCTATCTAACTTTCAGTATATTCATTTCCATCTGTGACAAAAGTGATTTGGTTTCTCTTTCATCCTCGTTTGTTTAATACAGATTCAGATCTACTGAAAGAAAAGAACAATAAGAGGTGCCCAAATGTTTTAAAATAGCAGGTTTTTTCTGTGGCTTTAAAAGCAAAGTGCATATTGAAATCATTCAAAAAGAAATTCCTGAGATATTAACAAAAAAAAATATATTGAGAAAAAAAGTTAGAAAGCTATACTTCAGTTAATTTGAGTCCTGGTTCAAGGATAAAATAGGAATATAAAGTGAGACAACTGTATCCAGTATATGAAAAATTATGCATGTTTTTAGTGACAACTCTTAGATTCAAAAATTGTTCTATAAAACTTATAAATCCCCCAAACCTAAAGGACTTCATAGCATTGTGAATCTGCTGACACTGTCACATTTAATCCAGCAACAATATTTTTGGCTGCACACTAAGTCTGCTAAGATTTGTGCCCGAATTTCCCATATTGTCCTGATAAACCCAGATAAATCTGTTTCCCACAGCTCTTACAGGAGCTGCATCACAGATAAGCAATATAGCAATATCACAACAGTACCAGCAGGCCTACACCATCATGGAGAGTACTACACAAACACTCATGCTGTAGTGCTGCTGTAGTGCTGTTGTAGTACCAGTGTCATCTTTCATCCTTCATGGATTTACATAGGACAACCAGTCCCATTTCTCTGCTTCCAATCCCTGCAAATAATGTCTATGCTGCTAAAATGCCACAGCCCAGGGAAGAAGATATCTAATTATTCAAACTGCCACACCAGAGTCCTCTCTCCCCTCCATGCCTTGGACTGTTCACTTACAAAAGCAATATGGACAGGACTGCATGAAAATGATCAAGCTCACTTAGCAAACCAGTCTGCTTAAACATATCTACATTTACCTACACATACCCATTTTGTTCCTTTTCTGGTTCTGGTCCTCTATTCATGGCACATACTGAAACACAACTTTACCAAATTATCTTGTTCTTCTTATCTTTTAAATATCTCTGGAGATACTCCAAAAGTCATCTGGATACAATCTTGAGTAACAGTGGTCTTGGAGAACCTGCCTGAGCAGGGAGATTGCACTAGATGACTTCCAGTGGTCCCTTCCAACTTTACCTGTTCTGTGGTTCTGTGATTTCATGACATAGAGATAAAAGTGCCCAGATCTCACCTCACAATGCAGCTGGGGCTTGCCTAGTGTGTACAGCCAGTACTGCTAAGCAGGAAATCCTAGCTGACCTACTAATTGAACTTACTTAAGAGGATTATAGTCCTGGTAGACTTTTTCCCATATGTGTAGCAGTCTTAAGCAGGAGTTTTCAGCTGTGAAATAAATAATGTTGAGACGTTCAGAAGTATGATTTCAGTACATTCAGAAGTAGCCACACAACTGCTTCTTCATATTGCCTTGGTTAAATGTTGCTCTCCTGACAGGATTTCACTCTTGATAGTATTTTGAGAGAAGATTTACTTCAATGTCCACTCTGCCTATATAATAAACTTCTCAGTTCAGTCGATTTTTCTGAACTGACTATTTCCTGCTTAGTTGGATGCGCTTTCTGAACAGGATCAGAAGTCCAGTTTCATACTGTCAATTAACTCGTAAAGCACAAGGGTTGAAGGGCTATTTGCTCTTCTGCCAAAGACCTCTATGCCTAGCAACATTCCTCTCATCCAACCAATGGTGGCATCAATTTCATGGAAGAATACAGCTGTATAGTTTAGGAAAAGTTTTTGACTCCTCATATTAAGGTCCTAAACAAAAAGGGAGATCTCTCACAGAGAAACATTTATCTTCTTATGGTTTCAGTCTTCCCTTTTCCAAAATTCTATTAAAAGTTGTGCAGCTTCCTGAGCTTGTAGCATCATTAGGAATGTCGCTCTTATAAATTATACTCCGACATTAATCCTTGTGAGTTTTTCACTGTCCTGCAACTTTTACCTACACACCTCATATCTTATGTTTCTAGAGTGACTAAAAGCAGTAAATTATTTTGATATATTATTAGATAAAATTATGTTTATCCCTCAACCCAAAAAAAAAAAAAGCCAGCAGAGTTTTATGGAAAAGATGCTAGGTAGTTTTATGGAAAAGATACAAAGATCATCATGCAAAATATGCTTAATGTTTTAATCCAATTAGGATGTAAAATGGATTTGTTTTGAAAACACAAGCAGGCAGACTGAGAGCTCCAGTTTACTTTCTGAATTCTTTGTTTTCCATGGGTTTTGTTGCAAAGATCCCAGCTCTAGCTCCACGTAGGTTAACAATGAATACTAGGGAAAGGCGTAATGCAGTGACATCTCTTCTGGCTCTGAAAAAGACAATTTTGGTTTGAAAGCATGGTGGCTGTATTTATGCACTATTGACTGCCTGAGTCTGTATTAATTTGAGGGTCTCAAAATTGTACTACATTCTGTGGTGGACATGACCTTAAATATGTACATATTTTCTATTTTTTTAAGCTGAACATTCAGTTGTCCTGTTATTTATGATATTCCCAGTTAGACCACTGAGCATTTAAATTTCCATTTTTTTCCTGATGGCCAGATCTACACCAGTCTGAACTGTTGAACTGTTCAGAATCACGTCCCTGCAGGACTCACAAAACAGACATTTCTGTGAATTGCACAATTTTAGAAATGAATCAATGAGCACTCACATGTTTAATACGAGAAAATCACTTGAGACTGCTCAAGAAACAGGCTATCAAATTTAAATCCCCAGGCCACATGAAGAATTTCTTCCACTTGGAACTGGGACCAGAAACGTTAGCATGGAGGACTTGTCTGTTGAAATTTGCTGACCTGACATAAGTAAAAATCTTTTCCATAAGATGGTTCCCTGTGGATGGGACCTCATAACACACAGGCAGGGGTCCAACATGCACTTCAGCTGAACTCCTGTGTTTACACATCCAGTTGTTCCTACTTCCTTGGCATGTATCTTTGCAGACTTAAACACTTGCATGCCTTGTATCGGAGTTAGGGATCCCAGTATGTTGACATTATAGGGCAGCTGGCATATTCCCTTGGTTCGTTCCCAGGACATGAGAGTCTCCATGCAGCATAGCACCTAATGGAGCTGGAACCTGTGATGTTCGTGAGCAACAGAATCACATAACCTGATCACTAGAATCTCACAGGCAACATACTCCAGCTTATTGCAGAAACCATCACCTCTGTTTAGCTCAGTCTGTTTCACTTTGCAGACACATAGTGGTGGGGCCTTCTTTCCATGCAGATTAAAGGATCCCTCACTCCAAAAGGGAGGAAGACTGACTTTTTGATAGAGTAAATTTTCTTTCCTCTGTGGATGGTCTTGACTGCTCTGTTGATTGGGGTGATCATGTGGCCACAGTGAGGATTCCTGCCTCACGCAATGATGAGTTTAATTGTCTTTAGTCCCAATCCAGTTCAGACTCCAGGTCTTCTGGCTGGTGCTATAACCCCTGCCTCTTATGATAAAAGGCAGGCACCAAGTGCATTTTTCCACATAAAATGGTGTTTTGGATTAAATTCACTTAGCCAACAACCCCCAAGTGAACATATTCCCCTGCCTATCCTGTTGTTTTCCATCACTAAATGAAGAGATTGGCACTTAAATTAGATAGGATGCATCATGCAATACAGTCTTTGGATCTTTATCAGACCCAGAAAGGTCTCTGGCATTGTGTTTTGTCATAATCCAAGAGAGATTTCCCTCTCTAACAACCTCACAGTGTCTCTGGTAGATTAATTTTAATATGAAGAAATGAAATCTGGCCAACACTTCAATTTAATGGGCTGTATTTTCTGCAAGCACCTGTTACCATAGAATCATTACTGTTAATACACCTTGTTGTCCTTATGCAAGAGGAATGTCATATTTTGAGGTGCTAGAGAGTTTGGGTTTTCTTGCTTTCTTTTTTTTTTTTTGTTTGCTGAGTCATGTCTTTGTTACTGAAAAACAGGATTTTCCTCTTCTGCACTTGAAGCATTGCTGTATTCATGATGCACAATGTGTGTTTCCAAAGGACTGAACTCCAATTTAGCTACACAGGTTTCATTTGATTCAATGGAAAGTGTGCAGCTTAATCCTGGGCAGCCCTATTAACATTAAGAACATGTTTTTTCATCCAGTTAGCATTTCAGAGAAGCAGATTTGGGAATAACTTTGTGACAATCTCTGTAAACCCTAGCAACCAATTCTTAGTTAAGCAGATGCTTTCTAAATAGGGTCTTTAAAACCTTGATGCACTTCTATAGGTTTTCATATTTTTAAAATTGAGAAGTACTGGTGTATATTTCTCATCTGCTTAACATTAATTTCTGATTAAGAATCCCTCTAAAAACAACAGGTTTATTGATTACAAACTCTCTCACAAGCCATTTATGCCAGTGTGTGTGTTTTCTATGAAAACATGAAAAAAACCCCCAAATGCCAAAAAAAATGGTGACTTGGAAATGAGCCACCTTTATTTTAAGGTTTTTTTGCAGTCAATATGTTGCCCCAGCAACCTAGGTTCTTACTGTCTGGCAGAAGACAGATTTCTTTGGTTCCATGATGTTGCAAAGCTGAAAGAAGGAAAAGAGAGACAAACAGTGAAAATGCACCATTTCATTATTCAAATATGTGAATTACCCTGAGCTGCAGCCAAACCATGGGTCTTACCCACAGTGTTCTTCAACACCTATTCACACCCATCAGTGCTGCAATACTTCATTTCCATTAATTAAATAATTACACCAAACTCTGTAAAGATAGTATTCAACTGAATTCAGGCATTCCAAAATAGTTATTCAGAAAGGCTGAAGCTCATATTATTATGCCATGAATTGACAAAGATCTTGTTTATTTCCCTTACCAGAGGTTTTTTAAAAGCCCCTTAAAAAAAAAAAAGAAACAAAAAATACCCCAAACCTGAAAAACTAACTGCAAAACTGTAATTGATGACATTTCACATAAGTGAAAAAAACTGTCAGTGACCAAAAATCTTTATTTAATAACATGAATGTTTTATTACAATCTAGTACAGTTAATACATCATAAAGATGAAGTCTTATGAAGTTAAAAAAATTATTGTGCTTGCTTATATAACATGAAGCTCATCATTATTAGTGGAAGAAGGTGGTGTTTGAGCAAGTTTATGTAATAAGATTGCATTTCAGCCTTTTTTTTATGGTTCACCTTTGCGACATGTGGTCATAAAACACTTTCTGTCAGTCACATGGCTCAGGAGAAAAATGCAATGATGGTTGAGAGAAACAGCAGTGTAAAACAGCTCATTAAATGACCAGTTGAAAGGAATTGACACGAAAGGGGAGAAAGGCATCTGAAAACATAAACAGAAGGATGAAACAGAAACTAAGTGAGCCTTGCAGAAGAGTAAGTGATGACAATCAAGGGAGTGGTCAATAAGGTGCAGTGTTGCAGCTTTAAGATCTGTTCTTTAGTCTCTAATGCCCTCACCCATCTAGATGTATGACACAGGTATTGGGCAGCCAAAACATCTTTGTGTAGCAGGAAAATCAGAGACGGAGGATGTCAGACAGTATGGGTCACAGTGGCATAGCTTACAAAAAATATAAACAGGGCAGCTTGTATACTAACCTGCAGCTATCCAACACCACACTGTGAAGATGGGGAGGAACCGGTGTAAAGATAGAGAAGTTAATTTCACTCATTACAGCATTTCATTTTATTCACCAATTTTTTCTACCAGAGGTGTCTGAGAGCAAAAAGAGATTTTTATAGAAATGGAGGAGAGGAAAACCTAAAATAAACCATGCATTTTATTTATAGGCAGCTTGGTAAATTTAAACATGTCCAGGGAATCAAATGATAAACACTGTGACATCAGTGGTGATACGAACACCACAGATATGAACACCACTCTGTATGAACACCATAATCTGAATTACAAACACTTCTCTTTATATACCAAAATATATCAAGATTTTTTACAGAAACGTATTCTTCTGACAGAGAAGTTTTTGCTTTCATCTCTGTCAGACCATAAGACTCAAAATCTAGAGGAACATAGGGTAAGAAACACAGGCCAGACAAAGAGGAAGGAGATATTAATGATGATGGGAGAGACATGAGAAACACAGATTTCCCTGTCATGCAGATCATGAGGCATTCGAAAATTCTTTGTACTAAGAGAAAGCTGGATGTTTGAGCATAGATCTAAGGTATTTTTGTGAAAAAATAAAGGAGTGACAGAATTGTCACCGTTCCCTTCCCTTCCCTTCCCTTCCCTNTTTGTGTTGTTAAATGATAAATATAATAAGAAATATCCCAAATTATCCTGACATACAGTTTTATAAAATGCATTGCAACTACTATTACCACTTCAGGGCCAAGAAATTAGCCAGAGAGGTTGTAGTCTCAGTAGATGATTAAGGTAGCAAACGATAAAATAAGTCCTTAGAGGAACTGAGGAAATGGAAGTCAGATCTTCCCTCCCCTTCCCTTCCCTTCCCTGTCATTACTATTCAGATCCTTCACATAATTTTATATCCAGTTGTATTTCCCAGAGAATCTTAGATACCTTTTATCTTCAATTTTAGTTACGTTAAAACTGAGGGTCTGCCTTACATATCTGGATAAATACAATGCAATTATTGGTTCAGGTTTTTTTAGGCAATGCATTGCAGAATTGCAGCTTCACAGCTAGGTTTGATCTAACTTATTTCAATGAAATTACAAAAAACTTGCTCCCTTCTATTGCTTTGTGCTTCCTGCTAAACACTCAAAGCTTCACTGGGTAATGTTGTTTCTTATTCAAACAAACTGTATAGAGCTATTGTTCCCTTTAAAACAGTCTTCCTCCCAGGGACAGATGCATTTCAAAAATGAGTAGAGTGATCCATTGAGACAATTATTGCTGATATGTAAACTCAGCAGAAATCAGAGATTTCTGATCAGCATGTAACTGAAGCTTGTGTATTGCTGTTGTGCCTTTGCGGCAGAAGAAGTGAATGTGGGCTGTATTAAGAAACGATTTTCTGTAAAGACAGAGAAGCATTAATGCCAAGGATCTGGAGGGACACTGCTGTGTAAAGTTTCATTCATCTATCTAAAGGAAGATGATTTCAAATCAGAAGAGGTCCAAAGAAGGGCAGATGGCATGATTAGGGAAGACTTTCATCCAAGAGGAGAAAACAATAATACAATAGATTTTTTTGGTCTAGCAGAACAAAAATTGGGGAGAGATATTATCACCCTGTATAAGTGCTTTGGTGAATAAATATCCATGAAAGAGAAAGGTTATTTAAATTAAAGGATAATGCTAGCAGTAGAAAAACAAATATGTATATGAATCATCTAGGATTAATACATTCCCAGAACTGAGATTTCCACCATGGAATCACAGACCCACAAAGGCTGGAAAAGATCTCTAAGATCATCAAGTCCTACTATGCCAATTAAACAATAGCACTAAGTGCCACATCCAGTTGTTTCTTGAACACTTCCTGGGATGGTGACTCCACTGCTTTCATGGGCAGCCTTTTCCCAAACTTCACTACTTTTTCTCATTTTTATTCAGTTATATAAATATGATGAAATTCTCTAGTGTTTAATAACAGGGACTTAGGTCCCTTGAGTCATGTGGTCCTTTCCTGTCCCACAATACTCAAAGTATATATGCTCAGTGAAATTTTTGCAATAAATCTCTCTCTCTCATAGCGGTATTCATGGATCAAATAGGAGAAATGTAGCTTTGCACAACATTATAATAAAAAAGGCACAAAAACTTAAGTTTAAAGGGGTGTAGAAATGGAAAACCACTAAGTGCATAACAGTGTTTTTAAAAGGGGAAACTGAAAATACCGGAAAATTTTAGAAAAAAATTTTGTTGAATGAGACTGCTTGCAAAAGACAAGTTCAGGAAAACTGAAATCAATGACCAAGATCCAGCTTATATCAAAACGAGGTTAATGAATATTTTTTTAAAAATTAAATTTTTTAGATCACTAAATTAAAGGAGAGTACATGCAGAAGCCTACTTTCAAATAAATTTCAAAGAAGGAGAATGATCCCTTAGTTTCTACTTCTCCAACCTGGATTTGTTGGGGGTTTTTGTTTGTTTTTTTCTTGAAAATGTCCATCAGCTGAGTATGATTGGGTTGACTATGCTTGCTATCTTTTTCCAAATAAATAAATAAATAAATCACACTTCCATTCAGTTATGCAGGCTTTCCACAGAGAATTTATGTGATGTGCAAATGTTCACTATGTTTATTGTCTCCCCTCCTCCTTCCATCAGGAAGCTTGCTGGTGTGACCCTCAATATACAGACTAGATCATTGCTCCTTTTTATGATGATTTGATGCAATCAGATTGTTGTCTGAAACAGCTTGATAATAACAGTTAGAGACTCTACAAAAGGTTGAACTTTTTTTTGTGAGTCAAATGCAAAAGTGCACACTCCACTTAGAACAGTGTATCTATGTTGCATACTGTGATATTTCAATTTACTTTATTCCATCCCACCCAAACAAGGATAATTTCCAGCAAGTTGCTGCAAGTCTATCACCCTAGGTTTTTAAAATAGATTTTTAGAACTACTGCCATCTAATCCATTAAGTTTTTCTGTTTTCCACACAGTCTGCTCTTCTTCTTGCCTTCTATAACTTAGTGTTCGGTACAATATCAATCAAAAATTCTTCCACAAGACAGCATCAGAGAAATTTGATGTAATTTATGGTTATAAAATTGAGAAGAAAGGGTGGAGGAAATGGTGGAGTTCTGGAAATAACTAAGTGTGTGGGAAGATGTGGAAATTCCTAAGATCATTTCTGCCACAGATGGGGAGGAGTGCAGGAGCACAGATAAGAAGGCCTATGAGTAGATATGGATGTTGACCCTGCTGTAAGGGAAAAAACTGGCCAAAGTTCATCATTACACCCTTTCCCTCTTTTTTTTTTTTTTAACAGGGGCTATTTCTTGCTTCTTTCTAAACACATGCATCATGTCTTATACATTACTGATAAAGCATTTTGCAATTACATCCTAAATGAAGGCTAAGTATGCTCAATTCCTGGTCTGCTACACAAATTAATATTGAAAAATGTGAAAATAGTTGCATTAAAATTCTCAACAACCAGATAACACCGAGCATGAAGAATGGGAGACTTTATATCACTCTAGTACTTGGATCCCAACCCCTTAACTCAGATACTTAAAAAAGGTATCCCTTCACCCTGAGTTTGTTCTGTTATTCAGGGAAAAGGATATAGATACTTTGTGATTGGACCAACCCAAAAGGAAAGCAGGTCACTGTGTGCCCTGTATTCAGCTCATCTGAAGGCTTAAGAAACCAGTGTAGAACTGACAAGTCTTACAAGTATTAATAAAATGCTATATCTACAAAAAGAACATGAGAAATATAAGTCTCTATAAACATGGATTACAAATTCACCTTCATATACAGATATAAATCAATATTAAATTAACTTATTTCGATTAGTAGAAGTTGGTGATTAAATAAAATGTGCATGGAGCAATTTAAGTCTGCATATTTAAGAATACTGATATTTTATAAGAAAAAGTTTGGACTGGAAGTATATTCAGGTACTGCCCTAACTTTAAAAGGCTAGTTATGCAGCCACATATCATAAAGCTGATTATCACTGTTGTTCTTTGCTCTTGAGCTGTAAGTCTGCAGGCAAAAATCCCAGGGTCATGATTAGAAAGATAATATGAAAGAACTGAACAATTTGAGATTTTGTGACTTTATAAGTGCTCTTTACAATGCAAGCAAGACAGAAAGCATGGAAAAATAATTTCTACAGGGAAAGCAGTGAGAAAGTTCATAAATCTTTCTGTCCTTTAAGAGTAGTTTGTATAAATTTTAAAAATCACTTAAGCCTTCAGGCCTGTGAAAAGTCAGTATTTGTAGATGCTGATGGATTTTTTTATTTCATGATGCTTTGCCATATAAATGCCTTATTATGTATATTATTTCTTGATTTAGAAATTTTTTTTCTTTGAATCCTTACTAAACAGATCTGTTGTTTTCTGAATTGATTTTGCTGTCTCAGCCACATTGAGGCAAAGACACTTTTTTGGCTTCCATCTGAATGAACAATTTCCTAGTTAGACACACTGGATTTGGAGTTGGGTCAATAAAAGCTTTACTGTGTCCTTTCTCTTTCCTCACACAGCTCACAAAAGAGAACTAAATTCCATTCATCCTTTCACTGGCCACTGTGGAATCTTTAGCAATGCAATTCTGGCTGGGATGAGGAAACATGGCAAGAAATTGGAAGAAACACAAATAAGAATTCTCTATTTCCCATACTCACTGCCCTGAAGATCTGCTGCTGCTGGGAATACATGTGAATTTCCTGGACTTTAACTATTTGTCTCTGCCACTGAACTGCTTTGGAAGTATAACACGTTAGACATCAAAAGACAATTTAGCTTAATCTTGCTGAATCTGATGTGGCTAACTGTAAGTTATTCGCAAGAAAGACCATCTTGAGAGGTTCTTGGCAATATGAGCATAAAGGATCATTGAACAGGTTTCATGCAAAGAGTACTTTTAAACTTTTGAATAACATAAGCTTAACCATGATTTGATAAAGTGTTTTTGCTCTGATCTTTGTGGACAGATGTAGGTTTCAAAGATTCTGAAGTACTACATAATTGTTTGCAAGGCTATAATCAATGTATTGAAATTGATTTGTTTGATGTTTTTTACTTGCATTTTATGTTACATAATATTTTATAGATTATCCATTCACAGTACAAACTACTAAGGGAGGTATTGATTTCAATTTTAGAAATTTCTGAAATAATTTCTAATACTTTCAATTTTAAACTTCTCCATCATCTTGTGTATATGTATGCATATACCAGCTCTGTTCTCCCATTCTTTAAGACTGTTTTCTTCTGTCATTTCAATGTTGATGCCATATGCACATAATGAGAAGATTAAAAAAAAAAGCAAAAAAAACCAAACCAAAAAAACAACAAACAAACAAACAATGAAAACAAACGAAAAAACACCAACCAGTTCCTTCATAGAATTATATTTCCTATAAATTTAAGCATAGCAATAATTTCACCATAAGGCTTTACAAGTGCATGTGTCAGATATGCAGATGCATAAGACTGCACATATAGAATTATTTTAGGCGTAAATCCAGGACCCACCTAAGGACTGTTGTGTTCATATGTGACACAGTAATGTAGTCCAGGGGATATTACTGGTAAGAAGAAAGCCATGACCAAAAAACCCAGCAACTTTTCCCAAGTCCTGACAGTGCATCAGGAAAGCAAGGTTTTCTGCACAGTTTCTACGCGCAGTTATCCTAGAGATCAGTGTGGTTCAAGGTGCACTTGAGCTGTTCTGACCTTAATGGGGTAAGCAACTACTCACAGCAAGGTTGAGTGGAAATGTACTCTGTGACTACAAGAAGAGCTGCAGAGAATTCTTTGCTGTAAAGAAGTGCTGCAAAATAGTCAAAGAATTTCATTTTTAAAATGAGGATATACAAAACCATCTTAGCTGCCATTTGTAAAACTAAAAAGCCCCAAAAGAAATGGAATTAAAGAATACTTTTTAAATAATGTCTCTTTAAATATAAGCCACATGCTTTGAAATCTGCTAAAGGCTTCCATAAATGAGTTTGCAGACAGTTCATTCACTGAACAAAATTATCCATTTGCAACATCCTAACTTACATCTCTAATCCTCTGATTAGGAAAGACACAAACAACAGGGGTCACTTTAAAGCTGACATTTTGAACATTTTCTTTCATCACCTTTGATATGAGCTCTCTTTCAGTGGGATTTTCAACCCATTAGATAGATCACCAAATAATGTCTGTGTCACAACAGTTCTGCTGAGTGAAGACTATTTATTATATAACTTTTTAAACTAACTGTAGAGTCTAAGCTTTTTTTCCAATTTTTTAAAATAATTTTAGCAATTCCTATTTTAATTAGAAAATTCTTTAAAACTTCAGGAAATCAGTGAAAGCTGAGTGGATTTTTAAAGTTTAAAAGCTTCTCTGAAAAAGAAGCTTGGAACTACTTTAAATCACAGATGCAAAGCCAATACATGTACTACAAGTAAAAAGAAAATGATTGAGAGGAAAAGATACAAGACCTAATAAGATAACTCTTCACTTCATGCTGAGAATCATTTAGTAACCAAAGAGTGAATAAAGTCTTCTGTGCAATGTTTCTCTGCATCTGTTGAGATGTGGGTAAGTGCTACACTGCTCAAAATGGATATCCATTTACCCATTTCTGACCTTGATCACATCAGTGCAAAAAAAGCATTTACAATGGTAAACTGGGAGTTTATGAGGAACAGCAAGAACAGACTGACTGAATAGAAAGAAATGTTTTGAAGGTCAGAATATGTAGGAGAAAAGTGAAACTTGCGAACTCTCAAGCTAAGCTGGACCTTGCAAAGGAAATTAAAACAAACTGTAAAAATATTTTTAACCACAAAAATAAAAAAGAGAACAAATAACGAGGAAGTGGTGTGGTAATTCAGCAAGTATAGGGGCAAAGATTAAAGTTAATTTAGATACAAAAAAAACCCTTTGACGCAGATTTCAGTAACTACAAGTGACATAGCATGTGGAGGCAAAGTCAAGGGGCTAATGGAAATAAGAGTATGAAAATGGATAATGCCATAATTGAGGAGGAAATAACATGGAAAGAGCTTAATGCACTGAGGTCAGTGAACAAATAATCTCCTACACTGATTTCTGGCTTATGTAATTACAAATCCAGAAGTAGAGCTCTTTTATGCATTTACCAAGTCAGACCTACATGTGAAAGAATAGTGCTCTTCAGCAGATTCAGCAATATGCAGCACAAGATACTGAGAAATGGGAGCCAGTGGAAATCAGAAAGTGTATGTGATATGGCGTCTTACCTGAAGGACTGGGGAAAAGAGACCACAAATACCATCAGAAACAGTCAAAACCCAAGCAAATTCTACACATGCAGGAACTTTCAGTAAGAATAATCTAGTTCAGCTAGAAATTATTTGGTAGGATACAGAATACAGAGAAAACAAAATTTAGAGGATCTACGATTGTCCAGTCAGCACTAGTCTGAAGCTCTTAAGCCAAGGCTGTTACTCCTGTGAATCTCTAGTCATGCTTGGAACAGTGACTGAATTGCATGTGATGAGAAGACACAACTTCTTCACAAAATGCAGTGTTATAAACACACTGAATGGAATCATAGGATCACAGAGTCATTTAGGTTGGAAAAGACCTATCAGATCTTTGAGTCAAACCCAGCAATGCCAAGTCCACCACTAAACCATGTCCATAAGTGCTATGTCTGCTCATAGCACTTCAGAATGGAGGAATGGTGACTCAGCCATTTCCCCAGACATCCTATTTCAATGCTTGACAACCTTTCCAGTGAAGACATTTTTCCTAACATCCAATCTAAACCTCCCCTGGAACAACTTGAGGCCATTTCCTATTGTTCTATCTGGTAGATTAATAGCTAATTTTGATAATAATATCGCTCTTTTTTTGACAGAAAAAAGATAGATGATGATAAAATTCACTGTTGATCTACAGTAAATACAGAACATCCGTAGACATGTAACTGTCAGTACACATGCATATTCCTGCATGTCTATCTCAAATTCAAAATACTGCAATTTTGTATAGGCATCAAATATTTAGGAGTAAACCAAGTTGTATTGCAAGTGAAATGGGACAGCTGTACACATGTATAATTCCATGCACTGCTATAAATTCTTAGACTATTGTTATTGGCTTACATGACTAACATTTCAGTGAAATTTGGACAAATTTAATCTACCCTGTGCTTTGTTTCCTGAACTTCACGTTAAGGTTTAATCTTAATCAGACCAAAATCCACTCTTTCCTTTCAAGACTGTCCAAGAACTTTCACGTGCAAGTACAGAGGACAATCTCATTAGTGACTTGAAGAATGTCAAGTATTACAATGACAAGGACCAAAGTTATATATGAGTAGTTGTACTTGAGAAGAAAAAGAAACAACCTGTAGGACTTTAAAAATTTATATGCTTGTATTTTAAGATAATGGAGAAAAATGCAGTACTTCACTTTTCCAAAGATGATCCTGACCTTTTTAGTGGAAACACTGAAAAAATAAAAAAATGGAAAATAAAAGCCATCTGTTTGGCTGAGAGGAATAAAAAGGTTTCCCCAGTGACAAATTTAAAATGAAGAGGAAATTGCCTCCAAAACACTACGATGGAGAAAGCCAACTTGATTTTATCTGAACCTAGCTAAAACAGTTTAAGAATCAAAGGAGAGGAAAAAAGAATGTCTCCAAGGACCAGGAGGCCACAAAAACCCTCCAAAAGGAGAAGAAGAAAAAAAATCTAAAATGTTATCCTTATACAATTAACAAGTTTCTATGTTCACTTTTAAAATGTTATATTACTCATATATCCATTCTGCAGAATATATGCAATCTTTTTTTTAAGATGTTCACAGCAAACAAACAAATAAATAAATAGATAAGGGTCTAATACCTTGCAGTAACATTTTTAGGGATCTAAAGTGTCTAATTCCAAGCAAGGCATTTATTGTAAATAATGTAAGTAAAATTGCACATCTAGACAGAATTCTTCATGTGAGTATCTAACTAGGTCAAGTGATCTACCCTTTGAACACATTGATTCCTGCCTATAACCTGAGCCTAACCCAATTTACTTAAGCATATGCATTGAACTGATAACAGCCTAAAACTGAACAGACAAAATACATCTCAACAAAATTAAACACTGAATTAAAGGAAGAAATTTCTTTTCTGAATCTAAACGTGCTGACAAAATAAATGGAAGAATCAGCTAAAGATCAGTTTAGTAATCTGGAACAAATGGAAGTCAGAAGGTTTTGAGATTACTGTAATGGAAATTACTTAAAGCAATCATCTAGCTCTCTCCTTTCTGTCCCAACACAGGGCCTTGGCCACCAGAAATCATAACTGATGATCAATTAACTGATTGATTGCTATATCTATTAGGTTCCAGGTGTGAGACCACAAACATGAAGATCTTTTCATGCTGTTGTAACATCTCGCTTCAGGAATTTATATATAAAAGGCAAGATGAACAACCTTAAACCAGGTTCATTTGTACCTACTGCCCTGTCCTGAAAGGCTCTCCTGCATGTGTTTCACTCTCAGACATCTCCAGACATTCAAAGGAAATATCCCCGAGCATGAAACCTCTACTTTCATTTTTATCTTATATTACATACCTCTCTCAAGTTCCAGCAAAGCTGTCACACTGTATCAGATAATTTAAACCAAAATCAATATTTCTACCTCTCTCCTCCCTGCCAGATAAAACACCAAGAAAACCAAAACAAACAATAAGAACCCAAAATGCCACCCACCAAATAGTTATAGTGTCCTGGGGCAGCCCAAAGGGGCTGCTGCAGCAAGTGATATGTTGTGGGGCCATGGCATAACTGTTCTGTGGAGATCTAGCCTTAAACACGGTGTGTACGTGCAATCTGTGCCACTTTGGAGCCAGGAATCATTCCCTTGGGGGGATACACTGAGAACTGTAGAAGTAGCTTATGTCTTTCTTATGCAGCTGCAAAGAGAGATAATTGCAACATTAAACAAAAGATCTAAGCAGAATCAATAAGAGTGTCCATTTGGCCAGCAGACAAGGGCAAAGATCTATTTAATTCCTGACTTTGCTGGATATTTAATTCTTTCAAAAAACACTAAAGAACAAGGAGTCTGGCCCTGCGGCGGTGGTGGATGCTGCCACCGCCACCCCTGAGGGCAACCTATCCCCAGAGAAAGAAGAGTCCATCGTTGGGACGTTGCAGAAGTTTGAGGTTCTCCCCCCTTGTTGTTGTAATGGTTTTACCCGCTGTTGATGTAACTCTGATTAAGTTAATTCCGCCTGTCACTCTGTTGTAAGCCATACCCTTGTTCTGGAAAGTTCTCCCCTGTTCAGTACCCCGCTGGTCCTGGCTCCCTCTCTCCTCTCCCGACTGGTTGTTACTCTGTCACCCCACCTTATCTCTGCCCCTGGAGCCTCATTCTATTGGACCCTGATGTTCTCTCCACCCCTTGCTATTCTGGTATTTAAGCTCATGTAAGCCCTATTCCCTTCGGTCTCTGTCCCTGGATCTTTTTGTGTGTGGACCTGCCAATAAATGCCACAGAACTCCATACAGAGAACCCCTCCTGCCTCTTCTTCTCCGCCTGTGGCTTGAGCAGGCTGTGTGCATGAGTGTGCCTGCGTCCACCTTGCAGTGACTTCCTGGTGTGAGTGCAGGGGTTTGCGAACTCCACGAGAGCGGCTCTGCGAGGGACGCTTCTTGGAAGGTCGCTTTGCACCCAGAACTCATCTCCCTCACACTGTTCCGGCCCTTGCAGAAGGCGATAAGCAGCATGGCCCATTTAATCCATATTTAATATTCTGCGTGTCAGCAACTTTATTGTCTTTTTGGAAAGGTTTCTACTTATGTTTTATGTCTTTTCATGCTATGCCATTTCCATTCCATATCATTGCTTAGTCCCTTTTTCTAGTTTAAACTTAGTCAAAATTAGGACAGATGCAGCCTGCTACACTGGACAAAAGGAGTAGCAAATGCTAAGAAATAATAATAATAATAATTCTGTAAGTGCTTCAGTCCTTATAAAGAGTTACCAATGCTTAAACCAGTTATTAAGTGTCTTTTACTAAAGAAAATGCCTGAATTGTCAAGAAACATAAAATCTATTCCTGATATTTATCCCCAGACATCTTAAATGGCACCATATATGTTTAGGCAACTCAATCCTGTCCTTAGGGAATTTTAATTTCCTTTTTTTTTTTTTTTTAGTTTTCATTGATGTTTTAAGTCACTTTTCATATAGTTTATATGAAAGCATCAGTGCCAAAACAATATATTTTAAATGTGTTATTATTTATCCTACAGGTTTTATTTAACCATACTTATAACATGAGTTTATAAACTAAGGTATGAGGCATGAAGGCTTAGATTCTTACCTAGCTTAGATCCTTCACTCTATATTCTGAGCTCTTCACACTATGATCTATTTATAAACAACGGAGAAAAATGTGCACTTTATTGTATGATTCATTGGATCAATAGCTGTGCATTTTAGGGTGAGATCAATCACTTCCTAAAATATTGCTCTTCATTGACTTCTACATCTTTTCACAGATCAGATATAGTTGTTTACATTAGGCTTCATTAATCCTTCCTGGGCTTGCTAATCATTAATAAAAACTATTACTGGCTTCTGGAATTACCCAGCCTATAAAAAGACTTCAAGATGTGGTCAGGAATAAGCAGAAAGAAATGAAAGAAATGTTGATTTGACACATTGAAAATTAGAAAGAATATAAATAAATTATTTTTTAAAAACAACTAAACAAAAAGCCCCAAACCACACTACACAGTCTAAACCCAAAACCAAACAAGCCAAAACCCCCCCCTGCTAAGTCCTTGTCCCTGCCCTAGAAGAATGGCTGACAAAATCCTACTCCTTGTTAACTGCTCATATAGACTCAGTCTTTGTCCAGTTTCCAATGAAGAAAGAATGCAGAACTCATTCTCTTAAAACCTTTCCTGCCCTTGTGCAAACTAATTTTGTTTGTTAAAAATATCAGGCCTTTTTTATTTTGCTGTCATACTTGTTACAAGACAGCCGTGTTTGAGTCATACTGTCTGACTAAATGGCCTCTTGGTTTAAAATGTTATAGAAAGCAGTTTTCCCAAGCATCTAATTTTATCAGCAGACAGTTCCTTTTGGACATAAGGATGAACTTTGCTGTTCAATTCTAAATCTTATTTTTGTGAATAGCAAACCAAGAATTTCAGCTTGATGCTTTCCAAAAGTACCAGGTTCACATACACAATCCAGAGAAATTTTGGAAGCCTTCCTTGCAAACTACAAGAACATTGCCTGCAATGTCTTCAGACCTCATACCAGTGTCTTTCCAGTTCCCTTGAGTAAGAGATATGTTTACTTACACATTTCTGCTCCAGTGTCTACAATTAATTTTAAGGAAAGGTCAGTGCTCCTTTCTTATACCTTGAAACCTTATAGGAGGGAACCCTTGCTGAGTAATTCCAACACTCAACCCATTAGTTCCAGTCATTGGTCAAAGAATATGTCAAATGAGTTATTGTAGACTCATTTCTTATTTTACAGAGTGTGCAGTTTTGCACAAAGTCCATCCCTGCTATTACTGCTAAATAGTCTGATGGATTATTTTGGTGGGGTCTTTTGTTTGTCTGTTTTGTTGCTGAAAACAATATTAGAGGTAAATAAAAGTTCATAATATGGATCAATTCAGATTTTAAATGTATTAACCAACTGATTCCGAGGTGCTTTTTCTGATAAGACTCCAGGAAGAAAATTATGACAGACATATGAATATATAGAGAAACATGGGAGACAACAATGCTGAATTTCTGGGCCATAGTTCTTTAGGAAGAATATAAAAAGGAAATTTTTTTTGTTAATGACATAGGATGAACAGCATTAAGAAAATTTCAGCAAACTGAAAATGATGGAGACTTTTACATGAAATTTGTTTACAGCAACATGCTTTTTCAACCTGTGACTGGCAGAGCAAATCTTTGCCTGTGGTAGATAGAACTTTACTCCTTGATGATTCCCTCCAGTCTGCCTTCAAGAAAACTATCTACAGTAACATCTGCTAATGACAGCAGAGAAGCTTTTTCCATTATAATTTTATCAAGGTAGGATGAAAGTGTGTTAAATCATTACATAAATTACTCATATCTTGATGAACACACTGAGAGTTTCAGTCTTCACTTAGATATAATTTATGGGACAGATGCCTCAGCTTTTTTAAAGGATTAATGCATCAAATATCCTCAAGAGCAAATATTTTTGGAAGCCTCAGAAGTGCAGATTAGTTTTCAGTAAACTAATAAGCATTGCAATAGATTGATGCATTTTGTTTGGTTTCAAGGAATTGAGTTTAAAAACATCACTCAGCAGTACTTAAGTCATCAAACAAATTGTAACCTGTATCTTTTGCCTTTGATTCAGGCATCCCTTGAAAAACACAATTTCAGCAAATTAAACACAGTTAGTAACTTTATTAACAAATATTACAATATTATTATTTCTAGACTTTTCACAGTTATCTTATAATTTTCTTCAGTTACTATTGTTATTTGAAATAATTCAGCATACGTTTTCTACAAAAAAATTTTGGACCCAAAAATTAAGAGGGCAGCTCCTAATGGTCATTCAGCTTTTGAACTGACTTGGATTAGGCATTCATGCCTCATTATTTTATTCTGCTATGTGTCTGCACAAAGCTAACTCTTGCAGTAACATTTCTAATACAGTCTATTTTCTCAACTATAAATAAGTAAATAAATAAATGTTCTTTTACATACTACACTTTATAGCATATATGAATGTTTTGGCTTGAGCCTGGCCAGAGGCCAGGAACTACCCAGGCTTGCCAACTCCTTGTAGCCAAACAGAGGAGAGAGAAAAAACATTCAAAGCCATGGTCCATGAGGTCCATGATTCAAATTATTCAAGAGAGGCTTTATCTTAAGAGATATAAGAGTAAATTCATTATACTAGTACTGACAAAAAAAGATGAGAAAAAAAATAATGAGAAGTAACATGAGCTTTTGGAAAACGCCTTCTTTTCCCACACCGCCACACCCCCCTCCCTCCTACCCAAATGGCACAGGGAGACAGAGAATTAGGGGGGTGTTAAGTCAGGTCTTCATAATTCAAGGATTGGAGTCTTCCCCTGCTGGATGGGGGGGTCCCCTCTGGAAGGCAATTCTTCAGGAACTGCTCCCTTTCTGCAATATCAGTCCATCCCTCGGGCAACAGCGGCCCTCACACTGCTGCAGCGTGGGTCACTCCTCCACAGGCTGCAGGCCTTTTCAAGCATCCCCCTGCTCCAACATTTGCAAGTGGGTCTCTGCATACCTGTGGTCCTCCATGGGCTGCAAGGTGGACATCCCACTTCACCATGATCTCACCACCAGCTGCAGAGGAATCTCGGCTCCGACTCCTGCAGTCTTTCCATCCGACCTGACCTTGGTGTTTCCATGTTGGTTTTTCAGGTCACATCTTCTCATTCACCCTCCCCCTCCCTGACTGGAAAAAAAACTGTGCCACAAGGATTGTTTTGAATCCCATCTTAAATCTGTTATCACAGAGGCATTACCACTTCTAATTGTCCTGTGGCATGTCCATCTTGCAACCAGCCGACATTGGCCCTGCAGGACATGATGGCGGGGCTTCTAGCAGCTTCTCACAAGAGTCAGCCCTGTATGCCCCTCGGCTACCAAAAACCAGGTCTTGCAAAACCACAACAATGAATTCTCAAGTCTGTATGGAAAATTTCACTACTGCTAATTTTCACTACTGAAACAAATTTCTGATGGTACCCATAGTGTAATGGTGTGATACAAGACACAGTTCCATAGGCCAGAACAAACAAAAAGGCTGGTTGGAAACTAGTTGTGTATGAAAGAATTATGGCACCTGTAAATCTCTAGCAGGCTAAACCAAATCTTTAGATTTATCACTCCTGAAATAAGAAGGTTGAATTCGAAAAATAGTTTCTAAACTACTGCAGTTCAGACCCATTTTCAGTCTGCACATATTAGTCAAACCAGGCCCCAGAGAGAAATCCAGCCAGTTACTAAAGGAAAGTCATGAGTATTTCCCTTTGTAATCTGGTTTTATTCCTTTTTTAATGCTATTTAATTTAGAATGAGACTCCAAGGATGCTAAATGCCACAATGTGAGCCAAAAGTGGCAAGTTGGATTCTAAGTCCAGCCACAGGCACAGTTTTTTCTTTTGAAGTCACTCACATGAGGGACCAGCTAAACTTGCAGCCAAGGGAAACTGTGTATCTGAAAGCTAAGAAGTCCTAAGTATACTTTGCTATTTGACTGTAAGTGTATTAACATCAGTTTTGCACTGCTACATGTTCTTTGACTAAAATCATCTTAGTCCCCAAGTATCAGACCTTGGAAAAAAGACATTAGTGGGTAAGAACTGACCAAAATATAAACGTAGGGTTCATTGCCATTTTATGCTCTAAAGAGTGATTTAAATTTATGCTAATCACAAAATAAAAGATCTTATATGAAATTGTACTTTGTTGTACTCAAATATAAAATACCTGTCTTTAAATGAATTAATTGTCTTTCCTATATCAAAAAATGGCTGTTTGTTATCTTGTTTTCTCAGGAATGGCTACATAGATTCACCGAATCTTTTCTGCTGGAAAAGACCTCTAAGATCACGGAGTTCAACATTAACCCAGCACTTAAAAGTGCAACACCAGGAATCATTGTCCTTAAGTGTCACATCTGCATATCTTTTAAATAGCTTTAGGGGTGGTGACTCAGACACTTCTCTGTGCAGCTTGATCCAAAGCTTGACAACCCTTTCAGCTGCTAAAGCTGCGTTAATGAGCAACGTCTTCCCTGCGCAGCTTCTTCTCTTTCATTTGAACAGACTTGATCAGGGCACCCAGCTGGGTGTACCTGTGTGTCTCCATGACCTCAGAGGCACCTCGCCTCATTCTCCTGCGTGTCTTCTGTCATGCGGAACCTGTAGGAAGACTTTCTATTTCACAGAATGACAGAATCAGATGAATTGGAAGGGACCTACAAGGATCACCAAGTTCAGCTCCTGACCCTGCACCAGACTATCCCCAAGAGTCACACAATGTTCCTAAGAGTATTGTCCAAACAATTCTTGAATTCTGGCAGGCTTCCTACTGTGTGCACTTGCAAATCGTGATTTTTCTTCTCTTTGATATTCATAGATATATACAAAGGAAATCATATCTTGCTTTTCTGTAAATGAAAGCTACCCTAAGGTAGTATTTACTAGAACATACTGGCACAGCTTGAGTGCCATAGACAGAGTTCTGTCTATATGCTGCATTGCTTTGATAAATACATACAAAAATTATTTTGAGATAAAAGTTATAAACACTGCTGATGCTTAGATAAACTGGCACAGCAAAAAAACCCTGTAATTTTTTGTTTAGTGTTAACCATTTATTTGCTGCTTGACCACCTCCAATTAAAGATCTCTTCCAAATGGTTGTAAAAAAACAGTATGTTGTAATCTTTTAATCATAAATTTAGTTTAGGATTTCTTTGTGATGTAGATCACATCCAGATCTCTGCACAGACTATAATGGAAATATACTAATAAAACATTTCATGCAGGAAACTGAGGATTTTTCAAAGTAATACAATTCTGCAGGAAATCATAAGCTTTGCTCATGATTTGGCTTCCTGTGCACAAGGTCTTTCCAAGCACTCTGGCTGTTCCAGTCCATTGGCATATGACACAAAGAATTCAATTTGTATTTTCCAGAATGAGAGTTATTTATTTTCTCACTATTAGCAATTTTAAATTTTTTTTAATCCTAATATAGGCTTATTTCATTTTCCAAATCTTAAACAAATTTCACAGGGTGGGATGTTCCATGGGCATGGTGGGGACTTCTTTTGAGGAGATCTTAAATATTCATTGTTACTTCTGAAAAATGACTTCTCTGCATGAAACATCTTTAAAAATGCTAAGTCTTATAAATAAAACCTATTCATGTTTTAAAGGCAAAGAAACATTTATTGAGAAAACGAAATGTTTCACATCTTTCTAAATATCTTATGATGTAGAAATCTGGCTAGTGTTCTCTCCTCACACACACTTAAAAAGTGCATTTGATGTGAGGAATTTACCTCTTCTCTCTGCTCCTTTGTATATCCAGTTCCACTACTGCCCTTGGTTAACATGGACACTCGGGAGTTGAAAGTATATATTCAGAAAGAAGAAGTAACTTGATCTAGGAACCATGGAATCAATATTATAAAGTGAGAGCTGGAGTTAGAAACAGCATAGATGGACAATCAGGGGGAAGAGAGACACAGGTCTGGCTAAACTATGTTTAGAAGTTTTTTAGACCTCCTCCAACCCCTGCATTCCTATATCTCTGTAGTAGGAAGTGATATAACTTGCAAAATTCCCAGGCATTAAATTACCATGATAGGCAAAAAAAGAGGTAGGGACACAATGTACTTGAGTTAATAATGGCTACAGAATAAGGGACAGAGGAAAAGGGAACTGGGCTGTGAATACTGCAAAGTCAGCATGAAAAACCCAAGCAATTTAAAAACAAAGAATCTTGTTTATAGAGCCATAAAATAACACAAAATTCTTTCTCTATAAACTAGAATACACGAAATTAAGGTGCTTACCACCCAACATGGGCTAGCGTTCAAATATTTGCCAGTTATGGTAGCTCCCCATAACTGACAAATATTGAGTTACAATAGTAGTTACATATGTTAGTTTCTTCATTTTCAGAAGGATAAGTTGAACTTTTCATTTCTTTGTCTGTACAAGTTTCAATTTAGATGGATTCACACATTTTGCAGACCTGAGACACCACCCAGCAACCTTAATTTCCTTTCATTTTGGGAATATCCTTATTTTTCAGGAATGGTTGTGTGCAGTGTATTGTAAGCATTACTGAAAATATACCAAGCCATCTTTTGCTTCTTTAGTGTCTTAAATGGTAAAGATGTAGAGGAAGGTGTGGAGAAAAAGGCAATTCTTTTTTACAGTGTCCTTTAAAAGATATGGAAAAGTAAACTGGGCTCTTAAAGATTTAGTGGGTTTTTAGCTGCCTCTAGCTTCATGTAATGCACAGTAAATATTCTGCCAAAAACATTTTATGGGTTTCACAAACAGTTTCTTCTTTCCAAGTGCTGAATTTAACAGTCCTACAATGTTTTACAACTTCCATTCTATTCATATGGCTTGTCTTTAGCCTAGCAACAGTAGTCTGAATGATTTTGATTGCTCCTAGAACCTTCTAAGAATTTAGAAGTTATGTTTCAGTGGTTTGAGACTAAAAGTCACCATTTACTGATGAGCTGCTGGTCCATATAGTTTGAAATAATGATGACCGAATTTCATGCACACTTTTACTATCAACAGATAATTAAGAAAGAAGTTCATTTTGCAAGGAAACAGTCTTGTTCCAGTCATGTCCTAATGGCTGGCAAATCTAGTGGATTAAATATTCAGGATAGTACCCTCAATTTAACTTTAAAAACATATTTATGCTTATTTTAGATCATTTTTGTAACTCACAGAATAAGATGCATACTCTCCTTCAATAGCATTTGAGACTTAATAGTAACAACTGTTGACCAGGAATGAAATGAAATTATGCAATAAACATTGCACAAAGAACAACTGTGCCAAAACCATTTTAATAGATTATGAAAGGAAGTAATTTAAATGTGTAGTTGATTTACAGGCGGAAAGATGCCTTCACATTGACAGAATTTCTGGCAATTCAACTTTTTTTGGCAGACCTTCAACTTTTCATTACACAGAGGAAGGAAGAACTATCTGTTTCAGTTATGTGTGGTTAGTGTATTTATATACCCTAGGCTAAGACCCTGTTTGCACTACTCTAGCAACACAATATTTATCAAAATTGCCTTAAATAGGAAGATAAGTGTTCCTTCTGAAGGGAAATATCTTCACAGACCAGCCTATCTTTAAACATTTTGGCCAAAAGCTATGTTTTGTGAGAAGTTTCTTCTCTTTCCTTATAAAGAACTGAACAGATATTTTGTGGTAACATACTAGGCTGCAATGTGAATCCCTGGTCACAGGGTCATCAGAGAGGTGGCCATCACACACTTTACTAAGGAAGTTAATAGTGGGCAAAACAGCCTCCGAGGAACCCTAACCAGTCAAAGTTTGAGCAGCCTTTGATCTACTCTGAATTATACAGAGACCCTTAATTATCTCGATAAATGAGGCATCGGAAAGCAACTTGGAATTAATTTGGTTGTTTCTTTTCCTCAGCTGTGTTTTGCAAATTGTTGTCAGATCTTTTTAAAAAAGATTATTTGGCTGCAGCTCTCTACAGTAACTCCCTACATTTGTTCTTTAGATCAGTTTGAAAAAAAGAAAACCGCACCAGATCGTCAGTATTTATTTCAGCCTGGCTTTTTTTTTTTTTTTAGCTTTATTTTCATCTGTTCTTGGAAAAGCCTCGTAAAACTTAGCTTAAGAAAACAATTATAAAATATATCCACATTTCATTTCATTTTCACTGTCTACCCACCTCTTCAGCAGCCCATTACAATTCAGGGTTTTACTACAGGGTTGACTTGCCCGAAATCATAGAGCTACTCAGCCCTAAAAATGTGATTTGTTTAATGCATCTCTGCCTTATTGTTATAGGATATAGATTTATATAGATTACGATTTAGTAGATTTTGACTAATAGCAATGGAATGCAGCTTGAAAATCTACAAATTAGCACCCATGTATCTAATTTGGTTACTGGAAAAAATATAGTCCCATAAACATGATACTGAGCCTACATTAATTAATGCTGTTGAAAGATATGGTTATTAGTTCAGCTACAAAACTGAATTACCGCTGACATATACATTTTAGGATCTGAGTATACATCTCCACGTGGCATTGTGCAAACCTGAGGATGTATGCCAGTTCATCAATTTTCTAGGAACTTCATAGTCCTGCAGACACGTCCAGAGTATGTATCAGGGACAACCTATGACTTATACTTCTGAAAATCTCCTCAAAGATTTGAAGGTAAACCACGAACAGAAGTGAAACTGAGGACAGAATAAATTCAAGTACAAAAAACCCTATGTATGTTTATAGACAGACCATGCAGACACAATTTATACAGCAGTTATACTAAAGAAGTGAAAGGAATTAAATGAACAATTTATAACTATCATACACTGTGTACATTTCTAAAATGCTTTCATTGAGAAAAATTCCTGTCTGTACAAAATCACTCTTGCCTCTGGCAAAAAGACCAATATATTTCCAGGTGAAATGAGAAATTCTGTCTTTTGTTATTTCACAAGAAATCATTGACTTGGAAAAATAAGTTAATCTTATACTTACCTTAAGCACTAAATTTGCTCAGAACAATTAAACTTTTTGTTCAATAAACTCAAAGCTCTCAAATTTTTGGTTTATACACTTCTTACCTATATTTTAGAAAGCAGAATATGTGCATAGTTGATGTGCAATTTTAAGATCAAATATACCATTTTCAAATGTACTGGGACAGACTAAACTTTGGAAAATAATTTCTATGATACAGGTAGAAAAAAGGAAATGGAATGTGATTTTTTTTTTTCTCCTAAAAATCTTGACATCTCTGGTGTGGCTCTGGTGCCTCAAAGGACAAGCGTATGATGAAAATAATATTTTTAACATGCATTTAAGAATGAAAGAGAGGAATTTGGAGCCCCTTTAAAGTGGTACATGGACAAATCCTCAGAAAGGACCACATGTTCATATGCATATTAATAGCCTACCACAAACACAAAAAGCTTGTCTTGGTAAAATATTATTTTCTTTTTCTGCATAAAAATTTTACCTTAGACAAAACAGTACAAAATGTAATGCATTCTTCATAAACCAGGAAAATGCTTACCTTTGCTTTAGTTTTGTTTTGCTTTATTTCCAAAAATTATTACAAAGAAAGAAAACATTCAACTTTGGGGCAATGTGAAGAATTTTTGTCTTACTAAATTAGAGAAGGACTGAATGCCACCTGTGTGATTCTGTAATTACACCTGAAACAGCAGGAAAATCTGCTACTACTCATTGAACCTTGCTGCTGAGGGAAGTTGAATAGATCATTCATTCCATGGTTCAGGAGAGTCATTTCAAATCTGTGTACCACATGTAAAATTAGTTCTGACCTTTTCAGCCTCAAGCATGTCCTTCAGATATGGATCATTAAATTCAATCCTTAACACACCAGGGAAAAAGCTAAAAAAAAATTGGGGGTTCCTTGCATTTCTTTCTACAATCTTTAACTAAAACTATATATTGGCTTTGATTTTCCAAATGGAACCATCATTCATACCCTTGATGTATTAAGATTGTGACTGGCATCTTTCTGAAGAAGATAACTTTCTCAAAACAAAGGCTAACCAATTATTCTAGCCATTCTGAACCTTTATCTTCCTGGCAGCTCATTCAACAAGACAAGCTTCTGAGATTGGTGTGGTGGTATAAGTCAGTCCCTGAAGCATTCCCTCCTGTGCACCTAGATTTTTCATTTCATGCTCACAATGTGTGAAGGAGTGCTTACCAACTCTACTACATCTTCCTTTTTAATATATTGGGACCACTTATTCACAGAGAGATGAGTGGGCCTCTACAGGCTGCTGAATGAAAACAAAGGAGCAAATTTGAGCACCTGGTTTACACCCATGTATTCATGGTGTTCACAGTTCACTCTCTTTCTCTGGGGTGATTCCAAATAGCAATATTCAAGAGTGTAAAAGATCTTTCTGACCCTCAGCAGTATGACCAACTCATGATGTTTGGCTTCTAGCAAAAGGCTTGGTCTCTCTTTACACCTAAGGGAAGGTAGGGAAAGTATCCCTCCTCTCTGTTTTGCTCATGTAAAGTCAGCCACTGGTTGAAGTTATTTGTGTGGGCTCTGATCCCTGATGAAAAACAGGTGCTGTCAAGGGAAGAGTCTCCCAAGAAAGGGGCTATTACCACTTTGAGGGAGGCACCTATAACGCTCAGGATAAACTGCTGAAACAGCCAGTCTCTCCTTATAAATTGTAAAGAAAACTTAGAGTTGAGCAAGTTATCCAATTTTAAGTCAGCTAAATGTATGTGTATTTTACCAAAGAGGCTTTAAGGAGATACACTGACCCAAAGAGAGGTAAACATCAAATAACTTTAGTATAACACAAAAAATATAGTATTGTCCAAACAACTAGTAAAAAACTGCTCTTATGGCCTTAGTGAATAATGACAGAAAAAGGTCCAATAGGAAACAGAATAAAATGTGTAGAAAATAACTAATTTGTCTGCCTCTCTCCTCTCTGTTGCGCAGTCCTGGTAGAATTTCTCCAGCTGCACATTTCACTAGCCCAATGTGTTTCAGTTCCACCATGCTGAGCCAGGACAGCTTTACATTTTTTCTGAGAACGTACTGAAACACTGGCAGTTGACCTCTTTGGCATATCTTCTTGTGCAAACACACTTTACAGTCTGCTATAGGCACCTAAATCCATTTGCTCCAATAATTCAAGCCCACATGTTCCAGAACCCATTTCTCGTTTTCTCTCATTCACATACAAACACACGAAGAGGATGGGAACAGAATTTAAAATTATAACCTCCAAACATGACATTTTCATTAATAACTAGATAACTCCCCTACAGTATTGCACGCTTACCATACACAAGTTCAGTGGAGCAATTGTAATGTGTTTGGGGACCGATTATGGACAGTCCCTAATGGCAGAGACTCACTGCATTCTAAAGTCACAGTTCCCTCTGTGTCCTGAGAATGGGAGGTTCACATAGGCTTCTTCAAGTTGACTTGTCTGGGTCAAAGTAACTAGATGTTGGTCTACAATATCAAATGTTTTCTTTTTTTAGCAATGCATATCTGGAAGTTTGCATTTTTTTCACTAGTAAGGTAATAGAATTTCTGTGCAATTTTTTGTAAAAAGTAGATTCTGTGACATTTTAAAAAATCCATCTGTTCAAGTGAAGAAATACTGCTAAACTTGAGATTGTTAAATAGTCTTGGTTGATAATTATTACCACAGACAACTGAAAAAACAGTTAGGTAACATTTGAAAAATGAGACGGTCAATTTTAACAAGTACTACATGCAATTTAAAATTTGAAAAATACAGTATTTGGCTCTGCGTCAGTGGGGCTGGAAGAATCATTTTATCATAGGTTTCTACCCTCCCGATGAGAACACATTGATTTATTCTATCATAAATCAAAACTCCTGCTGGGCTATGAATGAAAGACTTGTAAGGTTTTGGCCTTTAAAAGTGTATGGGAGCGTAAAGGAAAGAACATGAGAGTTTGCGTTAAGGGAGGTAGAGAATCATGCTGGCCAATACACACATAGAGCAAAACTAACCACTAATATAAGAGGGCACAACCAAGTAAAATTGCATTCGTTTATGCCAGCATTTCATCTCATCCTTCAACACAAAACTGAAGCTTCAACATGAAGCTGAAAAGCCTGGCTCACCTACTTCAGTCATAACATCACAGAAAATAGTATCAGATATTCTCTCATATGTATTTATCAAGACATCTCCAACACATGGATATGTAGAAGTGTTGACCTTGAAACTGTAAAACCTTTGATCCATAAACTGCTCCTTATGAGAATTTAGTATACTTGAGAGGGGATCAACAACATTTTAACATATATGAATATTTTATTGCAAAGTATATGTGAGGTAATATGACAAAGATAAGAACAATGTCTTTAAAATTAATACTCCTTTGTCCATATTTTAAAAGGGAAGCATTAACCTTTTCAGAAGCATATTGGTTAACCTTTACTCTCATCTATGACTTTATAGCCCTTAATTATTGTCATCTGTTTAATAATTTTATCTCGTTCCACGGTCCTTAGATTCTAGACAGGCCCTAATATAGAACATAAGATTGAAATCCTCTACGACACCAAGGGAACATCAGGCATGGATTAGATCATTTTTATCACAGGTAATTTGTAATTTAGCTAATGACTATATATGATCATCCCCTTGTGTTTTCCAGGTTTGCCACTGCTTCAGGGTGGATGCAACATTCTTGCTCTGGCCACCTACTTTGATTTTCAAAATATTTTCAGGAAAACACATTTTTTCCATGCCATAAGTACAATCAGATGTTTGTTTTTCCTCCCAGCACTAATGCTTATAGTCTTGAATGAATAGTAAAGTAAATGGGTTGTTTTGGTTTTTTTGGTTCGTTGGTTGCTTTTCTTCCAGAAGTCTTGTTCAATTAAGAGAGAAAGTGCAGAGTTTAGAGCTAGCTGGCAATTTTCAGATTAAAAGATTGATTTGCACAACCAACAGCAAAAAACCTATAGGTATTCTTAGGATTTCATGATGGAATTTTCACTTGCAATGAGATATAGAAAACACAGTAAAAGAAATTATGAAAAACTGTGTACAATAAAGAAGAATTTAAGCAAGAACAGATGCAGAGAAGGGTGGAGATCCAGGAAAAAAAGATCAGGAAGGTAGATCTTACCATATAAAATGATACTAAAATGAGCAATCTTTCCTTAATCTAGAAAAAAATGCTAGAGGGTATGATTACCTTCTATATATAAATAAAGGGTAAAATACAGACAGAGAAGAAACAAAATAGAACTCTGACACATTGCGGCAGTAAATGAGGTCACAGATAGAATTATTTTGGAATTAGATTCAGATATCTACTCACATCTAAGCAGAAGAATCTCTGACCTTTAACCAAAGAGAGGTTCAGGATCAGTTTTCACTTATATAGGTCCTGGAGAAATTTTGAGACAGAGTTTAACCAAGTGTAATCAAAATGTGTTCTTAAATAGATTTAATTTTCAAGATGGCATTGCTGCTTGAACTTGAAATTGATGATGTCCAGAGATCCCATCTAGCATAAATTAATTAAGGTTTTTATTTAGGATGGGTTACCTGCTGAGATCCATCTCTGTAACCCAGTAATGGTGTTATTAAAACATTTCAATTTCTACTTAACTTTCATTGTGGCAGACTTTCCCACTCCAAATGGAGCTGAAAAGAACCATTCAGACATCTTTTCTTAAAATCTGTGAGAATGCTGCCTCAAGCTGCTATTTTGCCATGCTCTAACATTATAGGTGTGTGCCTGAACCACCTCACTAGAGTGTCAGTGTTCCCTTATCATTAGTGATGAGGTCTACACCAAGGCACAAGCATGCTGTGCCTATGGATCTAATCTCCTAACTGTCCAGAGTGAAAGACCTAGCGGAACATCCCTTGATTCCCCTTCTGCTGATGTTTTGCTCATGACCCAGGTGCCATTTCAACCTACTCTACCTGTAGGTACAGGACTTCAAAATCAAAGGTTTGCACAGGATTGAAATATCACGTGAGAGATCTTAATTTTGTTAGCAGACTCTGTTCCATGAGGTGACATCATTCACTATTATGTTATTATAGCTAAGCTTTGGCTAATGACAATTACAGTCATTCCGACAGTGATAAGGAGATATGGGTTTAACCGTACAATGCAGTTGGTAGCAAAAGTTAATTGAACCACTTTCAAGCTCAGCTACTACCAATAAAATGTTTCAATTTGTACAGTTTAATATTCCCACCCTCAATTATATTTTAAAGGGCTTCCAAAGACAGTTCATTTATAATTTTATTTCTAACCGTCTTAGATACATCCTTCCCCAAATGCTTAAAAACAATTATCTCGATTAGTAGGTTCCAGTAGATTTTTTTCTGACAGTAATTTTTCTCCCGTTTTCACTCTATTTCTGTTATTGAGATTCTGCTTGTGATGCATGACAAGGACAATTATGAAGGGCTTATAGACAAATATATCCTCTAAATATATTTTTCAGGTTCTGCATTTGTCATTCTGGTGGACAATTTCAGAACAGAATTGAGAAACAAAGTAAAATATTAAAGCATATTAAAGGTTTTTTTGAGACATTATGATAGGCAAAATGGAAAATCGTGTTTCAGTATCAAGGAGCTGTATGAAATCAGACAACAGGGAATGTGAAACATAAAGAAGTATTTTAAATAGTACATCCTCTCCAAAATGTAGGCAAATCACAGTTGCAAGTTATACTCAAAATTACTTACAAAATTAATTTTTATTAAAAATTAATTTCTGAGTGTAACCATCTGAAAGCATTCCTTGAAAGAACTACTAGACCCTCATTCTTTTTAATAAAAGATGCTAAGGCAGATAATGATTATTGTAAAACTAAAGTGATGTAGCCTTTTGCTCAAAAAGTGAGCTTTAATTTCTTTCTCTGATTGAAGAATGTTTTTTCCTTTCCAGGTGACTCTGCAGTGCAGTACCTATAGCTCTGAAAAATGTCAGGAATCCTAGTTTTCCAGTGCCTCCTCCTAAATATTAATTTGTCTTACTTTATAGAATTTTTTTGACAAAGGTTATAGACGAGGCACTAGCCTATCATTTACCAGGTGAGTGAATAAACTACAAGTTTCTTATTCCATACATTACAAATTAGGACAAAAATGGCTAAAAAATGGAAACTGTCTGGCACAGATATACTTTAATCACACACCAGACCAAGGACTTGATTCAGTTAGGCACACTTTGGTTCTTAGTACCATTTAAATCATCCTCACATACCTTAAATTTTAAAATTGAGCTGGTAGACCTGGTACGGGATGGGTGGGAGACCAGAGCCTCCTAGAGAGTTGATGGAGACCAGGCCAAATATCATATGATACTGTTCAAATGGCACTGAAACTGCACACGAACGCAACTGAAATAAACTTTGAGTGTCATTTTGAGACATTTCTTTGCCTTCAATGTGCTGCAATCCAAGAAAATGACAGATTGCTTCCAGCCTTGGGATGGGAAACCTGCTACATGCATTACCTCTTCACCTGAGAAGTGATGAAGAGACTAGGGACACAATTAGATGGAAGAAGTGGGAACTGAGGCAATGTGATGGGCTTGGAGAGCTTATAGAGAGCGAGAGAAGATTCAGTGAAAGAAAGCAGAGTATACTATTGCTTACAATAACAAAACACACAAAGGAGAATCTTCTCTTCAGTGAGGCCAAAATCACCACATAAATTCATAAGGACAGAGAGCATCAGGTCGGATGTTGATAGCAGCAGCACGTTTGCTCCACTCACATGTGTCTGACAACATAGCCCTGGAAGGTTACAATGAAACAGCTGCCATCTATTTAGTCACTCACTGTTCTTTTTTCTTTCTTCTTATTATGGTCTAGTCAGGATGATTTTTTAATACAGCTTGGGATGTATGACATTTATATTCACGTCAATATAGACACTTCTGTTTTTTTCTAGAGACAGTGGGAATGTTCCTTGAGGCTCTAGAAGCAGTTTTAGCAATTTTTTTTAGTTTAGCCATAGCAGAAGTGCACAGAATGTATGCCACTCTTGGGATAAGGGATGCAGAAAGAGTGTCTGAAAAACACACAGCTGTCTGTCAACATGCAGTCCATTTCCCAAAGCACAGTTCTCTAGTCATTCTATTTTCAAAAAAAAAATGTTTGGGTGTATTTCCTTTTTTAATTTTTTTTTAATGTTACTTCAATTGAATAATAAGTACAATTGTTGATTTTTTTTCTTCTTTTGAATTCAGCAGGAATAAGTGACAAACCTTACTCAGCAATGAAGGATGGAACTAAAAATGTAAATCTCATGGACACTTGGCAATTCATATTCCACTTATCAGAGGATTGATGCCCTGCTAATAGGAGCGGGCATTAGAGAAGGTAGCACTATCACATTAGTAACATTCCGAGTGTCTTTAAAAGCAAAAAAGCCAGAAGTGGAAGCATTACCAACAAATTAGTATTAACAGGACTTAGAACAAGACATTTTTCTCTCTCTTCTACATTTAAATTATGTGCCACATTCAAATTCTTTGTGTTTTAAGTCTCTGAACAACCCTTCTATGTATTATTTTCAATTCTTCTTTTTGTCTTTTTCAGGGCTGTAAAATTCCCTTCTCTCCCAAGCTGGAAGTACTCTTTAGTCGAACGATTTTTTGTTTCCTTCTCCTCCTTTTATCTTTGCATAATCTTACTTTTAGTCTGCCTGCCCTATTTACAAGTTTCTTCATCTTCTGTACTTCAAACAGCTTCCATTCCACACGCAGCTGCCTCTATTGCACATTCATTCAGGGCAAGAAACACTTTTACAACAATAGATCACAGGTACAATTAACAGTCCATTACCTAGGGGCAGGGCATCCATTGTGCGGAAAGAAACATGCTAGGTGACAGAGACTCAGATGCTGACTCCGAGTGGAGCAGTACATGAAAAAGATGTGTTGCTTCCAAGGTTATCTCAGTACATGTTTGCCTGGTTTTGGACACTGAGCTAAAAAGTCCTGCCAGACTGGAGCCAGCTCCCCACACAGTCATTCTTGCTTGTCTGTGACAATAACTCTCAAATACACACTGCACTACCTATGTCATCCAAGAACTCTCATCCCCCCACCCTGGAAAATGAGTAGTACAGTGGGGTGTTTTGATATTCTATGCATATCTAGACATATCTTATTTAGAAAGGCATGCATAATATATGTGGTGCACGATTTCCTAAATTTGCATTCAGGTGGAAAAAGACCATATAATCTTGTAGGTATTTTCCACTGCAATAGACTGAATTCCAAAACTAAAAAGAGGGAATAAAGTTAGACAGTTTGAGAGGATTTACATTTTCCTCCAGTAAAATCAAAGAAACATTCAAAATCAAAGTTTTCTGGTTAATTTTATATTTTCCTATCAAAACACAATGACAGTATTCTAATTCCAAGGAGTGAATCGCTCCCAAAATATTTTATTCTGTTCACATCTCTCAGGTACAGTCTAGCTTGGGACCTTTCTTAGGGAAATATATTCATTTTGAAACATGCTGTCATGAAATATGACTGTGTTTTAGCTCTGAGATTAGGATCTGTTAATTCCTGAACATCCAAAAAATCATCATGAAAGATTTATAACACAGAAACTCTGAAGGAAATTTATCGAACATACTTGAACAGATTTTGAATTACCTGCTACCTAATTAGAAATGGCTCCAAAGCTAGCTGTAAAAGGCTTCTCAGTAAATTGTTTTCAAACCCTAGGGCAGGTTGCAGTCATTATGTTTTCTTTACACTCTGCACAAGATGGTCTTTGTTAAGTAGCTGGCATGTTACATGTATCCTTTCACGTTTTCCTAATGTTTCTTTTTTTTCTCGTTTTTTTTTTTTTAAGGCAATGCTATTCCATTATTGGGCCATGTGGACAATTTTAGAATGGCTGCTAGCTCTCTCTTTACTGACTCCTATCTAAAAAGCTGGTATTTCAGCTTCTTTGGGGAAAAAAAAAAAGCAAACCAAAACAAAACAGTAACAAAAAAACCTAAAACAAAACAAAAAAAAGAAAGAGAGAAAGAAAGACAAGGAATGAGACAAAGAGATAAATGGGGAGAGAAAGGCAGGAGGATGAGTAAAAGATCACACATAAGAAGAAAAAGACAAATACAAATCTACAAATTCATAGACCAGGAGATTATATCAAAAAGGAAACAAATATACAGAAATTTTAAAATATATCTATATGTATGACTTCTGACATTCTTGAAACTGTTTAGTAACAGTTACATCTGTTTAAATTTTAGCAAGTGTTTAACATTTGAAAGACTAATTCATGTGCAAAAGAAGTGTGCAAAGCATTCAGCAAGTTCTTTTGCTAAATAAGTTCTTTTGCATTTTCTGGCATGCTAAAAAGGTAACCCACGCTGTGCTGAAGTCTTCTCACCTGCAGTTGTCTTTTAGTAAGTTCCGGATGTGAACAAGATGAGAATCTAAATGGACATGGAGAAAAAGTCACCCTTTTTTTCAGTTAGCACCACATATATTGATCAAGTCAGAACACAGTCTTTACTCTTTTATGAATTCCTTTACCCCATCAGATTTGTTCCTAATCATTCTCCCCATCTGCCCTAAGCTTTCTTAGTAAGTTTTCACTTGCATTAGTGTACAATGCAATCACTGCTGGGAAGAGGCACAATTGTTCAGATCCAACCTGCACTTGAAACAAAACCATTCAAATCTGCTTCATTCCTCTGAACTTCATTCCAAGTTAAGTTCAACATTGTTCAGTCTTAAATTTGGGTGCTATCCTCACTCTAGGGAGAATTGTCACATTTTAATAACTGTTAGATATTTTTTAACTTGTTCAAGTAATGTGCAAAGCTGTTTAGAGCAAAAATATGTTTTAATTTTGTCTTTGAAGCCATAGCATGCTGATCTGATATTGGCACTATTAGTTCCTGTCAAACACGAGCCTTGCCAGGTAAATTACAAAAGTAATCTTTATAACACTTTCTTAAAATACAATATATATCAGCCCTTAAAATCAAAGTATTTGTGCTGATATCTCATGGATAAATGCATTTTTCATACAAACTTTCCAGATAGTTACAAGTACATCTGAAGCAAATGTTGCTTCTTTCTAAAAAAAAAGCCCAGATTATCACTGAAAGAAATTTAAAGTACAGCTGAGCATGAGAACAGAAAGGAAATATGTGTGTCTTGCAATCACAAGTATGAAAAAGTTTGCAAATCTGTGACATCATAAACTACTCATTATTTCCACACTTAGGAAAGTATTAGAATTTATTAAGGTCTTTTCAAGATATGGAAAATATTCCACAAGTGAGGCAACTGTAATTCAGGAGAGGTGGAGTCCAAAATGAATTATTAAGGTCATTTCATCAAGAATGAATATAAATATTTTCCACACTTCACTACACCAACCACAGTATATGCAGGAATATACATCTTAAATGCTGGCATTCATGGGGTCTGTGCATACGTAATAGCTATCCTATCTATTTTAGGAATTTTGAAGGCACATGTTGCTTTGGCATCTACTTTTCATATTTATATAAGTTTAAGGACTAAAAGAAACTTAGTGTATGTCTTCCATCTTTGCTAAGAGAGAAAACTGAAAACCATATGCAAAGATTTTGGTAACTGCCATGACAAATTGATGTTGGTATATTCTGAATGTTTACATTATTAAAGATAAATGCCATAGAGAAATGGGTGAACCTAGAACGTTCCACAACATTCTTATGTTTGCATTAAGAATCAAGCCAATTAATGTTTTTTGAGGCTTGATCTTGACCTTAAGGTTTTATAGAGCTGAATAAAACCACAATACCAGAATATATATTTTTTTAGGATTTGTTCCCCTAAATAAAAGAACTAGTAATAGTGCCAGAAAGGCATACAGCTGCAGTGTCTTTACTATAATTACTATTTCCTTTTTCATGTATACCTGTCTTGGTTGGCCTGGTTACAAATTCCAGCCCATGCTGCTGCTTCTTGCCATTTTCCCCCTGTTCTGCCTTTCCCCAATAGGCAGGAAACTCAGTTTGACTGTTTGTCATCAGACAAAATTACACGTTCAGTGGAAGTGGCTCATTGGAGAGAATGCAACAGCAGAAGTATGGGGATGAGGGCAGTGATAGTATCTTCAGCCACACAGTTTGATCCAAAGAGGATACATGAAGAGATTTTACTGTCTTGCCTCCCCTAACCACTTTCAGTGGATAAGATTGTTTCATTTAGACTTCTACAGACCAGAGCATAGTGTTCATGCGCAGCAGTCGGTACAAATAAGTTTTATGAAATAGCAAATATTAATCAAATAACAAATAACTGTATAACAAATAACAAATATATTTCCTTGATCACTCATCCCAAAGTCTTTATGAAAGCGTGTTTAAACACAGACAGTCACTTGCTCAGACCTCAAGTTAAATATCCAAACTCATTGATCATGTCTGTACAAACAAGTGAGCTATGTCCCAGACCATCTGCTCAGCTGGGAGAGAAGAGCCTGTCTCCACAGAAATCAACTTTCTCCCACACAGGAATCACCATCAAAGATGTCTGCAGATAATGATCTCTGTCTCTCCTGAACCACAACCAGGAATTTTTCTGGGACGTCTTCATTCAGCTCAGGCCAAAATTGTGCCTGGTTACAGTACCAGCAACTGAAGAGCGCAGAAATTTGATTTCCTTCCTACCACCCATCAAGCACAGGCAAAATAGAGCTGTTTTCCTGCTAGGCACAAAAACCAGAAAATAAGTCCATGCTGTGCCTAAACTGGAAGTCAAATGCATGTCCCAGTATCCTGCCCAGTCATGGCATCCCAGAGCTGACTGTTGTCCCTGCTGGAGTGTCTGGTGATTCTTTCCTGTGCATACACAGGCATTTTCTACCCCTAACAAGAAAGATATTGTCAGAGGACCAGAACAGATGGACAAAAATTAAAGATTAGAATTAGGAAACTTGAAAATGAGCAGAAAAAATCTTTGAAAAAAAGGAAGAAAGCAAAATTTGGCAAGGGGTGAAACCCATAAAGGATTTTTAGGTTTTTTTTCTTTTCCTCCTCTAAAAATCTAAACCCATCAGCCCTGTACAAGCCATGAACCTGTAGTAATAGCAGCTTTGTGGATTTTCCAGACAATCGGGCAGCAGAAAGTCACCTGATCCATCTGTGAGACCTGGTGAGAACCAGCAAATATAATAGGCTGCAAAACACCTGAAACTGCTGGCATTGCAAACACTTCCTGCCTAATTCTGTTGGACAACAGACACAAAGCCGACCCTGTAATTACATCCCACCCCAATCTACATTTGCAGTCGTGTAATTAATACTTCCTCTGTAAAGCAATGGAATAATTTAGAGAGCGGATTTTCAACCTTAGTCTGGGAAAACTGAGAGAGTGTGAGTTCTGCTTGGGCATTTTAGCTACAGGGAAATGCTTTTCTGGTTCCATTTGCTCACAGAAACTGTAATTAGATGCTCAGAGCTCTCTTTGTGCTAGGGCAGAAGAAAATGATACTTCCTTCCTGTTTAAAAGCCACAGGCAAGAACTGGTGAGAGGAGCTTTTACTTATTCAGGGGACTTTATGAGAGTGATAAATGTAGATGGCCCTGCAGACTTAGCCAGCTGAGCAAGTGTTGTGTTATCCCACACAGGGAAACATTTAGCTTGTTGTTGTGTAGTTAACATGCTTCTTCTCATAAATCATTGTGGTTTTACAGTAGGCATAACAAAATCCCGTATAGTTACTATAGAGAAAACAAACACTTTCTGTTTTTTATCATGCTACCCCCCGATAAACTTTCACAGAGTTGATTCTTTATCTGCTCCAGATTTTCCTCTCTCTCAGTATATTGCATACAAAATGGAAAAAAATCATGATGGTCACTCTTCTAGGATGCTTAAAAAAAAAATCTAAATAGAAAGAAGGACAAAAGCAGTACTGGAATTGAAGAGCAAGGTAAGGATCCTCAGGATCATAATTTTGGGCTTAAGTATTGCAATTTCACCTCACTCCCACTTTAGATGGAGAGTATCAGGCCCAAAATCATGTCCTAGCAAATAATGACTTGCAGATAGTCTCATTTCTCTGTTCACACTGTAGTGAAATAGCAGTTGCTTTAGCACGTGGATTACCTGCTCACGCAATTACCTGCTCAATATAGGAGCAAGCTGGATTATAACTAGAACTTTATAGTTCAGTCAAAAAACCTAAAAGCAAACAAACCAAAATACCCCAAAGACTCAGAATTGAAAAAAAACCAAACAAAAAACCAAACCCAAACCAAAACAAATCAAAATAAACAAAAAAACACAATCCCCCAAAAAACAAACTCACAAAAAAAAATTTAGAGAGAGAGAGAGTTGTCCCTACTATAATTCCCTTCATGTATTTTATGTACTTTGGTGACGATGTCATCGGGGCAATATCAAGAAAGCATGACTGACAACTGCCTTTTTGAAGGGTCCCAACTTTCCATTGGAACACAGGGAATGCACAGCTGGCCTGAATTCAGACTTTTCAATGCAAGGGCAATGAAAAGCCTCTGAGAGGTTCTTGAAGCTCTCCAGACTTCAAGTTATTCCTGAAGTAAAGATACAATCTTTGTCTTTCCACACATACGAAGTTTCCCACATCTTAAGTGTTTAAAGGTACAATCCATTACTTCACAGTAGCCCATACAGTACAACTTCAATGGAATTCAGGCATCTAAGCACCAGAGCACTCTCCAAAAATCCTTGGCCAAGATCCCAAGAAGCACTTACTCCAAAGCCTAAGTATCCTGTTATTGCACATACCTAAAGAGGATACGTTCCTTGCTGATCCAAACTGTTGAGTGCCTACTCAACTCTTTGAATTTACAAACTAGGCAGGTCCTCACCATGGAAAGGACACAGTTCCCTCTGCGTTAAGACCAAAGTCAACACTTACATAAAGAATTGTACTGATTTTAAAATCTAGCCAGGAAATGTTCCTACTGTTTTATAATAACTTTATGATGAAAGCAGTTGCCCAGGAAGAAAAAGGTCTGGATTCAAATCACTTTTCAGCCTGCAGGGACTTTACTCTGTATGCACTCTAGACACAAAGCCATGCAGGAGTCAGGAGAGGAGATGATCCACCTGTTCAACTGAAGCTGTATATCTCTGCAGACAGCAATAAAAAGATAACTGAGTAAGAGGGGGATTAGGCAAGAGCAGTCTGACTCTGTAGCCTATTTATTAGATCACTCTCTTGCAACTGATTTCTGAAAGCAAAGCAAAGCAGAGAAAAAGGTGTTGAACTTTGCAGTAGGCACCTGTTGCGTCACCTAACAGTCTAAGTCTCTATTTTCATAACTATAGGAGAAACAGGGAGACAAAAGCATCCTATTCCTTCAGTTGCATTTGGCTCTAATTCTAAATGTTTTTCGTTGTATTATTCATTCAAGATAAATAATTCTCCTGTTTTAAAATTACTTTCCTGGTCTAAGTTAAGAGCCATGGCTTTTTGAAATTATTTTACCAGAAGAAACTGCCTACAGGAAATTGGCATTGCTCAACTGTTACATCAAATATCAGTAACCTAATACCTCTGTATCCATAAGTCTGTTTTTCAAAAAACAGATACAAAGCTCCAATTCTGTTTCTCCTTCTCAGTAATAAGATATGCTTGAAAAAAGTATTTCTTTATGTACTTCAACATAAATTTTAAATTTGCAGTCAGATATCTAAGTGTTTGTAAAGTAATAAGTAGCACAGGCCTTCAGCATCAGTTCAGCATATTAGCATCTGGAATCAGGACACTAAAAGTCTACCCCCAATGAAAGGGATTCACCTTCAGTTTTCTTAAATTTTGAATGCATTTTTCATGGCAGACTCAGTAAAATCACATTCACATCTCTCTTAGTGAGCTCATTTTACTACTTGATTTTTAAAATTAAGCATCTAAAACAATAAACATAGTCTGGAGGTCTTCTGCTCAAAATCATTTGAAAAATATATTTGCAAAGGTTTCAGTGGAGTTTGACTAATAGCGTATTTCAAGGCTGGCAAGAAAATCTTGGTCTCTCAAGTCTCAACAAGACAGGACAGAACCTTTAACTATTACATCAGTGTTAATCTTTCTTTCTCCTTTCATTGGCCTTTCATTTCTCCTCCCCTTCTCGTAATCTCGTGTGCCGGTTTTGCAATTTTTAACTTTTTTAAGAAACAAACATATGTGATTCATTTACAAAAACAATTAAGGACATTTTCTTTTCAAAGAATAAATACTGTGAAAGCAATTGAACTGCTACTCTCAGAAATTTAAAAGGAGAGAATGTGAGTTAACAACAACAACAACAAAAAATGAATTGCATGATCATTCAATAAGGCATGTGTGAATTTTACTTGTTTTATTAATCAAAGATTATTTGTTTTCATCTTTACTTCCTAGTCACATATCATATACAAACAGCTGATATTTTAAGAGGGAATTCAGCTAAACATGGAAACAGGAAGTTACAAAATGATACATCATAGAACACTTTAAATCCTTTGGTGAGGAAAAGATATAAATTAGATGTGGTTGAACCATCTGATTGTGCATTCACAGAATTTTTTTTCCATTTTGATGTTTTCAGGATGAAAATTAATGAGCATACTTGCTTCTCTGGCAATATTTAGCAATTTCTTAGACAAAGTGTTTTTTGAGTTACAGAATAGTACATGCAAAAAGGGGTCCCTTTCTTCCTTTCTTTTTGCAATAGCAATGTTATATAATCAGAATAAAATTGATGAATATTTGGAAAAAGAGTAGTTTTAAAGGGTATGCAAGACAGATTCTGCGAAGTTCAATACTGTGTGCTGGAGCCCTTGCTACAGAACAGGGGAGTGAACATTTAGTGTCATGATCTCTATTCCAAATAGATACTTTTTTCCAAAGGTATGAATTCAGATTAGAATTCTCTAAAACACTGTCACTAATCTTGGTTTCCTTGTATTTATGACATTACTGCTTCTGCCATACTCCACATTTGCAAAATTTCAGTTTATATGGAGAGATGAAAGAAAGGTGAAGGGAGTGCTATATGGCAGTGTATTTAAAATTAACATTATAGAAAGGTAAAATGGAATAATAATTTAATTTGTGTTAGGGACATCAATTTTTCTAAATTACCTAAGGAAAGGATAAACAACACAGTGAGGATCACAGATTCACATAAATATTTACCGTCCAGAGAAGCCCCCTGTACCCATAGAGTAATTGCTTATGTGGAAAATAAGTATTAGGAAAGTACTACTAGGTAGAACTAATACAATTTAGCAGCTGAAAGCAGGAAGGAGAGCCAGCATGGGGTAACCATCCAGTTCTCAGCATACTCTAGTTAGAAAAATACTGACTAAGAATAATACCTCACAGTATATGTTTGCACTGGGACTGTTTGTGAGGCACAGACGGAGCCTTGCCTTTTGTGAGCAGTTTCATTAGCTTCTCCACTCTACTATTCCATTGCATAAATCTCACTGAAACAAGACAAGCTGTAGCACCACTGAATTTGTTAGAACAGGATAATGTTGCAGAGTAATGATTTACCAGAAAATATGTCCTCAGAGACCATTCTCTAGAAAGGCATCAGAGACTAACAACAGCAAGATAAACCAAAGGAAAAACTTGATACAGTTCTCTTCCTTGAAATAAATAAAATATTTTGTTTGCATGCCGTGGTCACATTGAAGTCCATGGAAATCTGCTAAGGAACATGGACCCATGTCTGCAGAAGATCTCTGTACTTCTAAGGGAAGACCAACACCTTTCTGATCCGTAGCAAAAGTGTCTCAAATACACATGGGCTTTGGCCAACTACCATGTCCTGGTGACTGACGTTCCCTGTCTGTGATATCAAAAATATATTATTTCACTTTCAAAATACTTTTTCATTAGAGTTCTTAGAGCTCTCTTTCCTTCGGATTTCAGTGTTCCCATCCCCTAATGTGTTCGCTACTGGACCCATAACATTCTTCTAAAGGAAATGCTAGGTATATTGATTAAATGGAACCCATTTAAGTTTAGGTTTTCATTAACAGTCCAGTAAAATGGTTAAAGAATCAGGTATTACCAACCCCAAGGAAAATTTACCTCCCAGTACCTAATGTAGTGTATTCCTGCTGTGACTGACCCAGTCCTCAGCTCAAAGGAAGTTTTGCTGAGGCTGTTGAATCCATTTGGACAGATTTAAGGCCCTGTATACTAGAAAAATCTATACATTTAAGGATCATATGAGATGTCTGCTGATCTCTTAGTCATCTTATATTTGGCACATCTATCACATGCCTAAACAAAAGGAGATGACTTTCTGTGAAGCAAAACACTCTATCCCATACAGGAGATAGGAAATCATTGTGAAAAGGAATGCAGTTCCCAAAGAAAGAAAATAATTTCCCTTTGCAGCCCCTGCCACCTCTGCCCCCTCACCCCTAAACCATATCTTAGGAGGCAAAATTTGAAGAACAGTGTCTTTAAAGCAACAAAGGCATGTTTTGCATAAACTTCTGCAAAAGAATCTGATTTAAATCAACAACCAAAAAAAAAAACTGAATTAAGCAGATGATATTAATTAAACTATTGCCAGTTTATTTTTCATCTGACATTGTGCATATGATCTTCTAAGTGCTTAGAGAAAACATTCCTCTCATCAACTAGTCTCATCCATCTGGCAGGTCCTCTCTATCATATTATCTCTCCTATTTAAATGAGCATGTTCTGCTATTTACGTTAGAGCCATTTCCTTGCACAGGCTCCAACAGCCATGGGCACTGAGACATCTAACTTGCACTCCCTCTGCTGGTTATCAGATTGGCAGTGTGGCTGCAAATCACAAAGCAACTGGGGCCAAAATTCTGACTAACACCTGCAAACCAATCCACTGCTACAATACAGAGGGAATAGCCTCAATGGTCTCAAAGTCAAGGGCAGAAGCAGAACAGAAAATACACACAGCAAAATATCTGTTAGCTATTTTTCCGGAAAAAAAACCTGCAGGAAACTATGCAGAATTCTAAGGCATTGAAATAGGGTAAAAGAGGAAGACTAACTTGAATCATGGTGTGGTGAGAAGTAAAGATACTCCAGACTAGAAGGGAGAGACAACCTTTGAGGTCCTGGCAAGAGCAGAGTACCAGCCTTGGTGCTCTGAATGATCTTATCGAGATCTCTTCACTGATTCTAGAAAGGTCACTGGGAAATTGCTAATTTAGGCACATAAATGAGGAACCTACAATTTTGTGCTTGAAGTGTGCTTAAGTCCAGTACTGGATGATAGCTCCTATACTAATGATGTGCATTTTCTTTTAAATTTGCATCTTTTGACCTTTTCCTTTCTCATTTTAAAACATGACTGCAGTAATTTTAATCTTCTGTGTGTGATGACACTGGCGGAATCTTTCATTCCTGAGTTCATGTTTCTCTTTCCAGTGTATGCCAAGCTGCATTCTCTGTAACTCTACAAGACGCAGTCCTTTTAAGGGCAGGCATACCCTCTGCAATGCAATCTATTGTGTACTCTGACTCCTACAGCTTGGGAAATTACCCATATTTATGACACTCATAACGGCAGCAGATGAAGCTGAAGTCAGACATGGAATGTAAGGGTGCCAGATGTCCCAATTTTCATGGGACATTCCCACATTTAAATAAAACTCCCACATTCTGTTGACAGGAACCATTGTCCCTAGACCTGCACACGCAGTACTCTCCTTCTCTTGCTTGCAGGGTGAGAGCAATAACTGTGGCACAACCCCTCCTCAGCAACACCACCCTCCACCCCACTCCAACCCGCCTGGCGCGGCTCAGATTCCTGCAGCTGCAGCACCTGCAGCCGGAGATGAGGAATAATGGAGAGGGAATTTGAGAGGAGAGGAGAAGGGGGCTGCACAGCAGACAGCAAAGAAGAGTAAATCAGGCAGGGAAGGAAAGAAATGAAGCAGTTTAGGAAGAACAGCAGGAAAAAAGAGAAAGGAAGGAAATATGTGAGGAAAATGAGAGACACAGAATAAATATTTCTAAAAGCAAAAGGAACTTGAAAGATTTAACAAAAGTAGGAGGATAAGGGAGAAAAAGTGAGAAAGAGAAGATAAAAAGAAGTGAAGGTACATAAAAGCACAGTGGAAAAGAGGGAAAAGGAGATGGAAAGAGATAGATTAAAATCGGACAAACCCAAAAAGTGAAACAGAAAAACAAAGGGAAAATGAGGGAGAAGCCACATTGTATCTAGAGTGGTAGCTCTCCCTCACTCTGGTAATTCATACAATAAGCCATGCTGTCCCCTTCTTTCCACTTTCATTTCTCTCCACTCTTTTGCAGAGACTGCACACGACTTTGTGCTGGAGCCGCCAGAGTGGGGAGCTGCCAGGAATGTGCATGAGAGCCCTGAGCAGCCCTGCACAACACAGGAATTGACATGAACTCCCAAGGCCGCCTTGCAAGCAGCTGCTATTGGAACAGCTATACAGTTTAATGATTTCTTTCCAGATTCTGCTGGATAACAGAAGAGTGAGAGAGGGATTGGATGGGAGGCTGAAACTGAAGGTGCAAATAAAGGCCAGCCAAATTTTGCAGTATATGTTGCACGACCATACAGCCCCTTGTGTTGATATGATTAAACAGAGCTCTTCCCCTGGGCTCCCATAGACTTCTTTATTGTGTAATAATAAGCATTCTGAAAACCCATCTTTTCCTTTTTTTATTGTCAGTTCAATTGTCTCCCCACATGAGAATTCCAGGGAGGAGATAGAGTTTGATGAAGTCCCACCTGTTTTTCTTACCTATCCCAAGCCAAGGCTTTATCCCTGAGAGAGAGAGACGTAGACTGAGAAAAACCCTCAGCTCTGTACAGGAACTGAGCTTCATCTTTGCAGACCCAGTGTACATCAGTGCAAGGCTGTCAGCCCCACAGACTTAACAGTTTCTTCCAAACATCCCTATTGTAAGAGCACCAGCTGGCCTAAAGAGAGCAGCTGTTACTTAGAAGGAATTTCAACTTCTCCGTTCAGTCAGGAGAAAAGAAGGAGAATATAAGAAGTGGTATAGTGAAGAATGAATATGAAAGTTTTAATATTTACCCACCGCTAAATAGGGCAAAGAAATTGTTTTGATAGCTAGACTCAAGCTCAAGTTTGCACAACGACAAGGCTTGGGTCAGCTGCCAACGGTGAACCTTGCTCTCCTTTCCCTGTCTCCAACCCCATAAAGCCTGAAATTTCCTGACTGGAGAACCAGCTGACTTTCTGCAGACTAGAGTGTGAGACTGGTGTGTGGGCAAGGTGGATCACAGAGAAGCTGCAACTCAAAACCAGGCTTGGTCCCCAAACTTCCAAAATGCTATAGATTTGTCCACTTCTTATTATCCACCCTGGCAGATGGAAGCGGATGGAATGAATTTATAAATTTTTATTCCTTTCATTTGTCCTTTTCATGAACTAAGACGGTGGCCTCTTCATCTGTGAATTCTAGCATATGTCTGCCTAGCAATTTTTAAAAATCACCTTCCTTCACAAGTTTGGCTAACTTTGCTTGCATGAAAGAAAAGCAATATTAAGTGCATGCAGCCACAAACAGCTACAGTGAGGCTGCATGGAGTAGAGTGCATATAAGAAAAAATTCCTAATTTTTGTAAAAAAAAGATTTGGATTTTATGGAAGTAGACAATATGTTTACATTACATCTGTGAAAAGAGGTTTGCAGGTTCATTTTGAAACCTCTTCATTTTTTCCAAGTTTTTCAAGATACTGCTCGAAGGATACAAGACTGTCTTTCCTGAATTTTCTATACTGAAATTTTTCAGATGTCATATAAAACAAATACAGTGCAAACATCAGTTTCTGTCATAATAGTCAGCCTGAAAAACAAGCCTATCTGTTCATTGAAAAATTATCTACTTTTCTGAAGTATGTTGACTAGATTTAACAATGTAAATATCCTTTAATTCTTTAGTGGCTGCTTCCCCTGTGAGCCTCTTGCTCAGAATCAGTATGAAGATACACTTATGTGAGTCATAAACTTTCTTATAAAATTTCTCATAAAATATTTCTCATAAAATATTATAACAACATTAGCTTTAGTTCAGCATCCTGGAAAGTCCCCCATTTTGTATGCCATGTTTAAAATCAACATGACTGTCTCAAAAAGCTCTTCTTTAAGCCGATGCCTTTAATACTCATGGCTACAAGTCATACAATCTATGGGATGCAAAATTGTTTCATTCTTTATTTTGTCATTTAATATCTGCTCCAGCTACTGATGAAACAGAATGTTCCTATCTTGCACTAGCATTGCAAGAATATGAACTAATTCTCCTACTTGAAATACAGAACAGAATTTTTTTACTGAGTATATATGATTATATTATGGGACTACAAATGGCTATTTATTAAATATCTTTGTCTTTTCTGAGTGGTAAAGATATTTTTTGTCTCATACAGAACCTATATCATAGCTAGGGTTATTTCTAATAATTTAAATAATGCTTCTCATTTCCTTATACGAATGAAGTATGCAATTTTTCAAAAATTTTATAGCTTTAGCTTTCCTTATCCAGTGGCCGTATTCTTAGTTGCAGTCTGCAAAGTTTTGCTTTTATTTTATCTCTTGGTCTCTCTCAAATAATCCATTAATAGGGACTTTTTCCTTCATTATGTCAGCAGTTGCTTTCAACTTCAGGAAAACAGCTTTCAAAAGAGCCATGTATTTTCATTGCTGGCCTGGGTCATTTTTTGGCTACATATAAAATATGAACCAGATTCTTATTAATTATTTTAAGAAAATATTTCTTCCTAGTGAAATGATTAATTCGCTATTTTCCATCCTAATGAGATTTAATATTAAGCAACTTCAGTCAGTCCTGCTCTTCGCACTATTTTATTTCTGCAACTTTCAGGAATTTGCAGTCATAGAATCATTTGAACTGGAAGGGAAAAATCTTTATCTTAAAGATGTAGTTCCAACCCCCCTGCCATGAGCAGGGACATTTTTCACTAGACCAGGTTGGTCAAAGTTCCTTCCAACCTGACCAAATATTCCTGGAGAGATACACTGGTGACTTCATGGGATCTCAAGGCTCCCTCCCCAGTAGACTCAAATCACACATAATAATATAATTATTCGAATCACACATTATTGGAAGCTGTTTGAGGAACTAATAATGTTGTTATCTATGCTGATGTCATAGATAACTATACCAAATCAATACATAATTTTATGAATTCTCAGTGAACACTTTGACTCATAAGCACAGAACAACTGTCACTTGATATTAATTCACATCGCAGGGACTATTTTAATCTCAGAATGATCCTTTAATAAGCCAAAACCAAAATAGTGCATAAACTACATCACCTTTTTCTGGTATTTAATTGTTTTCCATTTCAGTCTACATTTTCTCAAAGTTCTATGTAAAAAGAGCTTATTCACCACACAAATAAAATGTTGCATTAGCCAACAAAAATCAGTTGTCTATTCAACAGTTCCAGTTCAATTTGTAGTCAATAAGAAAATTGTAATTTCTGACTCCTCTTGCCACTATCAAGGACTGTTTGGAATTGACAGTTCATGCTGCCAAGTGCTTAGATCTGTAAGAAATTCCATTAAAGGCAATGAGATGGTGGCGCAGTCACCAAAATATGAGCAAGGACTCTACACATCAGGTTGTATACATAATTAATTTATAAACTTTAGATTATGCATTCACAAAACATTTGCTTTGTGTCTTTAAGCTGCCTACATCATGTATTATGGTATCTGTTCCCTGAGAAGATGACAGATTTCTAAAACATAAAATAACAAATAGTGAATTATTTTGTTTAAGTAAAACTATTTCCGTTGCCTAGGTATACATATAAAAGAATAAACTTTTTCCAGATATTCTAACTTATGCAATTTTTTCACATGACTATTCATAAATTACTAATAGAGGATCATGAAAGTGGTCAAAGGAAAACAACTGTAAAGTTTTCAAATGAACGTAATTTAAGCCTTGTGTCTACAAGAGTACTGTTTATTTTCACAAATAAAATCTTGCTTAGAAAATATTTTTTTAAAGCTTATATCTGCTATCACTTCAAAATTCAATGTAATTTCACAGCATTGAGCATTGTTTTTCAGACCCCCCTAAATGTGCTTTTAGATATCTGCACCTTAATTAAAATACACAAAATTAATCAGAATGATATAAAAACATGTACAGCTAAGCTAATAAATGGAGTGAGATCTAAAAGTATGCATGTGGACTGTCATACTTTGCAAGCAAAGACTTGCAGAGCCATTCATCATCAAAACAAATCCTGCCAAACACGATAAGATCTGTCATACTCCAGCCAAATTGGTAAAATAAATGTAGAAAATAGGAATGCAATATGATGTGACTAATCCTGAGACACCATACAGCAAAAAGGAAGGTTCTCAACATGGCAAGGAAAAAAAATGCTCATGATACACTGAAGTTTGAAGAGGGAAACACTGAAGATTTCTTTTGCATATCATGCCTTACAAAGAGTTTCGAAACTGCCACATTTCTAATGTTCTTCATTCCAAGTAATATTTCTTTTTTTTTTTTTTCTGTTTGGATGTCTCAATTCAAATTTTCTGAACAAATCACTTCCTGATTTCAGATTCAGATTTTTTAGAGACCTAATCCAGTTGGCATTAGAGTAGAAAAACAGATTATTCAAAAACTGCAAAATGCCAGGTGCTACATTCCTATGAAAGTCTGACCACTAGTGGTACAAAATCACTCTCTTGGAAATGCATCCTCCCTTGGGGGGAAGCTTGAAAGGCTGCAGCATAATTTAAGGTGGCCTTTGAAAATACACATATTCTTAGAGTGCACAGAGCTGGATGTTCCTCACAGCCTGTTGGAAGAAAGACAAGAAAATCCAGTGGGATCTTGTGCTCTAAGGGTGTCCCTGCAGCAGGATACACCTGTGCTGCTTTGCGGGACACGAGGAGGCATTCCATACCCTGGACCACGGGTCCTCCCTTCAGGGATTACAAAGCCACCCCTTTCTAGAGAAAGGTTTATTTTTCTGGTTATCCACACTGCATTTTATAAATATGATAAAATTAAGAGATTTAAAAAAAAAAAGGAAACATTATAAAACAGGTATTAGCAAAGTATTTTTTTTCTTAAACATTTGAAAACATATATAGTGCATTTTGATATACTATTTTGTACATGAACAACAACATCTGAGGAAATTTCATTTACTGTGTCAATGGATATAGTTTGGAAATAGACAAATTTTCAGCTGGATCTGTTAGTCTAATTATAGTTATCAGGCCTTGCTTCATTCATACAGAGGAAAGCATGTTGCAGAAGACACTGTAACTGTTTGCCATTTTTTCTACTATTGGGTCAATGGGCATCATTGGCAAAACATACTTAGAAACTTTCTTGGTTGAAATTCCTAAACAGGGAGATCCAAGAATCAGCTGAGAAGGCTAACTCACAGGATCCAAAATAAATTAGAGAACAATTTAACCTAAGGTTTATCTCAGCATTAGGGGTTTTTTTAACATTACTCTTTTGAAATCTTATTAGTACCACATGTATTCCATTTTCACTTAAAGAATCAAATGCATTTTCTCTATCTAGCTCTTGCGCTTTCCACCAGGACCCACGAAACAGGATCCCATTATTCAAAGTGGCTGAACTCCTGTTTTATCATAGCTGGCCATAAAATTTTACACAAGAATATTACTATTAATTTTCCTTTATCATTGCACTTATTTTTAAGCTATAAATCTGCTTTGTATCTATGGAAAAAATACAGTGTGTGTGCACATGAACTGAAGATACAGCCAATTATTCTAGTAATTTATTTTATGAATTTACACTGAATTAAGTAAGCAGCACTACCACCATCTAGCAAGAGTTTCTCCTCCTGAGGCTACACATCAGCAAAAAAAAAGGTTTCTTAAACTGAAATGCTGAAAGACCTGGGTTTACAATCTGTTGTTTGAATGTGTTCTGATTGAAACAGGAACTGACAGCCTGATTGATGGCCCTATTTCTTTTCCTATTGTCACAAATTACTTTCAGGATGCTAGTAATAACAGTGTTAGACTCCTATAAAAGGTGCAACTCTCCAGCTGGGCTTTCACCATGAAGAGTTTTGTCGTGTTAGTGGCAATCACTTTGCTGAACATTTAAATCCTGCATCCTGGAAGACTGTTTGGTGCAGGAGACTGGTAATGAGAATAGAATAAAGAGCCTTTCACCTCTGTCCCTTGCAAAAGCCCAGGCTCAGTAACACACCAACAGCTATTTCTACACAGAGACTTTTCCATTCCATTTGTAAAATGAGTTTAGGCTAACTATTTGTTAATGATTATCCTGAAATTTCTTTCATTAATAGTGCTATAAGTACTCTGCAGAGCACTTTCCAGAGACATGAGGACTGCAAAATTCAGGTTCAGAACAAACAAAGAGGAGGTGATTTTTCAAATATCTCCTTCTCACATGATTCAAAAAACAAGTGGAAGAGGGGTGGTCAGGAATCCATCAAGAGCTATTAAAAACAAACACAATACCTCTGTCCACCTCTGCGTGGTTTTCCTTTGGAAGTATTTTTTTTCATATTATAGAAGACATTTATCTGCAAAACCCTAGATTTCTTTAGACAGGGAATATAATGCAGGGTACATTTACTTGATTGCCTGTCATGTTCTTGCCAAGGTGTCTAATGTCTCTCACAACTAACAGCAGGATAAATCGTTAATTTGACCCAGTGTGGGTAGTCTTGTGTTATGTTTTTGCTTATGTTGTAAAGCTGGAAATAGCAGGCTTCTTCACTGTAGACTCAAATTGTGAGTATTACAAAGATGCAATTTCAATTTCCTAGAAAATTCAAATTTTTGACCGTTTCTTTCTTTTAAAGTAAGTCCCTAGTACCTTCCTCTGTTTTTGAATACATTGTGGAAAATACAGTAAGTAAAAATTGCATTGTCTCAGTTGAAAGATTCTCACAAGCTCTGCAAAGGCTGATTTCTTCAGCTAATTGTAGCTGTAGCTCTGTCACAACACCCAGGCAGGATATTCTGATGCCAGCCTGAGATGCTTTCAGAAACCAAATCCCAGCTTCATACTGGTTACAGCAGTCAAGTGCACATCGACTCCTACTTTCCTTGCCCCCACCTGACTGCCCTAGTTCTGGTCAGGGAAGGGATACTTTTTGCAGTAGCCAGGAGGGGGCACGGCTAGGACACGAGGTTAGTCTATACCACATCATGTCGTTGCCAGGGAAAGGGAGTCTCTTCCAGAGAGAAGAGCTTCCGTCCGGTTGAGAAAACATGATGGAAGCAGCTGTCCAGTATTGCCTATCATCGCAGAGTTTTTTCTGTGTTAATCATTTCTTTTCTTATACATTTTGTTATTAATATTGTTGCTGTTACTGTTCATTTTCTTATTCATTGCATTTCCAGTAAATTGTTTTTATCTCAAGCCATAATCTTTGCCTTTTTTACTCAAATTGGAGCAGAGAAGGGGGAGTAGCATGTGACTGTTAGTGGGAGTACTAAATTGGAGAGTGGCATTCCTAAACCAGGACAATGACCATGAAAAGAAAGAGAAACATGTATTTCATGATGGGAGAAGTGCATGATACATAATCGGATGATCAGGGCCCATCCAGGGCTCACCTGTGCTCAGGCAGATATTTACTGACGCAGGTTATGAAGTCCTGGTAAGGGCTTCTTGGATTTTCTTCTCAGGACTCCAAATAAATAAAATATTGCATGACTACTGTCGCCTTGACAATTGCTCATGTCACTGAAGCCATTTTACGTTATTTCTCTGTCTTCTGCCAGCAAATAAACTGCGTAAACATCTATCAAATATGATTAAAAGCAGAGAACATAAAGGAAGTGTAGTGACCTGATTCAGCTGCCAAAACATAGGTACCTTTTCTAAAATACCTTAGAATATCATGCTGCCTTTCAGGTCCTGCATCAGAAGGGCTTGGCTATCCCCAAGTCCTGTGTGACATCTCCTCAGCATGTGAGCATGTCCCAGGTACCCTAAGTCATCTCAAATGTCACAATAAGTCTGAGTTCAGGTGTCTGAATTCAGTGAATAAATTAAAAAAATATAGGTTATGTAGATGGCTGAATTTTCATGAATCTTATTCAAAGTAACTTCTTCTTTTGAATCTTGATTTTGACATATCTTTCTGAAACCCTAAGGAAATAATTTGTCCTACCTTCAATCTCTGAGATACAGGATTAGTTCTGCTCTATATTCATGAGTGTAAAACAGAATGATTATGGCAACAGCCTAATTATCATGTAAACTGCTCAATTTTGATAAGCATTTGTGGTTTGTTTGGCAAATATGCATAATAATTAAATAAAACCCCTTCTTTTAAAATTGAATACATTTTAGCAGTTGTACATGACTATCAGTGAAATAATCTGCTTTTCTGAACAACAGGGTATGTAGATTTGAAAACCTCCTAAGTGATATGCCTGTTGTCACTAAGAATAGGTGTCCTAGCGCTGAGAAAGGCATGAGAAAGTCATCTTCATCTCAGCCCTGTAGCACATAATATACAACATGCATACAACACCACAGATTTTTAATGAGTGCCTCAGGAGAGGCATAAAACTGCACACCACTGGATGTAATGTCTGCAAAATACAGAAAAGAGCAAAACCTGCCAGCTGCATTATTAACTACGCTCCAGGAGTCTTCAAGCAGATATCATACCTGTTTGGGAAATGCAAATCACAAAACTGTACATCTTGATTTCCAATAATGCTACAACCTGATTCTGTGTTTTTAACGTATCAATAGCAAACTAATTCCAGACAACTCATGACTGCCTCAGAAGATTAACTGAGATATCTGTAAAAAAACCATAATTTTGTTGGACATGAAGTCCTTGCAGTCTAAAGTATGCATATCTGCATAAATGTGCACAAACAGCATATTCCGCTGTTTTTGAGATAGCATAATTATCCTGCAAAAGTAAACCAATATAAAAACTAAGTAACCATAAAGCAGTAGGAACTGATAAACTGCAAGTTGTGGAACAAATCCAACCAAACAAAAAAAAACCATCACAAGTAAAAAATAGACTAAGACCTACTGGAAATAATCATGGCATACTTTGGGATATAAACAGACATTGGAGCTAGTTTCACATATAAGAAAGCAAAGCTAAGGTTCTACCCTAAAAGTTTTACAATTTAAAAGTCTCATTATTTTTTTTAATTGTAAGACACAAAACAGGATTTTACCTTCACCAGGTCACATGTAGTAACAGTACAGTAACTTTTCAAATTATTATTTACTTAAATATAAACTATATGCTTTAAATTCAATACATCTTAATATACGTACAGTTTATCATTTGAAATTCTATATTTGTATTGATTTATGTGTTTAAGTTGCAAGGACAAGAGTTTCAGGGGAGATATACCAAACTGAAATACTTTGGTTTAAAGTAGGAAGCTAAAGTTTTCTTTCCTCATCCATTAAAATGCCAGGAATCAATGTATAAATGACAGTTAAGACACTAAGTAGCAATTATTCCTATATCTGCTCGTTTTAGGCAACCTCAGCCTTATCTCTCACTTCCTCCAAGATAGGATAAAACAGAGTCAGGTATTATAAACTGAATCTATAGATTTTCTTCCAGCATTTTACTGCTAACACTTAGCACTAAAACAAGTTACAGGCAACCACAGCAAGGGAATTTATGACCTTACAAATGGAGGCAGCATGTGATAAATACCACACTATCAGTTGTTCAGGTAAGTAATATGTGCTCTTGTAAAACCTGTACTGAAAGCTGAGTAATTTATGTAGTAAAAGAAGTCTGGCTTCTTTAACCTCTCATGCTAATTTACTTTAAGATAACATGAGGATAGACTTGTGTACTACCCTCTCCTGGTATTTTTAATTGCTATGTCTTCTCTCTTTCATTAGTGTATCCTATTTCTTCCATTTATCATGTAAAAGGAGTGAATGCTATTTCACCTTTAAAACTGAAATCCTTCTTCCTGATACAGGCTGATAGTTTCCAACCTCTTTTTTTGAAGGGGGGAATGTGAAAAAAAAAAGGGAAATTGCTTTTCTGGCCAGTGGCCATGCCAAAGATGAAAACATGTCTTTTAGTAAAGGTAAAGCATCCTAACGAATGACTTGCTTTTGAAAGAACAAGAGACAATCCTTGTAGTCATTCAGTACAAGCACTGACACACACACGCACAAATACACAAAATAGAAGGAAAAGACAGCTTTCTGTGTGTACCGCAGCACATCTCACACTGGTTTCAACCAAACAGCTTTCTGACCCTGGTTCACCAAAAGGAGGAAACACTGAGGTCCAAACTACATTCAATTGACTTGTGAATATCAGGAATGTCCCTGGGTATTGCTTAGAACTGAGACCTTGGGTAGACAAGTCATCTCTGAACCCTTGTTTTTCTTGTGATCTTAAAAGTTTAGGGCATTATAAATGAAAATTCTTACGTTCCTGTAGCAACCTCTAACCTTGGAAAGGTTATTTATCTATTTAAGCAAAGCAAGGCTAGTTAAAATACATTGACATTATCTCCAAACTTGCCAATATCCTTATATCATCACATCTACTGCTACACACTACCCCCACTACAGGCACCACAGACAATACATCCACTTTTGTCTGTTTAGAAACAGAATTGTCCTCTCCAGCTGCCAAGATTTTACCATCAATAAAATATTGACTATTATTGCATGTATATGCAGAGCACAGTCATTTAGCATTAAGATCTGGATTATGTATCATATAGATATTAATGCCAGAACCTATGCAAAAACAAGGCCCTGCTTCTAAGAAGACCCCATGATAGCAGCCCTTTCCCAGAAGGAACTGCACCAAGTATTCACAGGCTCAGTTCTGCAGCTGGTTGTGTCATGCAGAGCTCTCTGCAGCCATCATCCCTGGCCTCTCTGCTGGCTCTGCCGCTCACCTCCCAGCCAGTATTCTCACTCAGCCTGCTAGGTTGAAAATATGCATTAACAGAAATATCAGTCTGCAGTGCTGACTTTCTCATGTTAAACATCAAGTGTGATGGAGCTCAGAAACTCTTATGCATGAAGTCCCTCATCTGTCAGTCTCACAAGGACATCTCTGATATTCTCTGATATCTCAAACATCACTTTGCCTGTGTTAAGCAACCATCTTAGGCCCCTGGTTGGCATCTGCAAAGAAATCTGTGGAGGACTCAAGTGCAAATAAACACATACACTGATCATCTGTATAGTACTTAAGACTCCACTGCTAAATTATCTAGATCTCCACTGATTGTAAATGAAACTGGATATTTTGTTCATCAACATCTGGACACAATTAGCCTGCTACAACCTGCAGCTGAATCTCAGCCCTAGTATATTTCTTTGCTATATATTTTGTGCCGCAGAGCTTAACGATTGCCACTAGAAGCGGAAGCCAGTGGAGCACTGGCTAGATACCTTCCCCCTTTCTAAGTATTCCCCATATGAAAGACAACTACATGACCCTAAATATTAAAGAAATAATTCTTTGAAGATTCTTATTGCTCTTTAGATCCAAGACATACGAGTAAAGTAGTCCTGCAGCCATTGGTGCAGGATGTACTGCAGGATGTCTGATCTGTTGAACAGAAAAGTACTGCATCCACAGGAATAGAAGCTCATATTGCAAGACGATGCCTGGCATCTTGTCCCTCCACTTTCTGCCTGAAGAAGTGCCATGAGAGAGTCTTGGCACTTGGTTTTCTGTTCAGGGCCCTCCATTCTTGTAATAGAGTGTGTTAATATTTATCTGACAGATAACAGACTGAAGCAGAAAGTGATAGTTGAGACAGTTGTCCTGTCAGTGAACATTGTGCTGAATTTCTTAATATTTCTCTGCCACAAGCTAGAAATTATCACTGGTTCCTCCCAACTCATCTCATGTAGTGTTAGGGAAACCTAACATGGCATTTCATTAGTTTGGGATAACCAATAGTCCTTTAAGATGTGCCTAAAATAATGTATAGGTAGATATACCTACTTTAAACTCATCCTGTAATTTTAAACTCTGCAGATATGGTCAGGAAGAAATTCAGCCATGCACTGTAGAAACAGATTAGACAGCTTTGAAAGGTGTGCCCTTAAGCATGTGTAAATACAACAGTCTCTGACCACAGAGATAACAACAGTGAAAGTACCCAAGGCAGGTGCCATCCAATTCTCCTGTCACCTAGTAAAAGGGGGAATAAACTATCAGAAACTCAAGAACAAGGAAGAAAGGACAGTGACTCTGGCTCAACAGCTACTTAAATTGGTCTTGTAAGAGATCATTATTCTCTTTAGAACACTTGTGACACACTGTTAGAGAGAAGGACCTATTTTTCTCTTTTTCTCTTTGTTTTTATTTTTTCATTTGCATTTTTTCTTTTATTCCTCCTTTGCTTTTCCTTTTTCTGAAATATTACCTATATAAAACAAGAGTTGATCAAACAAATAGAAAATGTAGAGGGTGAATGATTCATGTTATCTCTCTTATACATGATATAAATAAATACTATCTTAACAGATTTAGTACATTTTAAAGAAAGAATATAAAGACCATTTTATCTCCACATTAAATTGTGCCACAAAAAGTAGGACCTAGCAATTCCCAGATGAGTTATTTTTAAAAGACAGTATATTTCAGTTAGTACTTGACTAAAGAGTTAACACAGAATAACAACAGTAAGAAATTTACACATCCTTCAGGACTGACACATCTTGTCTACCTGGCAAAACAGAGCAACCTCTGTCACAGTCAAAGGATAAAGCTCATTGTTGTTTTGGAGACAATCATGTAATTTGCTATTTTCAGGAGAGACTATTGGCAGATACAGTCCTGTTTCATGTTCTGTTCAGTAAGCAAGACATTTTTCATGGAAATATATTTTTCAAATTTGTGGATATTGAAAGAACATATGATATCTATGTACTAGTAGCAAGCACACTTTCCCTTCATAAAAAAAACCCAAAACAGTAACATACATAAAATCAAGATATTTTGGTTTCTCTCTCATCACCATTCTTTTCTCACTCTAAGGATAGAATGTCTTATTGGTACAGGATTGTATCAAACAGAGTGGTAGGGAGCAAAGTTGGTGCAGGAAGCTCTAGCCCACCCTGTGTTCTCCCTCACACCAAGACATAGTAACCAACGTCTATAGATAGCAGCACACATTTTTTTCTTTCAAGCAAAAACATAAAGTTCATTTTTCCATATTTCCAGACTACTGATCATCCAACTGGAGTAGCACCATGGAACAAGATGCTTAACATCTGGAAGAACTTGGCACTTTCTGTGCAAGATTGACCAGCACATCCTCAAGTCCAACACATACAAACAAGGCACATGGCTTCTGGGACAGTTCAACATCTCAAAGATGCATTAAGTTTACTGTGCTTAGGCTGCAAACACTGAGATAAGGATGTGCCACAAAAACTTCTGTTTTGAACAGTGATATTTGTCTTCTGAAGGTGGAGACAGGAAGACGACAGATGAGAAACAGGGACCTAAAGGACATTTTTCATTTTTCATTTCTGTCTTTTGCTTCAATATTTGCTTCTTCCAAAAGACAGAATGAAATTCAGATGGTCACATCACTCAAGAATGAGTTAGGCACAGATTTCTACAAAAAATACAATAGAAATCTTTCTCCACCAAGTATTTTTTTTAAACAGTGTGTTTAAGGCATTTCAAAATGTCTTTAGGGCATTATAAAATGTCTTTAGAAACATATGGTCACTGTTCTCTTGTCCTTTCTATAGAAACCAAGCTATCTTTGTACCAAGACTGCTATTTTTCAGGGTTTGGATCAACAGAATATTGAAGATTATTGTTTCCTTAAAGCTTTTAAAGGAATTTCTAAGTTTTTAATTTTTCCAATCTAGCTTTTAGAATGTTATAATCTATCAGCATACTATTAACCCCATGGAAAAGAAAATTAAAAACCTAAAAAAAGTAACATTCCCTTTAATAGAAAAAGTACCTTCTCCTATCAAAAACTTAGGTACTTAGTTCAAGATAATGAGTTTTAATAATTTCCTAATATTATTATTTAAGAACAATGTCTTGGTTAAGAGCCCAAATCAGAAGCTATTCCCTTAGCAAAGCACTTAAATTCATGTTTAGATCCTGTCTACTTTAAAGTTACTTAAAAACTCTTTCAGCATTTTGTTGAACTGAGGTCTTTTCCAACAAATATTTAAAATTTCTTTTCTCTGAATACTCTACAGTTTTGCTCATGTCATTTGGCAACCTTAGATTAAAGCTTGGAAGTTTCATTAAGGAGAAATCATCATTTATTTGAATTTCTTTTAGATTTCTGAAAATGATTTTCTGTCAAAAATTTTGCATACTAACACTGAAAACTCCATGACAGGATGTCACAGTGACTTTATTGCAATCTGATTGGCGCAACTGGAGAAATTTGCTGCTCAAATGCTTGTGATTTTATGGGAATTTCATTGACAATAGAGGCCTTTGACTAAGCAACTCTGTTTTTTTCATTTATTAAAAAGAGGGATAGATGGCATTTAGAAATGCTATTTAAAGCATGTAGAAACATTTTCTCCTTTTAGTATGTTCCTTGCCTTCTTAGACTTTCTTATATTTGGTTGCATCTGGAGATATATTTTATGTGAAAGATATGCATCATTTTGACAGATACTTAGTAAAGAAAGTATACATACCATTTATACAGTAAACCATGAGAGACAAATCTGTAAGAGCTACAGGTTCATAAGTTCATGAGAAATGTTTTATTACACTAACACCCTTGCTTTAAGTCTGTCTAAAATTTCAGCACACCAGACTTCTGCCCTAAGCTAGAGCTCCTTTGTGATTTACAAATAATGGCAAATCCATGTCTGATATGATTGCTGTAATGGAGAGAAAGAGGAAGAAGGACTATCCTGGTACTTAAAGATTGGAATAAACACGCTTACCAGCCAGAAACTCAATCCTCAACAGGGCTAAACTATGTTGTCTAAATTCTACTGAAATGAGATAAATCAATGTAGTGGTATTTGTGTTGTTTGTATCTCTTTTCAAACCAAGCTAGTACATTAACAAGACTTTCTTCTTCCAGGCTATCTCTGTATATCATAAACTATTAATGGATATTGTAAAACTCAGCTATCCACTAAAAGCAGTATAAAATGCCGTTGCAGATTCTGATATTCACATACAGAGTCTCAGATAAAACTGCATCAGCACTCTTCCAGTTAGCATAGCTTAAACCCCCCCAACAACTTTCAGAACTCATTATTTCCTCTCTCAGCATTCATAAGATGTTGGCTCATGCCCTTTTCAGAGCTCTCATCCTCTTGTACTTCTCCTTTTCTTCCCCTCTCTCTCTTTTTCTCTCACATGCATCGGCATATACATGGACAGAGAAACACACTTGCACAAGCTCCTAGTGATTTACATACAAGACTTTACCCCTGCAAAAAATTCCGATCCAAATATGCAAGGATTTTTAGAAAAAACATGCAGATAAAAGAGGCATTGAGCTTTTTTTTGGATTTCCTCCAACTAAAGTTTATCAGCATATCATTATTCTACTAAAGAAGTATTTTCTATGCCTATGTGTTAGTGTGTTGAATGAGAAATACTCATTTTAAATAAAAGTGTACAAAGCCTGAATATTCTTTACTATATCCTTTTCAGCAGGAATATCTGAGCTATAAGGGATGCATTAACTCAATTAAAAGATACTGTATGTTGTAGTGCTTATAATGTCAAGGGACTGGACCCTGATCCAGAAAGTTTCTCTTACTCTCATCTTGCTGCAGTTTTTAGGAGATTGATCAGATTGGGTTGTGGGAGACAATTAAAATATCAAAATTAAAAGTATCTTAATAGCAAAATGCAGTCAGGATACAACATTGGCCCACTACACGATGAGCATTATCACCTCACAAGTGGGGACCTAGTCAAGCCTGCTCCAGCTGGTTCCCTGTAAATCTATGGGGCCTGGTGAGATTCATTCCAGGGTACTCAAAGATCTGGCAGATGTGATTGTGAAATTTCTCTCAAGGATTTTTCAAGAGTCTTAGGGATCTAAAAGGTCCCAGGTGATTGAAAGCTGACAAATGCCCCAATCTTCAAGCAGGCCAAATGGGGTGATCCTGGTCATCACAGGCCTGTCAGTCTCCATTCAGTGCCTGGTAGAATAATGGAGAAGATTATTCTGAGAGTTCTGGAATAACACCTGAATGTCTATTAAGGCATTGGTCTCAGCCAGCACAGCTTTACCATGGGAAGTCCTGCTTAACACACTTAATGTCCTTTTAGGACTAGGTTCCCCACCTAGCAGACCAAGGGAAGCCAGGTGAAATCTTTTGGGATTTCAGTAAATATTTTGATACTGTCTCTCATAGTATCCTTTTGCACAAAATGTCCAGCACACAGCTGAATCAACATGTCTGTCATGCAATGAGTGAGCAACTGGCTTACAGGTCAGGCACAAAACATTACAGTAAATGGCTGACCTCAGGCTGGTGACCAGTCACTAGTGGGGTTCTGCAGGGCTCTATTCTAAGGCCAGTTTCCTCATGTCCCCGTCAGGGCAGCAACACTGTCGTCACGTGCTCGGACATCAGCACAGTCCCCATGTCCCCCCCACCACTGGTTGCCCAGGGTGGTGGCACATCAAGGCCCTGAATGCAGACAGGGCTGAGCTCTGTGGAGGCCGTGGGTGCCATGGCTGTGTGGGAGGTGTTGGCTTGGGCCAGACGTGGCCTCTGTGAGGGGAAAACAGGGCTTGTCCTATACCAATTCCATCTGTTTCCAACTGGTTCTAAATGGTTCCAGACAGTTCTGCTGTTGTAGGGGTGCCGAGCTGTGGTCCTTTCTGACAGAGGAGGATTCCAGGCCCCTTTGAGATGCAGGGCCATATCATGCCCAGAGGCCACTGTGATGTTGCAAGGCCCTGGCCTGACCATTGCAGTATTTAAGGAGTGGAGAGCCCTGGGGTGCCCACTCCCAGGAGAGCACCTCCCATAGGACACAGCATCTCCCCTGGGGGCCTCCGTGGCAGAGGACACCAGAGATGTCCATAGAGAAGATTAACCCCAACTCCCAGCCTGATAAGGAGCTGCCAAGCCTGTGGAGGAGGTGCCTGGTGAGGAACAGGGCAGGAGAAAGAGGCCACTAGAGGGATGGGGCCTCACAGAGATGACTGGTGGCCAGGGCCAGGCTTGCAGCTGTGCCAAAGTAGCAGCCCCCATCCCAGGCCTCTTCCTGCCCACAGGTGGACTACAGCATATAGCGCTGCAGAAAGAGGAGCACTACGTGCCTCTCACTTCCAAGGCACAAGAGACAGCAAAGTCAGCAGCTTCCCCTGCCTTCGGCAAGCAGGCAACAGCAACAGGGGCAGAGAGACAGGTCCCTGCCGCACACAGCCCCACAGGCTGCAGCCAGGCTCTGCTGGCCACAGCCCAACACATTGTGTGTGAAGTCCTGAGTGGGGCTGTGCTTGTGATCCAGCGATCTATCCCACACTGTCCCACAGACAATATTCTAGTTCTGCTGGGGACATCTGAAAACCTGTGTCATGAGGACCTGGACACACAGTTTATGATGGAGAGAGGAATGCAGCTGCCAGCAAGTCTGTTTCTGCATTATGAAGAAACCAGAGAAATGGAGAGAATGGCATTGGATGCTTCCTGGGACTTGCTGGCTTGGAACAGGCGGTCCTTTAAGCATTTACAACTCAAACCCTCACCTACAGTCTCCACAAAACAGCCCTTTCTCAGGAGGGTGGTCCTGGCTCTGTGCAGAGCGTTCCAGTGCCCTTGCATATGGGGACAGCCAGAGCAGTAGCACCATCACCCCCCTCATCAAAATGTTACTAATTTTGATATCAGGGTCATGTACAAGATTACATGACAACTAACTGCAATATTGCTAGAGTTGCATATTCCTCTGCCATTGTCTTGTTTTTCTAGATGGGTCTATACCTAGTCATCCTATGGAGCAAGCTATATAAAAAAAATAGAACACGTGAAATTGTGTTCGGTAACTTTCCATTCAGAGTGAATGTATTTCCAAGAGTTTACCTTAGTGTTTTATCTACTTGCAAATACAGTTGAAGTTAGCACAAAAAGGGCAAGGTCTTACAAAACAACAGCAAAATATCATTGTTCTTCTTCAGAAAAAATGAAAAAAATATAGAACAATGAACTCCATAAAGTGAAGGTTGAAGATCAGATCTTGAACAAAGGAGTTTCCAGTTTGGAATAACTAGCAGAGAAGCATAGGCGAAGAACAATGTTTAAGTTGATGACAAACAGTTCAGATACCTACTAAAATGAGTGTGTGGTAGGGGGTTTTTTGCAATTCTATCAAAACCAAGAGCACAAAATTACATTCCAAGAATTTTTTTTCAAATTGGAAAATGACGCAATCAACAAGCTGTACATTGAACAATGCATGATTTAGGGCAGGATTATCCTTTTGTTTTCTCTGTTGCAAAAGAATTGATTTTTAAATACTTCCACAGTTTCTTTTCTCACCTACATAACCATTCCTTGAAAATCATAAGGAATACTTGTCTTTCTATTAGCAACTATGAGTAGTAGCCAGGTTTTTTAAGATACTTGGTACCGACAGACCCCACACTGTCAATCTCTTTGTGGAAGATGATATGGAAGGAAGAAGATATGGAAGATGAAATGCAAGGTGAATTTTTGCATTATTCCAATTTTCTTTAGTTTACAAGTTGTTTCTGACATGAAATATGAAAGAGTTAGTAGGAGACAAAAAATAATTATTTCTTTAAATATAGTCTATTCTGCAAGTCAAATTCTTAATATCCAAATTTGTACTGGCATGAGTGGTTTCTGAGCTTAAATAACCCTTTTACTCCTAATTAAGACATAGATTTTTGTTGATCTCTTTCTCCTTTTAAAGGTCAACCTTCTTAATAAACTACGTAAATATTGAATAAAAAGTCTGGGAAGGTGCAAGAAAGTCTGAGGTAGAAATGATAACTTGACTGAATCTTTCCCTAATCTTCTTTTCTTCTAAATTCTATTAGCTAGGGTGCTTCATCATCTGCCTATGCTTTCAGCAATATCTTCTAAATTACCAAAGTTCTTTGTACACTCCTCACTTTTTAAGTAACGAATTTTCCATGTGAAACTAAGGGCTGTCTCCTTCCTGTGTATTACATCAATATGCCAGGTGGTGCACGTGTTGTATTAGTAGGAGACACTGGACAATGTGATGTGTTTGATTTCCATTTGAACTGCATGCATGTAGTCTCCCACACTCTAAAGCTCGGTGGCATTTTGTACTTCACTGGAGAGGCTAATGTGGCTGGTTGCCATCTTTGGGATGAGGTCCACATCATTTGCTGTAAGTGAAGGATTAACTCATGGCATCAATCCATATTTAGTTAAGGATTTGGGATGTCACTGGCTTTCAGCTTCTTCCACCACGAACTCTCTGACAAAATCCTATTTAATGCCTTGTATGACTTTAGTCTCTTTAAAGTTTCATAAATATGATTGTGAGCAATTTCTGCCTGAAGTAGCAAATGTACCAATGCAGATATTTTGCTTTTCTCTCTTTCATGCCCTTATTCAAATCCCTTATATAAATATGCCCACACCTAAATCTGTCCCATCTTGTTGATCTGCATGTAAAATTCACACGCTGACTTGTGTAAATGCAACCCAACCATGAAAGTAATTTGCTCATGAGTCACACAGCCTTGCAAACGCTGAGGTAACTGCAAAACCATCCCTTCTTAGATTGAAAGCAGGGTATTAAATCCTGATAGCATCCTGAATTAAGTTTGAGAATAAAATTCTTAAAGGTTTTGTTTGTTTCTGGGAGTTTTTAAGCAATGGTTTAATGGTTTCATCTTGTCACTATGAAAAGATAAGTAAATATAGTTCGATTTCATTAGCTATTAAAAATAATTTTGTCTCTTGCAGTACAATGGTAACAGTGATCACTGAGATTAGCAATATGAGGAATATTATCAGCTGGGACTGAAATGCAATTTCTGAAGACATCCCATCAAATCCATCAGAATCAAATCTGTACCTTGTTTTCTCTTTATGAGGTCTCCCTTCTTCTGATATTAACGTTTGTTAAGTGCCATTAAGGTTGGTCTACTATGCCCAGGAAGGAAGCAAAAAGTATGGACCTCAATCTTCAGCATGCAAATTAATCAAATAGCCTTTAGGTTGCCCAGAAAATAAAGATAAACTTTTTTTTTCATTTCTATAACAAAGCTTTTGTACTCCGACAGCCATATTCTTCCAGGAGATTGTTCATTTATCTATTTTTTTAAAAGAAATCAGAAGAAAATTTTGATAAGGATTGGAAGAAAGGTGACTGAAGTTTTCCAAGTGTTTGAGGAGAGCACTTTCCAACTATCAGGAGTGGCAGCTGACAGAAGAAAAAAAATCTATGTCCAGATACTAAAAGAGAGAAGGAAGACTAGGGAGACATTCTTATTGTAGAGTAAGAGTTTGCATTTAACATGATAGAGGAGGTAGAGACACCAATAATATGGCTAAATCAGCCACAGTCTAGAAACAATATCTTTCACAGACCCTTAAAATAAAATACCTGAAATATGACTGCAAATGACAAGTGTTATCACTGTCACAGTGATATCCTGGAATATTAGATAACCATACACATGGCAAGGCAAATATTTCTGACTAAAGTACAGAGTAAAAATGTGTTAGTTTTGGTGAACTGCATAGGACTACCCGACACTACATGTTATTGCACATCTGTTTCTGAGTATTTGTGGGACAGAGGGTGGTATGGTTCTGCTCAGAGTGTTTCTTCAAGTATTCTGGCTATGGACGAATCTCTTCTTGTACAAGTTTAGGCAATGACTGAAGTAATGTTCATAGGTCCTTATAATCAGTGTCAGGTTTTTTTTTGCTGAACAGTGACACCATTGTACGATAAAAATATTTCCTAATAGCAGTGTGGATGTTCTTTAATGAATCCCACTCTTCCAAAACTCATCCCATGTAAAATAACTGCATGTGGTGTAGAAAGATCATCCCTGGCTTACACATATGGTATTGCAAGAATCTGGCACATTATGTTTCATTGCATTTAAGCCAGATAGCCAGAAGTAGCCAGAATTTTCATTTGGGTACTATCCAACCATTGTTAATCATGAAAGACAGGGTACAACAAGTTGGCATTCATATATGCAAATAATTGAATATTTAATTATGTACAAAAATCCTAAATTAACTAGCTTTGTCTCCATATAAAGTGCCCCTTCTGCATCTGTTTCAACTTCCATTGAAGTCAGAGGAAAACTTCCCATTGATTTCAGTTGAAGTCAGTTGAATTTTATGAAATTCTTTTGGATTATGGCTCCCAACTTCCTTGAAGTCCGCTGCAAATTTTTTCAACATGAGAAATGCTCACCTCCCAGCCTGTAATTCCTTAAAGCTGTGCTGAGGAGTCTTACTTATCTAGCATAAAAAAAAAATTATATATATACAGATAGAACAGACTGGTTTTAGAAGACATTTTGCAGCTGCCCGAGAATTAGAATTAAGAGCCCAGGTAAATGCATAACACATCTGCTGTCTTACATTAAACTGGTAAAAACCAATTTAGTGCTTTTGCAGGAGTACGTGATGAATGTTTCTCAGAAAATGTCTTCCCTTCTAATAGACCAATATTATACCATTGTTAAAAGTGAAGCTAAGAATTTTGAGAAATATCAGTGAAATAAGTTATAGAAAGATATTTTCTGCAGTCAAAATATATTCTTTCAAGACTTAATATCAGTGCTGTATTAGCATTATTTGAGTTCATTGCAGAATAAATGCAATTATTTGTTAAATTTGTTAAATGTGAATATTTATATATTTGCATTATATATAAATATTCACATTTAACAATTTCAGAACGTATATATAATAAAACATTTAATTATGTTCAAATGTCCTAAATGAATTGTGTTTGCACCTTAAAAAGTGTCCCCTTTTTTATCTGATTCAATTCTCACCAAATCCAAAGTTTAAGTACTATCAAAGATGGATGCAAACTATATGAGATAGGTAGGTTTAAGTGGTTGTATAAGTGATATATTGATAGAAATAGAACAAAAGACTTTATAAAAGGCTTTATATGGTTTTGACAAACTATCACATTATAGCATATTCAAGAATTAGACTACTAGTTTCTTCCATAAGGGACGTACTGTTTGCAACACTTAATTTTAAAAGTGTTTTGCCTTATGGGTTGACAAAGCAGTGGTCTTTGCTCTCTCCTCCCCCTTCCATCTATATGAAAAGTGCACAGCACACTTCTTTAGGCACCTTTGTTGGTGGCACAGCGGTATTGAGTGCACCCTCTGCAAGTTTGCTGATGACATCAAGCTGTGCATTGCAGTTGACATGCTGGAGGCAGGGAATGCCTCCCAGAGGGACCTTGACAGGCTTGAGACATGGCCTGTGCAAATCTCATGGAGTTCAACAAGGCCAAATGCAAGATCTTGTGCTTGGGTTGGTGCAATCCCAAGCACAAATACAGTTTGGGCAGAGGATGGATTGAGAACTGCCCTGGGGAGAAAGACTTGAGGACATTGGTGGAAAAGAAGCTGGGCATGAGCTGGCAACGTGCATTAGCTGCCCAGAAAGCCAACTTATCGTGGGCTGCAACTAAAGAGGCATGGTCAGCAGGTCAAGGCAGGTGATTCTGCCCCTCTGTTCCAGTCTTGGGAGACCCCACCTGGAGTACTGCATCCAGCTCTGGGTCCTTCAACATAAGAAGGACGTGGACTTGTTGGAGTGAGCCCAGATGAGGAAGACAAAGATGATCAGAGGCTGCGAGCACCTCTCCTGTGAAGACAGGTTCAGAGAGTTGGAGTTTTCAGACTGAAGAAGAGAAAGCTTCAGGGAAACCTCATTGCAGCTTTTCCATAGCTGATGGGAGCCTACAAGAAAGCTGGAGGGTTACTATAGAGGGAGCTTGTAGTGATAGATTAAGGGTAACAGCTTCAAATTGAGAGAGGATAGGGTTAGATTAGATATTAGGAAGAAACTCTTTACTGTGAGGCTAGTGAGGCATCCACCCTAGGAAAGGCAACTGCAGAGAAAAATTGAACATTGTCTCCAGAACCTCTGACTCTAAGGACAACAACAGATAATTCACATGATCATTCTTGCATTTCACAGTTCTGAAAATGGGCAGAATACTATTTCCTGCTTCCCACAAACCCTGTGTTTTTAATTCATCCCATAGGGTGAATTAAAGAGCATAGGACCTTTCTGTCTAATGCAACACTAACATAATCTCTAGGAAGTGCAGTACTAATTGTAAGAATGACAATGTTGCTGACTGGTGAACATATGGAAAAAAAATCCAGTTTGGCTTTCTCCTTGATCTCAGATCTGTCTCATCACAGTGATGCTGCCTCAAGATCTGGACTCTTAGTCAGAGCTGGCCACGGTCTCTAAGTCTGTCCTGTTTACCTTGCTGCAACATGGGTCTGAGCACTGGCTGACTGTACTGTTCCCTCTGGCTCCTGGCTCTTAAGGAACAGCTAGCTATCAGTGACAGTTTGTTTGTCCAGTACCAGAATATGTTTAACCTTTTCATTCAATCTAACAAATTAAGAGGAATAAATTTTAAGTTGGATTTGTAAATTTGTAGAAGAACAAAAATAAAGTTAGTGGGGAGCACAGTTTTCTTAGTAGGCATTTACTAACTTTGAATTAGCAGTGGTAGTGGGGCTTCACTTCAGGTTTTCAAAACAGTCAGAAAAAAATTTTGATTTGTGAACCTATCAGAATAAATATTGTTGTGGTGTGCATTGATGTAGCATGGCTATCCTGGCGCCTTCTTATTCCCTATGCATGACACTCATTAAAAACAATACCTAGGCATATAAAAATATGGTTTTTTTTTTATTTCAGAATTTGCGTATCCTTGTGTTTCATGAGCACAATTCTTTAGTTCTTTCTTAAATTTTTAATTGAAGTGTTGGCTATAAAAAGAAACATTTGAGCACAGAAAGGAATAACATGACTTGCAGATAAATTCTCTAACATCTTGATCTCTCTCAGAGACAGTGATACCAAGATCACCTTAAACTCTCTAGAAAGTTTCTAGTGACAAAGAAAATTAATTAAGTTCTCTTCCTACAAACAGGATATAAATAGTGTGGAAGCATCTGAAGATATTTTCCAGCTGTTGAGCTATACAAGTATTTCACAATGTTGGAAGACATTCTTGTTATCCAAACAGCAGTGTTATTAGAGCTGATTAATCTTATCCTTGATCTTTAACCAACTACAGAGTGATCCTTTCCTCCTACTTCCAGACAATAACTGTACTCAATGTAGAATGCACATGAACACAGCCTACAAATGACTTCTTGCTATATAGGTCATTACTACTGTAGCAGACAACTTTGTAGATGAGACAAATGGTGGTGTTAGTTACACATTGTTACATTCCTATTGCAAACAGTGCCTGGAGTCTGTGTTACACTTTTACTTTATTATTGGAATATAAACCAAATTGGATGTAGCCAGAGTTCTGGGAAATGCTTATGGTGAGACAATTTATTAGCCTAATCTTAGGATTTTCTAAAAGCAGACAAAGGAATTAGTCACAGCGTGCTTGACGCAGTCAAGCTCTTCATTCAGTGGAATTCCATTACCTCCTCCAGGATGTATTTCTTCCAGAATCAGAGACACTGAGACAGCTAAAGCCAGGTGAGGCTAGTCCTGCCTGTGATGTCACTCAAAGGGCATATACACTGATGCTGAATTGCACTGGCATTTACAATAAAATCATGTGTTTCTTTCTCTAATTTTTCATTGAATTCTTTTAACTGTAGCATGCAATTTAAATTGCTTATGCATTTGTTTTTATAGAAAACTTATTAAGACAGAGAAAGAGAGTATAAGTATATAAAGGAAAACCAGATGACCGTCAGTATGTTTGATCAGCACAGATCACAAGAAGCCATCTTGTTTGTAAAATCCTTTTTGTGTTTTTCAGACTATTGCTCCCACACTAAATTCTAATCAAGGAAGTCTTTTCATAGAAGAAACTGAACAGTACTTGACCACATACTTGATGCATGACGCTAATGAATGCCAGTTTCCTGAGATATGTCTTCTAACTTGAATTTGTACAAAACTTTGGCATAATGAACACAGATTAGCTTAGTAGTTATTCTGAAATTATAGATCTTGGGTTTGGAGAATAAAAAGAATACTACTGAGTCACAGAATGCAAAGTCTTTCTAAAAATGCATTGACAAAGCCTTCCTCTTTTCTTTCCCCAAAATGAACTTCAGTAACTGCTCATTGCCTACCAATCTGATATGTGTCTTCAAGTATTTGTAATAAGCAAAATAAACTAAAACATATAAGCCTATTTTATGTCTATCACGTAAACATTACATAACCCTTGTTTTTAGGTAACCCTTATTTTTAAGGCCACTCTATTTTGTCTTCCTGCAAATTTCACACTAGTTCAGTTTATCTGAAAAGCAGCTACAACGAAGATATCTGATCATTCTACAGAAAAGAAATAGGAACTAGCATACCAGCAGTATAGACAAAGATGACAGGAGAACATACAAATAGATACCTTTGAAAAGAGTTTCTGACATGCATTAGGCTGCCTTTTAGCAACAATTAAAAAGTACTTAAAATTTTCTTTCCTCGGTATTTCCTAATAAATTTAGCAAAAACAAAACATCTACTTTACAGCAATTAAGGGAGGATAGATAATATTATGGAGGAAGGGCTGTAGTCACATACAACGATTAGCAGGTGGGCTATGTTAAAAGGTGACAGGGCTATGATTTCATTAAAAAATTAAAAACTGCAAAACGTTATGAATCTAGAATTTAAAAAACTTCAATTTTTTTTTTTTAATATTGTCTACGGTCAATGTTGGTTTCTGCTGTTACAGAATAAAATAGCCAATTTAGTGGGTTTTTATGCTGCAAATATGCTGCATACTTAGGCACTAAATTTGCAGAGTAGTTCCTTTAGGGTTTCTCATAGAGGAAAAAAACCAAAACCAAACAAGAGATCACCCCCCCCAAAAAAACCACTTCACCCTGTTGTTTTCATGAATAAGTTTACTGAGGGCGATGAAAATGTCTTACTTTTTTGCATCTGTATGTCCTTTAAGAATTTCAGAATGGTAATGCAACATAAAATCCACCAGAATTAACTTATTCAGGTTTTTAGATCTCCTGTTATAAAAAGCAATCCTTTCATATAGGGTAACATCTCATCCATATCTTATATTAAAATCCCTCCTCCAATGTATTTGTTATTCTTATAAACACACTACATCCTAAAATCTAAGTCTAGAGCAGAGTGTCCCAAGAGACTGGAACATGATTATTTCGTCAGCTCACACATCAGTACCAGTAAATAACTGTGTGTCAAAATTTTCTTGAGCCCTGAGGTCCACTGATGTGGAAATGCCCAAGTCTGTTACTTTCTCCTGCTTTCTGAAACATCATGGCCACAACCAGGCAGACAATTGGAAATGGTCCCTAATTTGAGTGAATACCCATCTCTGCTGCTCTGCCAAACCCATGAGAGGGAATGCAGCATAAAAGAATTGGATTTCAGTGCCTAGGAAAAAAATCTCATTACTGCCTAATTCACTAGAACCTTATAATTGTAACATGCAATGACTAGCAAGTTCTTTAGAAATGCTTAGACACAGGCAAGGGAGAGGTAATATTTAGGCTTATGCACATACGGATTGATGATGGACATTCACATTAAAAAATGTTTCCTGTAAGACATCAAAACCAACTCTCTCAGGGCAGTTAAAACACCATATTTAACAAACACAGCTCTTTTGTGTTAAATGCCCTTGACTGGGCCATTTTCTTCTCTGTACATGAAGCTTTAATAATATGAGAGCAATAATAAAAGGATACACTCATTTTTGCATAACATCAGTAAACCCAGATAGGTTATTATATTTGTACTTTAAACCTGTAATTAGAAACCAGGACTGCTTTCACCAATGCCGGTGAGAATTTCATCAGGACTGATGCTCATACTCAAGACCAGAAGAAGTGCTGTGGCATGAGCTGCTAAAGCCCATCTGAGATTATTCTGCCTCCAAAACAGGAAGCAGTTCAGGTACTTCATTTGCACCAGCACTAGCCTCTGCTTGGTGGAACAGCAGCCAAAGCATGAGCTGATATGCTTGAAAAAAATAATGACGTGATAATAATATTAAGCACCACTAGATAATTAATCTGATGCAGTTGATTGCACACTGGAGCAAAATAATTCTGGCATAAAAAAGATGTCAAGATCACCACTTTTATATCTCAAAGTCACTTATGAAATCGCCTCTCATCTTATTTTCATTTTGATCTTCTCTAAGTGTCATATTTTCAAAACTCCATCTTAGCAAAATATCATAAGCAATTTTAATTAAGTGATATAATTTTTTTGACATTTGACCAATTAAAATACATTTGTAATCAATGTTGCAAAAGGAGCTTTAATTAAAATAACATCTCTCCAACTAATACTTTTTTAATGTTTTGTCTTAAAATATTTATTACACAAATGACGAACAGGGTCATAGCAAATTGCACTTTATAAACTCAAGTTTAAGACATCAAACAAGAATTCATAAACCCAGTATAAATGAAAATGCTTAAGTTTGTTCTATCTCTGGTCTCCCTATAGAGATAAAAAGGGAAGACTGCAGTTTTAATTGGTCCAATAAAGTCGGTTTGTGTTATGGTAAAGGAACATAAAAGCTAGATCAAAGCCAGCCTGCCTAACGGGCTTGTCAATACCAACACAGAGACAGCAGCAACAGCCCCTGCAGCAGAGCAGTCAACACCAGGAATGCAGGTTGCCATATACAAGGCAGTCTTAAAGCGCTTCTTTTTATTGGTTTGCAAAGACCTTCCGCAGCTCAAGTTTCATCAATGTTAAGCACTCCTTATAGACATAGGAAAAAGAATAATTCATGGGAAGAGTAGAGAGAAAAACAAAGATCATTCCTTTCCCTGTGTGTAAATGTTGAAATGGAGTTTCCTGCATTCTTTGCCATAAATTCTTCCATTCATTTTTTAATCAGGTTCTGAATGACTTTATTACACTTTGTGCTATCTGCTGGTTCTGTCTTGTTTTACAGTGATTTATAAGTGAAAGTTAAAAACAAACTAAGGTGGTAATATATCTCTGGCAAGTAAGTAGGAAAAGGAGTGCATTTGAACATCACAAAAGTTTCCTTCATTCTGAAACAAAGAGAAAGAAGGTTTCTACATGACGTACTTCTTCCATTTCTTTCAGTGAGGTCATCTCCTTATTGCCTAAATCTTGTTTCTAGGAACAAGTTTGGCTCTGAACTTGGAAGTAGCCCTGCCTGGTAGACTGCAGGGATACTCTGAATCAGCTCTGGAAATCTCCCTGCTGCAGGAGTCTCTGTGTCCACCTACCTAAAGAATTTGTAGAATCCCTGTTCCTAAATCAGGGCAGAACCTCATAACACTGATATAGAAGTATTGCAGTTTTCATTTTACTGATGGGCAAAATATTTTCACAGCAGCTGCTTTCTCCTGGGTCAGACAGGAATTATGCAATAGAGCAGCAAAGCAAAGCCAACCCTGGCACATCTGAGGTTAGCACACCAGTGTCCAGTTCCTGAGGTTTTGGTAATCAATTTGTAAAAATAGCCAAACCCTCTGCCTCCTGTGCACTCTGCATAGATTAACTGCTTGTAACCTGTCTTCCACATGGGAGAACTAAGCCCAGCTTGAGATGTGAAGGATGCAGCCAGACTTCTAAGGCTTTGTCTCTATTGCTAACTAAAGCCAGGTCAGAGATCAGTCTAACACTGGACCACATCATTTCACTACTGCCTTGCTCCTACAACTGTTTTAGACCATTCAAAGTACCTTGATATAGGATATATCTTCTCCCAGGAGAACTAGTCCTGAGCCATCTACACTGACTGGACCAATCCCCAGCTCTCTTTGACTTAACATTTAGACAGTCTCAGTCACCAGTTCCAGCTTGATAAAAGGCTTTCCAGTCTGTAAGACAATGACACCTGTCCTAAGGTCCCCAAATATAACTAAATGCTTAATTGCATTATATGCCCCCCTTCAGTATTAATAGAGCCTCCTTGAATACTTCTCAACTCATGGGAAGTACGTATACATTTCTCTGCTGCAAAATACATTTAGTTATCTTTCCTTAAGAAAAATGTGACCGTCACATTCCAAAACTTTTCCTATATGGCTTCAGCAGTCATGCCTCATGCTTGATTGCTGTACAAGTGTCTGCTGTACGCAATTGTATCATGATTAACTAAGAGTCCTTTCCTGTCCCCAATTCAGAAGATGTGCTCCAACTCCAGCTAGGCTGCAGCCTGCATAGATACAATCTCCACATCCCAGTTTCCTTGCAAAGCAAAGCTGTGCTTGCTTGCAGCCTAGGTAGGAGCAAGAGCAAATTCTAATCAAAGGATCATCTGGATAATTGGTAGGTCACAACTTCAGCCTGCACCAGAGCATGCAACAGAAAAGACATGTGAATGCAGCCCTATAAAGCTCAAAATATGGAAAAGGCTAGTAAAGCAACCACAAGGAGAAGCAAAAATCTTTTACTTTGTGTGAGAAACTAGGTCTTATTTGTGGAATTTATATTTATGTCTATTTCAGAGGCAGTTTGTGCAGTGTTCTCAGAGCTCCAGATTAAGATCCTTTTAGAAACAAAGACTGTGCTTGTTGTCCATTTCTTCTAGAGTCTGGCATCACTGTGGATTTTTTTTTTAAATTGTTTTAATGATTACAGGAGGAGCCAAGTCTCCATCATAACACAACAATGACATCAAATGAGAACAATAACAAAAATCCAGAAGAGTAGGTGAAGCATACAAATATCTTTCTGGTTTGTTTTGAAGTGACTTCATTATTCAATCACTGAGAATCTGCAAGGGAAAGCTACCAAATGGATAGAACAACAGAAGAGGCATGGCGTTTGGAATTACCAATTGCAGGACAAAAATGTGGAGCAAAGGGAACTAAACACAGATGAATGTAAAGCAAAACCAAATCTTATGAATAAGTTGTTCCAGTGTGCAGAGTCCTAAGTGCTTGAGCCAGCTTCTGCTAAAGTACACAAACAGAGCAGTCATTGGAGTTCTTCAACAGTCAAGTCACTTGGAAAAACACAAGCAGCTATAAATCAAACAAGCCACGTGCTTGTGGGCATATTTCACATAGAGGGTGCATTGAGATAGACCTGCAAGGACATGATTACAATAGCCAAGAAACTGAGCTACATTTTTTCTTCCTTTTTTAATGTTGGAATGTACCTAGAACTTTGTGATTGTTACCCAAAAGCACATAGTTACAATAACAACTGTGAATGTGTAAAGGCTAAAAATGATTGCCAAGATAAAAACAAGAGGAAAATTTTTAAAAATGGGGTATGCGGATCTGAGGCTCTGTCACAGCACATAAGTATGTAATCCTGGAACACACTCAAAATCAAGTCAAATCTGTATTTCTACCAGGCTGTTACATTGGTACATAAATATGGAACAAACAGTGACAGGCTCATTTCCACTTCTGGGTTGTGAGTGTTGATAGCTGTAGGGTTCTGATGGATAACTGCAGATATAGGATAAGAAAGCAGGAAAAAAATTTCTACAAGAAATCATATGGCAGTCCCCCAGAATATAAACCTGAAAGTAAAACTTGGCCGGGCACACTCCCATAACTATAAAAACAAGGCAGATATCAGAAGACTCTGAGATTGTGGTATTCCTTAGAAATAAGGGATATACTGCAATGACAAAATTCAAAACCAGAGAGACAAAGATGACTGTCAGTGAAAGAATGTGAAAAAAATAGTGAAAATCACAACAAAATTAACATTTGCCAAATTTGTCAGCAGTCAGGACAATAAGGGTATACTGACCTAGGACACTTTATTCAGTATAGGAAAATGAAAGAGCTACAGGTATTAAAAAGATAATATAATGATTCAAATTGTGTTAAACAACTTTCTTCATTGTCCATAAAGTGATTAAGGCTTCTGAGACAAAGCCATGTGCAAAGAAAACCCTCCAGGAATCTAAAAGAGAGAAAGGTGCTGTTCTGAATTACAAATCTCCTCCTAACTACCACCTGAGCTTTGCTGCTGACCACAGCCTAAATGGATATGACTAAAGTAAAGGGCTGCAAATAATACACATAGAGGAAACTTTCATTCTAGCATGAAGTAGAAGTCTCAGCTCCTTTGTTACAAAACATTACACTCCTATCACTTACAATTTGCACAACAGTACAGCATTTACAGCACTCGCATTGCAGATGGAAAATGTGTCCAACTCCCTGTTCAGCCTAAGAGGATTTAAACCTACATCTTTTACCTCCAAGACAACAGTACCAATTTTTAGACTAGATACACTCTTTCTTGTCCTTAGTCATCCACTGAAATAAGGAGTTGAAATCCTGTCATATTTGATTTAGTTAAAACATTGCAACTGAATTCTAGCAGCCAGGGCATCACCCAAATTGGCTGTGCATTAGGAGTTATTCATTAGGAGTCTTCAGCCAAAGACCCTAAGAAAAGTTAGTTTAATTTTTCAATTAAAATGAAAAAGCTCTGATGTATATTATATCACGCAGGGAAATGCCACCAAACTGGAGTACAAAACCTTCACTTAGTTCAGAATGTTTTCTTCCTAGGGCTGAACTGTGGACGCTATTCATCAAGATTTTAGAAGAAATCATACCAAAACTATCATTACAATTCAGTACTTAGTAACCCTTCTCTGTGCCCATTCCTTCAGACTATAATGTTCTATCAAATTACCAACTTTGATCACTGCACTTCATTGCTTAGTCCTATCAAAGCATGGCATATATATAGATGGAAAATGACTGTGCTTTTCTTATTTGACATTAATATTTTATTCTGTTCACAGAACAATAACTGTGGTTGATGAGCCATAAGAACAACACAAACATGCATGCCATCTTAGCACTTCTACATATGCCATTTCAGATCATGAAACCACTAGCTTTAGAAGTCTGAATAGGCAACACTTAAATGCTTGGAGAGCTAAAGGGAAAATTGGTGCGTTCTAGAAAGCATTGTTTGTAATTCAAAGAAAGAAGCTTGGATATTTGTGCTTTTAAAAAATGAGCATTCTTTGTAATGTGATGTTTACACAAGAATGGGTGCAATGTTTAATATAGTTTAAGAACCCATTTTCTGACTCCACCAGAAAAGGCTAATTTCTGAATTACAGCCAGAAAACTCAGATTAGTTTGCCAAAAAAATAGGAAATTATCTTTATAGTCCAAATATAACAGAAACTATGATGCAAGTTCTGATAAATCCTATTTCACGATCTCAAGTGTAATATGTAGTATTTCATGATCTCTGGGTAATATGTAGAGGTTATGCTCATATTTGTTGTTTTTTATCAGAAATAATTTGTTGTAAATACTGTTTACGAGAACCAAAGAGTTTGTTTGCTATGACCAAAGCACACAATAGCAGTGACGTTACTGCATTGCTCCTTTTACTCTTACCCTTCCATATCTTTCCTTTACCCATGAAAACAACATATACTTCATTTCTGTTTTCCTTTAACAAAACCCAGGCTTAACCCCAATTGTTGTCATGTGCCTTCATTTCAGTTGGTACTGATTTTGTTTTTCTTGGACCCAACAAAAGTTAGGCATACTGAAACATAGCTTATTTCATGTCAAAATATATTGTGCTACACATATTAGCTGATCAGGAGTTGTTTTCTCTCAACACTGAAAAGATTTCCTCTTGTTGTTTCAGGATACTTCTAAAACGTGTCTCTGAGCTTAGGGCTAGAGTTTGATTAATGCATGATTTCCTCTTTAAAATTAGAAACAGGAATCATGAGTGATGGTTAATAATTTTCATTTGCTCTTCTGCTCTGTTTTCCAAGCAGTCTAATTAAGGCCTGGTTCCCAAGCTTGATTAGGCTTCTTTTACATCTGACTGCAGTTTACAGATAGTGCTTCCAGGCAGGAACTCATGCCTATTTGCAGTAAATGGAAACAATCTGGGAAGGAACAAGAAGATTGTTTGGGGTTTTTTTTACCCTGTCCTTTAATTAGAGAAATTGTAATGTCTCTTGCTGGAATCAACAACATCATTTAACTATAAATGTCAGAAGTGGAAACACAGTCATGAGGCCCCAAGTCACATTTACTGAACTGCATGTTGTAGTCATGCCATCAGAGACAACTGTTTTACACTTTTACCAGGTCTGTGGGATTGCAGGGTACTCAGTCTATGCTGTCTGAATTTCACATGTACCATGGGAGCTCTAAGAGGTCTGTACAAACATCCAAGTTAGTCACTAACTCTCTGACCTGGTGCCTCCTCAGGATACTGAGCACGATTGCCTATGCATCCTAGCACTGTGGAAGACGTCTCTCCTGCTATCTAGCAACTATCCCAACAGTAATTCCTAGAACAAGTTCCCATGTTACCACCCTCTGATACAATACATGTGGCTATATATGATCCACAATGTGTGTTTCAATTACTTGCTCAGCCCTCAGAAAAAGAGAAAATTTCTCCTCTCTGCTCTCACCACATCCATTTCCTGATTCCAAGGACTTGTCCATCATCTCTGCAGTGACATGGCTCTCAGCTGGGTGCTCCCTCCCATCAGACAGCGTTCTCAGAAAGTGGAGTCTCATTGTTCCCTGTACTCCTCTGACACCACCACGGTCTAATGCTCCTGGTATTTCTAAAGGCTATTTGCCACTGATGGTGCATGAAATAGGCCAGAAGCTCTACCATGATTTTAGTTACGCATACCTGGTTCTGACACAGACACGATTTCTGTATTCTAGTTAATCCTATGTGGGGTTGGTTTGTTTTTTTTTCTCATGTAGTATCTTAAGATAGTTGCTATATGTTGACACAGTGAAGAAGAGTTAATATAATTACTTATTTTTTTTTCCCTAAAGGTACTTGTTTAAAGGGTAAATGCACTTTAAAATAGTTGTATTGGTCACCATGTACTAAAAGTGTTATTAGCAAAGGAAAATCCCACAGATGTTTGATATCTTATTCAGCATCTCTTACTACTAGGTAGAGTTTCATGCTGTAAATCTAATAAGCTTTTGGGGTAATTGAAATTAAACATTGTCAGAATTAAATGGATCTATATGATACAAACAGTGTCCACTTACATGACCTAAATAGGTTGTTTGTATAGCAAGATCTAGATGATGTTCTTTCTACTGATAGATGCAGACTGGGACAGATTCTGAGGCATCACATCACCAAGGCAGCTCATTTCATGCTAGCTTCTACAGTCTTCTAAAACATGAAGTGGACAGTGAAATAAAATGAGCTTTTAGGACCTTTATTTTAGAAATGGAGCTTTGGCTTCAAGATAATTTGCCTGACCACTTTCCCTGTAACACTAACACTAATATAGTTAGGTTATTATAACAAAAATTTCCAATGAAAGACAGAGGAAAGGCTCAGTTTTCCCACTTTCTCCCTGAGGCTAGTGGTAAGAGTAGTCCCAGAGAAAGAGGAAAATCAGGACCCTGTTTCCCATGCAGTTTGTACATTTGGTCAAGTAGGATAAGCAGAAGCCAGGACACAGAGCAGTACTGACTGAAGGACCAAACTCTGCTTTCTTGTTTACAGGATACAGACCAAGCTACTTCTTGGTTTTCATCTCCCATTATCTGAACTGAACGCATGGCTGATGAATGAGGTAGGTTTAAGTGTATTTAACAGATGAAGCCTCTTGTGGTACAAAAGTGAAGCATAAATAAAGTATGAACTAATCAGTTGGGCACCCGGTTTTCTCACCCAGGTGAAGATCATACTCAGGGACTGTGTTTCTTTCTCTAGGAAAAAGAATAGAATAGAATAGAATAGAATAGAATAGAATAGAATAGAATAGAATAGAATAGAATAGAATATCCTGGGTTGGAAGGGAGCCACAAGGATCATTGAAATCCAAGTCCTGACCCTGCACAGGACCAGGTGCTGTTACATTTCTAAAAGTCTCCAAAGCTTACATACTACTTGTTAGAGGGCAATAGGAGATATTCTATGATATTTAGGTAAATATCATAGAATATTCACCTGAAATCCACTGAAGTTATATGTTCAACAGAATTAAGACACCCCAAACATGTCCCCAAAATATCTCAAAATGCAGGCTGGCTATGAAATATTAGTATTACCTTAACCTCATATTCCTTTTTTATATTCTTTGCTTAACTTCTCTTTTACCATATACATATTATTTAAATTTACTTCTATTTAAAAATACAATTAAAATGTATTTTTAAAGATATGAAAGCTATAGAGTTATTTCACTGTATTTGTGCAAAAGAAAACATATTTTATTACATCTTCATATTTATCAATTTATTTTCATTAAAAAGCAACAGGACTACCATGACAGGGTTATATTTTATAGAAGAGAACAAATGAAATAGGAAATAAAGTTCTTCTTGTACTGGAAGGGGAAATTAAATGAAAAAGCAGTTGTTACACATTTTTAGTGACTTGATGAAAGATCAATAAATTATGTTATTTTGTTCACAATTTACATTTGCCATTTAAATGTCTAAGTGGTTTTCTGGCTAAAATTTTGGAGTGTGTTTGGAGAAAATAAACCATCTGACTTTTGAATGACTCAAACACGTCAATTCTAAGCAACAAAAGTATTACGTGCTTTGTCAATACACGTCACACTTCTAACAGACACAAACTCAAGATTACATCTTATGCTTTGTTATTAACCTACTTCATTCTCTTTACATCACTAAGCTGTAAGTTGGAAATGTGTGTTGTATCCGGAAGAAGACTATGTTCCCAGTTATTTTTGGTCCTTTGATATGTAAGGACATCGTTCATTTAAGCTAAGCATTTTATAATAGAGTTTGGCACGTTGGTTAGGATTGGTGCTGGGGTGAGGCTGGTAATTTTGCTTGTTATTAAAGTTGCCTAACACTTCTCATTATAAAGCCTGTTTTCAGCTGCATATTGCTTTGCCAAACCTTAAATGTTTGGGCTGAAATTTTCCATGCCAGGTGTCTGCCTGAGGCAGAAATATTTCAGGAAGTTTCATCCAAAATTGTACAGCTGTTTCTGAGAATAAGGTTAAAGAAAATCTGTTGTTCAGCAATGTTGAAAAAATACTGGCAACTTTTCCTGGAGAAGTCCAAGTGTTTTTAAACAGAACATAGAAATTTGAAGTTTGGGGTGACAGGAAAGCAGAGGGGGGGAAGCTACCTTTCTGTCAGTGATGTATGTCTGCATAGAAATGTTCACATTTAAAATTTTCAAAAGTCAACCTTTAAAATATATTCAGCAGGGATTTATAGGCTCAGTGTCTTGGACTCTACTCTCTGCTGAAGTCCCTTTGCTTCTTTTCTACTCTTCAGGCGACTTTATGTTGCTAAACCCAGCCAACAGCAAATGTTAGAGGAAGAGACTTATGCAGCATTAAGGCTACATAAAGCAGAGACTAAATTCAGGCATTACGGTTCCATGAAAGTGGGGTCCTCACTGGGTATGACACAGTGTCTCATTACACTTTCTGCTCACCCACATGTGCATGTACTTTCCTGAGGGAAGCAAACTAGAACTACATGAGAACACTTGAACCTCCCCGGTGACTATTTCTTCCATCCATGGCAGATGGGACACAGGAAGTGGCACTGAAAAAATTTGTGTCTTGATAACTTGGACATGGAAAGCAGGAGCAGCTGAGGCTGTCTGTGGGCACCCAGCTACACACTGGCCAGGACACAGGGTGAGGAAAACAGACCTGCCAAGGACCCTGGGAGGGGAGATGGAGGTGAGGAAAGCATGGGGATATGGGAACTGGAAGCCAGGCAAAAGAGAGTGGCACACAGACATAGCAAAGGGGACAAAACTCAGAAGGATGGGATAGAAAGGGCTGTAGGTGCTCAACAGTGTTTACTTCTGAATCAAATCCAGGTCCAGGCTGCAGATGGACCGATGGCTACTGCATGTGACAGTAAAACTCAAAGAAACAGGACATGGGCTCAAGTACCATCTCACAACCAATCTACCTAATCATTATTAATAATATTCCCTGAGAGTTTTGGTCTAAATACCAGCCTTCCAGACCATTCCCAGGGATAGTTAAGGGCTAGCACAGGCCACAGATTGCCCACAGTTGTTGCTATATATGAAGGCAACCTTCACGAGGTAAAAGAATATTTAGTTACATGGGCCCAAATTGTGTGGTGCCACACACCCAGAGCCAGAGGACAGGCCTTGGTTCACATTATTTGCTAGTATAGACATTGCCTAAAGCTATAACTGTACTGCTAAATGAAAAAGGGCCAAGGCATGACTCAAGTACTGAACTGTTGATTGCTCTTGCAGATTAAGAGCTAGCTCACTCACAGTCTTGGTTTTGAACCACTTAACCTAGGAAATAGCTACTTCAGAGCAGTCTTTGGTAGCATGAATGTGAGCTGCTTTGTGTCACTTTGTCTAGGGGACAAATCAGCTGGCTCTTTTACTTGGTGGTATAAAGATAGCATGATACAGAAACCAAATGCTTCTGGAAATGAATCCACAGTCAAAATTTAAAAAAGAGATAGTTGAGTAAAATTGAAGCTAGCAAGGATGTCGGAATGTACCAAATAAAAATAACTGCTGTTTTACAGATTAAATATTGTGCTTCTGTTTTGGCTAACAAGTTCGATTAATAAGGGAAAGGCTTATGAAATTAAGAGTAAAAACTAAGGCAATCCTAAGTGTACATTTTAACTGATAAAACTCAAGCAGGTAATTTTTGCTAGAAATAGAGGAAATCAAGGCACATATTAACAAGTATTGTGCCATGACAAAGTATCCTTTCAACTGCCCTTGACAGCAAACCACAGGTGACATATTGTTGTCTTGGGTTTTATAAACTGTGACCTTAAAATATAGCCAAGGATATCAACACTTGCTCAGCTGATCTTGTATTAAATCCAGGTAGAAGTTGTCAGAACTTCATTGCAGTGTAGGCAGGCCTATGCAGGAACTGAGGAGTGGCCTGTGCAAGCTTTTATGGCACACTAAATCAGTGTGGAAAACTTTCAGCCCACACTCCTCTTTTGCCTGCTGATATGAAGTATGTTTGGCAGATCAAAGCTAATATTAGAGAATGAATACTGATTGTTTCTTTAGTAGGTTGGATCTCACAGACCTGGCAAAAAAATATGTACTGTGTTCCTGAAAGCACAGGTACAGAAAAAATGCCAGAGGGCATAGAGGAAATGATACATATCAATACAAATAACTATTACTCTGGGTGAAATTCCAGTCCATGAACTTCATTAATTACGTGGTATCTTGCCAGATTGCAAATCCCACGAACAGAAATGTAAAAAACAATAAAATAGAGGATTCAGTCACTTTCTGCTGAGCATCTCTTCTTCTTCCACAATTCCTTTAAGCCACAGTTAACCTACATATCTTTATCCTCATCCTGAGAGTTATTGTGAGGTCTCACCTTATACCATAACAATAATAGACAAAATGCGTAATCTTCTGCAGATTTCAGCAATTAAAAAAAAAAAGCTATGTTTAAGACGGCTACTAGCCAAGATCACTCATTCATATATATAAGTACAAAGCTGTATATACTGTGATTCTTGAAAGCCACACCAAACCTGGAATAACCTCTAAAATATATGTGCATCTATTTAAAAATTGGTGGGAGTTAAAAATTGGAGGTGCCTGCTGATCATCTCATATACCTGCTTTAAGAAGGTGGCAGAGTAAAAGGAAAGCCATGGAAGCTGAGAAAGGAAATACACGAGTGCTGTTCACACGATATGCAAAAGAGTCAACTGGTTGCTTCCTTGCCTTCCATGGCTTGCACTGGCAAGATAGTCAGGCTAGCAACCATAGCACTAAATTAAACACATATATCACAGTGATAACATAACTGTTTGCAAGTTAACTTTGCCATAGCCCTAAAATAGATTCTTCATAATAGAATAAATCTATAATTTATTAAATATTTCTGGTCACCAGGACTTGACTGCTGAGAGTTTCACAGGAAAATGAGGAACATTATCAAGAAAAATAACAAAATGAAAGCTGCAAGAAATAAGAACTTTTTAAAATCAGACCATTTGCCAAAGACAAAAAGGACCTTGTAGTTCATCACGTTTGTTTTCCTGCTGTTGCAGACATCCATATCATAGGATATCCTTCATGAACTTATGAAGCTGCATTTAGAGAATGTTGGCTTGTTTCTTTGTTTATTCAATCTGTTTTGGAGCTGCAGTATTCCAGCAGTTAAAATCTTTCTTCTGATTTGCACATATTTCTGGCTACTTTATATGCATCTAGTTTTCATACCAAAATTGGTCTTTATCATACCTTTTTCCCTTTCTGTATTAACATATTTAGAGAAAGTAGTGAAATCCACATATGCCTTCATTTCAGTAAGTTAAATAACATGGTTATTCAGTTTCTTCTCAGAAGACAGATTCTGTACTTGCCTAGCTATCTTTTCTTGTCTGCTTCCTTCATGTTTCAGTTTAACACATTTCTAAACATATGGATGGTCAAAACTGTAAGCAATGTGAAGGAGGCTCCACCAGAACCTCATCTGAGTCTGTATCTCTGATATATTCTATGTGTTATATGCCTTTTCCAGTACTGTATCACATTGCTGTGATTAATTAGCACATCCTGTCTATCCTCTTGGGAAGACATCTTGCAGATGATAACAGGAATTCTGAGAATCCTTTTCCTCCAAGTTTGTCAGTCTGTCAGCTCTGCCTATATAATTTAACTGTGTTGTCAATGTCTCGGTCTGTATTATACACACTTTATCAACAAAGCACAAATTAAAATATTTAGTAAAAGTAGTCTCAAGTATGATCTGTGTTACACTTCTTGAGGAAACTTTGTGAATACATTTTTTCCCTTTCAAACACTTTTTAATTTCCTTAACTGATTCCTCCCAAATTCTAAACCTTACTCCTTAATCTCTAGACAATTGAACCACATCCTCACTAACTTTCTCCACATACTACTGTTCTCATTCTTCTTCCCTGTTTCTTGCTGTGCACATTTCTGCCCTCTTGTATTCCTTTATCCACAGACAAGTACCAAAATTAGGTGTTGGTTTTCTGCAATTCTATTTCAGCCTTTTCTCATAATTTCTCTATATCTAATTATGGATTGAGGCATTTTACCCCAAGTTATTAATACTGGAAAATCAGTCACATCCTGAATTGGAAGGGACCCANAAAAATCAGTCACAGAATCATAGAACATCCTGAATTGGAAGGGACCCACAAGGATCATCAAAGTCCAACTCCTGGATCTGCACTGGACAGCCCCAAGAACAAGACCATGCTTCTGAGATTATTGTTCAAACACTTCTTGAACTGTCAGGATTGATGTTCTAATCACTTTTTTGGGAAGCCTGTTCCATTGCTCAACAACTCTCTGGGTGAAGAATCTTTTTCTAATATCCAACCTTAACCTCCCCTGACATAGCTTCATGCTGTTCCTTTGGGTCCTCTCACTGGTCACCAGGAAGAAGGGATCAGTGCCTCCCCTGACCACAATGAGGTCTCCCCTCACTCACCTCTTCTCCAGGCTGAACAAACCAAGTGATCTCAGCTGCTCCTCATGCAACTTCAGACCCTTTACCATCTTCATGGATGTCCTTTTGACGCTCTCTGATAGGTTAACATCCTTGTCTATGTTACTGTTTGTGAGGTGATCATCCTCATCAAGTAACTGCCCCATGTTTTTTCTGGACTGTCTTTTGCAATTAACATATTTTTTTAAGGCTCTTTTTACTGTCCCCAACAATGTTGGCCAAATTCAACTTTATTTGAGCTTTGGCTACATGAATTTTCTCTATACAGTTGTGAACAGCATCTGATCTCAAAAATGAGAGTTTTTTTCCTTGATCACAACCACTGTGATATTTCAATGGGAAAGTAACAGGAATCTGAAAAAGTTGTCGTTTTCTGAGCTAGGAACAGAACTGGGGATCTTGAAAAAAATTAAAAACCTACAGTATCGCTCTATCCTATCTTTCAATGCAGAAACTAGAATGCCTTAGCTATGTTGCCTCTAACCTATTCAGTATTATCTAGAGCTTTTTTAGGGGTTTCTTTTTTTGTTGCTTTGCCAATTTGGGGATTTATTTATTTATTTATTGTTGGCTCTTTGGCTTTTGACAATGTCCAGGTGACAAAAGTTGGCATTTTGTCTGCTTGCAGTTCTTCCATGTACCAAACTAGTGAGCTGTGCTACCTGGGAGGGGTAACCACCATGTTCTCTAGGGGCTACAGAAACACTCACCCACACTACATTTCAGAGGTAAACACAGCAGTAATCACTCTATTCTTTATCTAAAAGACAGAAGTCTGGAATGAAATATAAGGTTATTAATACAGAATTAATTGAAGAAAATGGTACAGTGCAATGCAGCATAATAACAAAGCAAAATAATCCCTAAAACGTACATTTAATCATTTCCATATCATTCAGTTTAAGTGTGATCAGGCTTATTTTCAAACTGGGCAAAAACATCATTCTCTGGGTTCAATCCCATATGACAAATTTCAGCCCAGAATGATTTTTTTACAACTAAGTTATAAATCCCTGAAAACAGGGGGAAATAATGGAAACACTGACTACAATATCATAAATTAAAGCTTTCCTCTGAAGGATTTCCAAGATTTCCAGTTCATAGGAAGTTTAATGTTTCAATTGAGACTTACACCAAACTTCTAATAATGACACATTACAAATTTGTACTGTAAGCAGTACAAATAAAGTAAATTTATTCATGATGCATTACTGGTAACTGTTTATGCCCCAGAAGTGAAAAACACCAGGCTCAAAGGCAGTATGACAGCCTATATCCTGTAAAACCACACATTTATTGCCAAGAAGACTTCACTACAGCCAGAATTCAACCAATGCTACACCAATGCTACCAATGAGAATGTTTCAACTGTAAAATAAAGAGTATATTTTTCATATCACTGGTTTTTATGTGTATTTTGCATTTAACTGAAACAGCTGGTCCATCTGTGTTTTCCTGAGTTTCAAAGGCTGTACTTACTGAACAAATATAGTCATTGTATGGGAGAATTCATACACTTGTTTCTGTTCTAGAACTGGTAATTTCTCAGAGGTTAAGTAGGGTATATGATCAAATTACTAGTAAGAGTTTTCTGAAATTTTTGATTTTCATTCACTAGTGCAAGGCAGGCCTTAAAAATTAACATGCAGATGTCACTAGTTCTATTGATTTTTAGCAGTATGTGGGTTCAATTTTTCTCTTTTTTTGGTGTGGTCTAAACCAATACTGTTTTGCTCCTATGTTGTTAGCCCTCTATTATTTGTTACCATTCACGTTGTGCTCTGCTACTCTTACCAGTATCATATTACATTTGGTCCAACTGAACAAAAAGTAATATAAAGAATTTGCATAATTATTGCAGCTTTGGACTTGGAAACAAAAAATCTGAATTATTCTATCTTTGGCAAGACTGTGCTTAAATTTCTCTACTGTAACACTAAGGCTGCTCTAAGAAGAGAAAAGGCAGACAACAGCCCAGTTCATAGACTCATAGAAGCATTAAAGTTGGAAAAGGCCTCTAAGACCATCAGGTCCAGCTGTTAACCCAGCACCGCCGTGTTCACTACTTAGCTGTGTTACCAAGTGCCACAACCACACGATTTAAAAAAAAAATTGTCTACTTCCCTGGGCAGGCTATTCTAATGCCTGACCACCTTTCACTGATGAAAGTTTTCCTGATATCCAGTCTAAATCTCCCCTGGAACAACTTGAAGCCATTTCCTCTTGTCTTGTTTCTTCTTTGTCCTTCTCCAAGCACTCACCATGGAGAGACAGCCAGTTAATTCTGAACATCTATCTTCAATCACTGACAAGACAGGAAACCCAGAGCAACAAGACTCTAATCACGAGCACTTCAGCTAAATATCTAAGAAAGGTGGAGTGACCTTAAGCCTTTTACAAAAGCTCACTGAACTCAAGTGGATGATTAGAGAGGCACTAGACCAGCTTCCGAGGAGTGTCCCAACATTAAGAAGGTATTTTAACTCAGTGGTTAGTACAGACCATCCTGGAATGCCAGCTGCCCCGTCGGCTTCTCATTATTCTATCGTCCTCTATTTCCGTTTCAAGTCATTGAAACTCATTCTGTTTCAAGACAAATATTCATACTGTCATGACTGAGTGCCATTGTCAGATACATGATGATCCTTATGCTGAAAGGTGTTTCACAACTGCATATTTGGAAACTAAATGAAGTGGTCTGAATAGAAATCCAAGGTACTTGCAGTCAGCTGGAAATTCCTTTTTCCCATTTGTTTTCCTTTCAGCATTTCAAAATGAAAGGTAACCTTTCTTCGCTTGAGATGTACAATGATTATTATTATTCATTGCCTTTTATCAGTATCTTCAAAGAGTTTATAGAAATCAGTATTTTCTAACATTTTTGAAGTGTGCAGGTGGGATTTTCAGAGCTTTGGCAGATATCTTTCATGTTTATAGTTAGAGGAATAACTGCCCTGTGGTTTTGACTTGTCTTAGGTCATCACCAATATTGAAGAACAAGAGAACAGGGTATGTATCTCTGCCTCAATTGTCACATTTCACAGCTCAGTTTATTAATGAGCACATACCTTCATTGCAATTTAATCTAGTATTCTGTACAGCAAACCATGGTGACTGGCACATGGCTCATATCCTATCTTTCCTTGACTCCTACTGGGAAAGTACTCCTTTGAAAAGAGATAGCAAAGACATCTGGGTGCTGTAATACTTGAAGATATAACAGCTAAATCTGCCAGTACTTATCTCTCAGTGCCCACATTGAGTTTAGTGGGGTTTAGATTAGCCCTTAAATAAGGAAACTATAGTACAGGGAATTTATTTGATCTGTCTGAGGTCACACTGAAGCTGAGTGACAGAATTGGTGTAAAACAAAGGAAGAATTGACAGATTAAGAAAATGCAAAGATAGTATTTAAGTAACCATTTACTTTCCAACTATAGGAAGAGAACATTTCCTAAGGGGTATAATTTTTTATTGACCTGGTTAATTTTATCTTTTTTTTAATACACACAAAGGTAAACTTTGTGCCTCTTAGTTACTAGGCCCACTAACAATGTCATCAAGTTAACCACATACATGTATCCCTTTTTTTCAAACACAGAGATGTTAGGTGCAGCAGTAAGGGAAGGGTAAAAATCACAGCTGATTTTGGCCACAGCTGAAACTTCTAACTGAAAGCTGAAGCACTGACACCTGCCCTTTCAGAAAGATTTATCTTCAGCAACAAAAGCAAAATTCTCTACTTTTAGCACTACGCCCCTCTCAAGTCATTTATAGAGAAAACATACCTCACTCTATTTCTGCTAAAATTATTTGCATTCAAAATATACTTATTTTATTCTATATTAAGACATGTGCTGCTAGTGATTAAAAAAACAGTTCTTCCTCCAGTATTGAAATAGATCAAAGCAAATGTTCTTATGTATAAATGACTGTAAAGCTGCTTTTTCTCTAGCTGATCATTTCTTCCTATGTAGATCTGATGTTTTGCCTCTGAGAATAGAACTTATTAGCAACACTAAAGGGAAAAAAAAAGGATATTTTTCAGCAAGAGCCTCCTCTTTGCCAAACATCCCAGGGTTTGTCTCCAAGGGCTTTAAAAGAAAGGAAAGAATGAAGAACGGAAACCATAAAGCATGCATTACTGCTATCATCTAATTGCTGAATGAATAGCACAGTTGTTTAGTCTGATTGCTCTAAGCTAGTTATCCACTGCAAGCCTCATTGACAAAAAGGGAATCTACACAAATTATAGGGAAATTCAAGCACTAAAGGAATGTTTTGGTTCAGAGGTTTGCAATGACTATTGGCTTTGGTTCTTGGCACAGTTTGCCTTTGCCATATGAACTCTGTTGGGCTGGGTCAGCCCAAATCTTTCCAAAAAGCCTGAGAAGAGGACAGACTTCCTTGTCATCTGTATCCCATAAATAAATTAAAGTGATGTTCTCCAGTTAGAGTTTGTTTCTTGGCAGGCTAATCTGCAATCAGAGAAAAAAAAGCTTTTCATTTGTGGACTCTAACTAAGGAAGGAAGTTTTTGTATGCGGATTCGCCAGAGACCAAAATATTAAAAAGTGGAAGAGGAAAAACATATGTTGCAGTCCTCCAAAAAATAAATAGATCAAAAAAGTACATTAGAAACATGCCCTCAATTGATGATGTTGAAAAACAGACCATTCCTTTACAAGGAGCAGGCAAAATAGTTTCACCACTACTACCTTATTACAGCATAAGAACAGGTTTTTCAGTCACTTTTTTTCCTAATTCATATCCTCTATACAAAAATAGCAAAAAATTACACAGGACTAATATGCCAGGTTCCAGTGGGCTTGCATCCTCCCTCTTATCATACTACAAAATGTATGTATATATATGTGGAATGACAGGGATATGGATCACAATTCCCTGCTACTTCTATGACAACACAACAAAGAATTGCAGCAAGTATGAGCAGGGACATGAGCATATTCAGTGTACTCTTCTGAACACTTTATTTCAGCCAGAGAAGGCATCGCAGCACACAGCATCTACACTTCTCACCTTCCAGCCTACTGCAAAGCTCCATCAGATTCTCTTTCCGTGTAACTCTCTCAGGCTATTTCTTTCAAATTTTCTTGCACATTGTGCATCACTGAAGTGAACTTTCAGTAATTAATTCCCTGTTGGTTAAATAGCGACATCTCTATGACACCTTATTATGCTCAGCAAAATAAAGATATCTCTCTTTTTTTTCTTTTTTTTTCTTTTTTCTTTTTTTTTTTTCACTGAATGATTACAAAATAAAATTAAAGTAAAAACACAGTAAGAGACTGCAGTTAGAGACACAATATGTCTAGATGGACTTCTGGGAGTCTCTGACATTTTTAGAAAGCATGAACACTCTGCTCCCAAGTCACATTTCCCTATTCTATGGACTCCCTGTGCCTGGCACAGCCGATATGGGAACTTAGTCTCCCTTGTCCAAAACAGTGATACCTGTGTTACAGATGCTGTAGAGTAGCAGGAGAGACAGGGACTTCACTGAATGAGTTACACAAAACAAGTAACTGAAATGGATATTGACTTATAATGCCAAGAAAGTAATAGGCCAGTATGACTTCCTCTATTCGGAAAATGAGTTTAAGCTTTGCCAAAGGAAGACCTGTTTAGCTGCAGCTCCAGCATAGCCATATCGCCCACACCTACTAGCCATTCTAAACATCAGTCAGGTCTGAGAGATGTTTCTCTTGACATCTGTATCAATCACTATTATATACTCCTAGTGATAAGTATTATTTGAATATTAGCAGCATTGTGTTTGGAAACATTTTATCATCTCAAATTTGGAGCGTCTTTAAACTACATTATAAAAAGTATTACAGAAAACTGAGAATTAAATTAAATCAAATTTAGATTCTATTAAATTTAAGTTAATAGCAAGTGCACTACTGGTTTTACTCAGATCCCAACAAGACAACAGATGTCTCATTTTCTTTCCAAACTCTGTTTTTCAGGGAATTTAAGTACTCTTTCCCTTTATTCCCACAAAGCAGAAATAATAAAATATAATGACTATAACCAGGAACTGACTTTATGAACACAACGAATATACAACTACAGAATTTTACTTTCTTATGTTCTCATTTACTGGCCTTCGCAGGTATATTCATGTCAGTTTTCCTTTCTATCTCCACTTCAGACAACCGTAATTTAAATATTTATATCCGCCAGAATCTTTCTATGTAAATTGTTTGTCTTTGAAATTACTCTTGTTCATTCAAATAAAGTTTCAACGGGATAAGAAAGCACAGATATGAAGGGTCAGGTATGGAAATTGAAAGCAATTAGCTGTAGGTGCTGGGTTTCCGTATTTCTTACAGACCACCAAGAACATATTGTGCACTTAACAAGGAAGAATTAATAATTAATCTTAAGTTTTAGGCAAGATGCAATCTAGGCAAGAGCTTAATGCATTTGAACCACTGCTCCTCATTCCAATTCAGGAAATTGGATTTCTGTTCCTCTTGTGGAGAGGATCTTAAATAACATCTAGCCAACACTGTGGAGTCAATAATACTCCTCAAGGAACTAAAGGTAGTGCTGGTGATGCTGATGTTTTCAAGAGAAGGATCTGATGCAGACAGTCATGGTTAGGATATATGTCCTGTGCTGCATGACATCATTTCCTCATGTGTATACTCCAGCAGCAGTTGCCTGACTTAATCCCTCAGCAGTTTGTGGTTAGCAGCTTCTTTAACATGTTGTGGCTCATGATCCCAAAGGTTTGGGTCTGAAAGAAAGGATGTTTTAAGGGATTTCTGTGCACCTTACCTAGGCTCTGGGTAGTATTGTGTGCTATCTCCATGACAGGGTGCTTGGTAATTTGGGGTACGACATTTCTCAGACTCAAAATCACTTGTGCTTTCAATCTCCCCTGGATCCTGCAAAACCCTTTTGCTTCAAATCCTCTACCAAATGTTGTACTGCAGGATTTGACTGAAGGCTCTGCTTTGTCCTGCTGATAGCTCCTCCAGGATGGCTCCTTCTCTTGAGCCTCCTTCCTTCTCAACCTCCTGTTTATATGAATGTGCTATGCAGAAAAAAAGGGGGGGAGGGGAAATTCCCGTTATGAGTACCAGACAATGGCTTCTAGGTCTGCACACACTGACAGGGATCATCACTGCCTCAGCACTTCATTTTCTCTGTCAGTCTGACTCTGCTGTAGCACTCAACATCAAGCTTTTCCTCCCTATGCTTGTATTCTCATTTTAATGGTGAATAAAATGCTTCTCAGGGTAACCAGAGTAGATCAGTAGCACAACCATGACAGTAGAAGAAACACCTCTTCAGTCTATCACGTCACATAATAAAAAAACCCCTTTTTTAAATTTACCCAGCGCCACATGAAAAGACACTTTGGTAGAATACTAGGAATATCATACCTTGCATATGATTTTACACACAAATATCCTTTTCAGTAAATCCTTTTGCTGTTCAAATTCATCTGAAGAGCCTCAGTTATTACTTTGTAGTATAACATATTTTGTAGTATATCATATTTTGTAGAATATCATATTTCTCACATTTTCTGGTCAAGAATGAACAATTACAGAGAATGTACAGCCCAGAATTATATTAATTTTTTTCAGAACAAGGTTTCTAATTACTGTCTGAGCTACAGAAAGGAATACACCAGTGACAATTTTAGTAGTTAGGTAAGTGCCAGCCAAACTTACAAACTCTGGGATACACAGTTAAAAATCAATACATTAAACTTGATCCTTTACAAATCTTCAGAGAGCTTTTCCTTCTGCTCCAGATTGAAAATTAAAGAAAAAAACCTTATGAAGTTTAACATATCTTTTACCTAATTGTATTCATTCATATCTGTTATGAAGACTCCCAGTCTTTTTGTTGATGCCAGTGACAAAAGGAAAAAAACCCTATCACTTGAAAACATCCAAAGAGCTGAAACCTTCCTGTCTGGGCGGCTAAAGGCCTAATTTCCACACTCCACTTCTGAAGAGTAATGTGACTTGGGCATGTTAACTAACCCCTGGTGTCTCCATTTTTGACATGATTAGTGTTGTCCACTTCTAGACCCCTTTGAAACTTACAAACAAGGGAAGATGTAGCATGTATGTTAAATATTATTAATCTCATTTAAATGCAATTACCAAATGAAAAGTGTTATTTTTTCTAGTTAGTGCTTGTATTCCAACCTGAAATTATTCAGGGGCACATTCGTCCAAGATGCTACCTCACATTTTGCAAGTGGAAATGACTCCATGATGATAGATCAGATATCTTTCATGCCCCAACTATGAAGAATTGCATTTATCTAACTGATTCTGCTCTCAGTTTTGAGTTTGGGAGTACCAAAGCCAGTATAAACTTAGTGCATGGTTCAGTAATTAATTGTTTGGAAGCAGTTCATTGTAAACACTTTTGTATTTATAGCTACTATGAAACAATGAAGATAACATCTGAGAAGGCTCCAAGTGAAGCAGGAAGAGGCTGCAAAGGATGTGCCATTGTCATTATTAATAAAGCTTCTGTCTGACTGCAGCACAAGGTACAGAGATTGGTATCAGCTGTGTCCCTGGAGGGACAAGACAATGCAGAGCTGTAGTGAGAAGAAGAGTAACACACCCTTCTGAGACAGCGTACGTGAAGGATGAAGCATCTTCATGGTTTGTTCAGTTCCATTTGCACAAATGTCATGGCAAAAAGTACCCTTCCTATTCATTTACAAAAACCTTGCACAGCACATCTGTAATTCTGTATGGATTCCCAGAACAGACCTTTTGGCCAAAATGTATTTATTCAGTGTCAGAAGAAATGCTTCTTTTCCTTGTATATTAACTCCACAGGCTTGCACTGTGACTTTGTTAATGAAGGTAAAAATGCTCTTTTGTGGAGACACACTGGACAATAAATTCTGAGTAACCTGCAATCTCTTTAGAAAACATCTACAACCATATTAAAGAATGTTGTTATAGGACAAAACAACAATAAATAAACCAGAAATAGCGAGGCTGATGAATATCTCTTCCTGACTTTCCAAAAATGGGAAGATTTAGTGAAACTAAACCGGATGACAAAATCATTACTATTTCTGAGAATAAACTGCAATCTAGTCCCAATACATAGAAGCGGAAATTGCTGTTACTGTGAGTATACATTTTTTTACCCTCCATGTAAATAACCCTCAAAGAAGGACAGGATGTGAGCACACCCATCCTCTAGTGAGTACATTAAATCATCATGCAACTTTTTGCTCTAGATCAATAAATCTCAAATTCTCTAGACAAATAAATACAATGGGGAGGCTAGGAACAAGCTCTTCGGGGTGGCAGTTTCTTAATCCAACACAGTGCAGCCAAAACAGAAAAACTCACTGTTTGTTCAGTGACTTCTCCAAGGTCACACAAGCACTGTCTACAGTGTCAAAAAAAGGAGAGATCTCTGGGCTTAGTGGCACTGACTGGCTTGCACCCAGATTGCTTGAGTGTCATCCTTTCTATAACACATGTATCTTGGAAAAGTTGTCATAGCCAGGAACAGAGCCAGAGAATGAGTGCAGACAATCAGGAGTTAATTTAAGATATGATTGTTAAGGAATAACTGCTCTGAATATATACTAATAAGGATTACAAACAAGCAGGAGCTAATCATTTGAGGTGTGCTTTGTTTATCAATATCAATCCAATCAAGTAATGTTTAAAAGACTAAAACTGGCCTAATTTATCATTCAGCCTTCTAAACAACCCTGTCACAGTGGCCTATATTTACCTGAAATATAAATATTTATACATAAATATAAAGATACATGTATTGACTTTCAACAAATGGTTCAGTGCTTCAACTTTCCGTTGGTGATCCTTTGTTTATCTGCGGAGATGTGACATTTGTTCTTGTGAGAGTGCATGGAAAAGATAAGGTATGGTACCAAAAGTGACAATAAGTAAATGGCAAAAAGATTTGAAAGGACACTTTAAAAAAAAGGGCATATGGAAATACAGTTAGTACCTGACTCTATACACTGTAATGTGTATTAAAGTGTTCACCTTATTTCAGTTTTTCCAGTGCAAGTTTAATTCACTCTCCATCTGATATTCCTAAATTATAATTTATAGAAAATTTTCTTATCAACACCTTACATGACATTCCAGCAAGAATTACTATACTGAAATTCTTGAGCAGCATGACAGAGACCATGTCGCACATGACAGGATACAGGAAAAGCCTAATATCTTGTTTTATTCTGCTCCCCTACCCCTGTGTCTTCTTCTCCTTAATTTATCAGTTATTATCATCAATTATCTTGCCTTCACTATGTTTCAAAAGTCCCCAGTCCTGTGGTTAATTCTCCCTACCACACATGCAATCCTCCTGTGGCCAAATTCTCATCCTCCTTCTCTCTCGCACTTCTCCAAGCCATCCGCAGCTCCCTGCTCCCTACACACCATCACAACCCAGTCAGCTCTTTAATCCTTTCATTCCCTACTCTCAGCCTTTAGCTGACCTTTCTATAGGAACCACTGCCAGCCACCACTTCTCCTTTCCTCTTCTCCTCCTCCTCTTTTACTGGTCAATCCGGGTGGGAGAGGAGGAGTGGGAGAGGAAAGTGGGAGTCAGCCTGTCTCCCTGCCACGTGGCCATGTGGAGGCACGGGGCTGTGTGGTGCTGGTGGTGGGGACTGAAAATCTGCTGAACACAGGAGAAGCTGGCTACACTCAAGGAAGGAGGCGATCCAGAAGGGAGACCAAATGTGGACATCATCGGTGCACACCATTTGGCAAACACATAGATGCTAAGAATTGAAAAGCAGGGGGAGGACATGGATTTCCTGCTAAACCATCTTGTGCAAAATATGTGTCAGTCACCCCCTGATCTTAAATCATTACATGATCCTAACAGTAGCACCTTGTAGCTGCTTTGCATTTAGTTCTCCATTCTCCAAGAGAACCCAGGCTCATGAAATAAGCATATACTTATAATAATATATATAAGTTTACTTTAAAGCATTGTGGTTAGCTTTTCTTTAAATTTCTAAAAAAGTTTTTACCTACCTGTCACAGAAAATGACACTATGTCCTTTTTCTCTAACTAAAACATAAAATGCCTAAGAGGATTGAGAGTCTGTTGTCAGGTTTATTTATTATTCTTTTTGATGAGAGGTGTTTTGAAATGAAATAACTTCTGACATGCTCCTTGCTTTTGATTTGTTCTTATTTGGAGAGGGGGTGGTGGGTGAAATCTGCATCAGTAAATTATGTTTTGACAGTAAAAATTCTTTCCCCAAATGAGAAAGAAGGATGTTGGAAATTAAGATTAGTCCCGTGTGTGTGGACAGACCATACAGTTATCAAGAATTATTCCATATGCAGACGTAACATATCAATGACCTAATTTGTTAACTGGCACCCAGTCAAACCTCAGAGCCACCCAAGGTAGAAAAAAATATAACCAACTTGCTGATTCTTAGCCAAACTCGCTTTGTTCTTCTTTCATTCAGAGGAAAGACCTTTCAAAACCACTTCATTTCTCTGCTACATATATTCATGTTCTCTTTTTATCTTCATTCAGTTGGATAGCAAAGAATTTTTTGCTCAGCCATAGCAAAATGTGTATAGACAAGCTCAGCAGGAGTTTTCGTGTTGTGCTGTCAACACTGCACAATGCCAGCCCTTTTCAAAAAATGAATTTTATGCAGGAAAAAGTTCAGACTTTCGGAGCAATTAATAGTTAGTGATATCAACTGAACTGGAGGCTTTGCCTTATATTGTGAGGTTAATGTCTTGCAAAAACACTGATTCTGCGATTGGAGGCACCATCTGTGAATGGACACAAATGCACACAAATCTGTGAAATACAAGAACTTCTATCAGTTATTAGATATGAGAGCTATGATTTTTGAGATCTTCTTATATATTTCAATGAAATACTCTTGAACCTATCACATCCCTCTACATACTTCTCCTTAGGTAGGTAATTGTTTGACGTCAAAGATTAATTCAGTAAAATACAGATACAAAAAAAAAGTTCTGAAGTGGAAATTCTGAAGGATATGACTTACTGTGTAGCACCTTTGTCAAACAAAGGGTTTGTTTCTCAATATGCCCTAAATATTTTCTGAAATCAAGAAACTCAAAATCAAAATAATGGACAATTTAATCAATGCCCGCACAAGAATAGATCAGTTCTTCCACTTACACAGAAAGCTAGAGATTTCCCATGACCTTCAAAAGAGCTTTGGTGGTTTGTGTGTGAATAGCTCTACATGCTTGTTACTGGAGAACATTTGCACCACCAAAATGTTCTTCATAATATTTACTGTCCGGTATATATTGGTAAGTGTTAATATGAACATTTTTAATGCTGTCACAGGTAAAAATTAATTCTTGATTAACATCTACATACAAAAATGAAAATGAACTATGCTTTAGATAATATAACATTTGAAAAGGTCAGAACAAAATAAAAGGAATGGTGAACTGCTCAAAAAAGCAGCTGGGCCTTAGGCTAAGTATGACTGTAAGAGACAGGTGAAGTTCTGTAGTCATGGGGTACCAAAATAAACAGATGCAGTTCAAAGACTGGTTTGAATGGACTGAGTAGGCTTATCCTTTCTGAAGTAGATGAATATTCCTTCTTTCCAGAATGAAAATATGCCTAATTTCAAACAAAGAAATTCTAAAATTTTGAAGAAAGGCATTTTCCCAAAACATTGCAAGGGTGGTAATACCTGTGAATACTTGCCACTGTATATGCCAGTGCCATGAATGACTGCACAAATAGGAAATTGCTGAGGACAGGTATTGCTATCATGTGCATTTTCCCCTTCTCTAAAGAACTGTGGAAACCATTCTCTCCATCACCAGGATCCCACATCAATATTTATGTTTCCCACATCAATATACAGCTTTCTTATGCCAATGCATAACTTTCATTCCTTTAATTATAAGGTCATTGATCACAAGATCTTACTAGGCCACTTTCCAGGTCTTTACAAAGCACAACTATATCCATCAAATACATGTTTTTCATCTTTCTTTAAAAGAAAAAAATCATCTTAGAGTTTGAGATGTATGGTCTCCCTCTATATCAAATTTATTTCCTTAAAAGCAATTTGATGCTGCAAAATTCCTATGTCTTAAGTTGAAGCCATTAGTTATTGTATTTTATGTTTCTAATGGAAATTAGTATATGGTAAGGAATTGACAGTTAAAACATATTTTAATCTTTTTCTTCTGCACATACTTGTGCTGGCTAAGCCAAGCTAGTGAAAAAATCAGTTTCACCAACATGCAGACATGAAAAAGATGTATGAGATGGAAATTAACTCCATTGGATTTGTGTTGAGTTTAGATCCAATTTTCAAACAACAAAAACAAAAAAAAAATCAAAGCATAGTAACAATACAATCCCCACAAAACCAACAAAACAAAACAAAAACAGAAAACACAAACCACAAAGATGATCATTTGTATGAAACAGTAGATCACAGACATTTAGAATGCTGGATTTTCCAGCCGGAGGAAATATACTGTAGGGTAGATGGGGATTTGGATAGGCTGGGTTTTGAAGCTGACGTTTGATGAGGTGAAGTCACTGAGAAACAGATTTGTCATGAAAAGCTTCACAATACTGCAGGCCATCTCAAAGCCAATGGCTATGTCTCTGCTGGTAAATAAAACAGGGCCAGAGACCAAAACAAAATGTGACACTGTTTTTGGAGGTGGTTCCTGGAACCAATTATCCCCAGAAATGTGCCACCTATTGACTCAGAAACAGTTGTTTGGAGAGATCCTCGAAGAGGCTGGCACTGAGCCAGCAATTAAGCAGAACCTACAATAAGGGATCCAAAACTCTACTTCTCTTCCTCCCTTTCTGTTATTTAGTAAACAATGACAATTTGCGCCATCTACCTAAATATCACCGATAGTGGGAAGTTGTTATAATATCATATCATATCATCCCTAGGATGGATACGGTAAAATGAAGGATTTCTTTGAGGTTTTAGAGACCAGAAGACAGTGCCATGCTATAGGCAGCTTTAGCTGTCATTAGTGTTGGCCACAATTGACACAGCAAACGAAGCAGTATGGCTACACACTTGAAATCAAGTTTTCCTGGAACTTTCTAGCCAAGCCTGGTATGTGTAAGTTTCCCGCTTTAACTGGACAAGAAGCACCACATTTTTCTACTTTGGTTTTGAAAAGGTTCCCCCAACCACATTAGCAAAGTATTTGAGGACATTTATAAAAGCATAATTAGACAGTGTCTAATTTCCTTCCTTCTCTCCTGCATCTCTGATTGCCCATCCCAGAAAAATAAAGAAAGTATTTTTTCAATTATTTTGGACTAGAAACAGACAGAACTAAAGACCTTTCCCTAATGCTCTCCATATAGAGTCCCTAAACCAAAACTTTCTTATTCCTGTTAATTTCAAGACCTTTTCATAACTAGGTCTTGATCTTGCATTGCTGGCTTGATGCCCTGGGGTAGGGATCCAGAAGTTCATGTAGGATGTCAGGCTATTGTTAGATGGAACAGCTTTCCTAAATTGAAGGTTTAAAGTGGAAGCTCTGCCGTGTCACTGAGAGCTCCATCTTGTGCAACACAAAGGCACTAGTTTTGAAACAACGCCATAGGAACAGCATCTTGTGCCAGATACTACATTTATTCAGGGTTACTTGAGCAGAAGTAATGAGAAGCATTAAAGCAGTGTTTACATAATGAAATGCAATATCAAACATGCTATGTACATTAGTGAGCAGAGTAGAGATTGAGTTGTTTTGGGCAAAACTTAGCCTACTTCACGAGAATGGAAAGTTACTAGCAGACTGCAAAATTACCCCCTTCCCCATTTTAATGTTATTTTTCACCTAGTATAAATATGTTTGATTGTAGCTCATTTTGACAAAATGACAAAATTATCTTCTAAAATGTTTGCAATATATTTTGTAACTATTACTCAGCCACCTCATCTTAGAGAGGCCTGTAAAATTTATGTAGCCATTGAATAAGATGAGGAAAAAAATATGATGAAATAAAAATGCAAATCATCCACAGAGCAGAGTATCAACAGAAGTCAACAATCCAAGACAGAAAATTTAAATAATACTTTTAGAAAATTGTATTCTGATTAACACCCTATAAAGAAAACAAGGCTGCACACCTTTGCCTCCTTCGGGAACCTGCTCTGCAAGTAAACGGGCTCAGATCTCCCTTAAACAAAGTGCTTTCAACCCACATCATGGCTTCTGGTGAGGAATTCATGCCTGAAGGGAGTCACTGCCAGCAAATTCACATCAAAGAAGCTGGAGGGTGAAAAACAAAATTCAGAGCCTGTGTGACCTATGTGTACTTTCTGTGGATGGCCCCATATCCCACCTATGTAAAGAGCTACATCAGGGACCCCAAGCCTGCTTCCTATAAAGCTTGCACCAAGCCTAATTAGCTGTGAACTAGAGGGAAGTTCCTTACATTTCCACCATTCTCTGTTATATCTGGCAGTAGTATGGCCATATGGAGAATATTACCTAAGCAAGGTAATTTATACACGGGTATAAGGATGACAGTCAATGTGGAGAGGACTGGACCTGTTTCAGAGGGAGGCAGGCAGCAGCTCTTCCCCCTCCCCTGAACACCTCTAGGGGTAAAAAACTGTTGAAGTATCTCTCAGGGCAGCGATAAGGAGAAGGAACTTGCTGGCTCTGGAATAATAGTGCTTGGGGCCTTTTCCTTACTTTTTCATTTGCTGGCCCAAGAGAACCTACTGTTTCTTCACAGGTGCAGGAGGGGCCATGGTCATTGCAGGGAGGTTGGACTAAATGACCTTAAAATGTCCCTTCCAACTCAAGCCATCCTATGATTCTGTGACTATGACATTGCACAGGGTGTTCTGTCCTCAAACAAAAATTATTTGAAAGCAGAGTGTTGTGATGACTGTTGTATGAATTCCGCATGCCTAGCTAAGGATCTTCATCTTTTCCTTTACTTGGATAACACATGGCTATAACAAATCTCCCACCATTTGGCAGTGAAATCTGCCCAAGCTAGGAAAAAGCTGTGACCAGCCTCCCAGATTGCAGCAGGAGGAAGGTGGATACCTCACTGTGCTGCTTCCTCAGTAAAACAGAGGTCTACTTTTCCCCTACTTTTCCCCCTGTCATATTTTTAGTCATATGTGCTAGCTCTAGGATCACCTCAGGCACATGGCAGCACATGGCAAATCAAGGCAGAAAACTGGGCAGTGTCAGGAATCAGTACAGGATGAGTGAAGCTAACATGGAAAGGGTTGAAAAGGGCTGTGACACTGCAAACCAGCCTGAAGAACAGGAAGAAACAGCTCAAAACCATGTCTGTGAGCTTTCCATGACAAACCCAGTGGGGAATAATTGTATTCTATGAATTATAAGGGAACAGCCAAATGAAGTGCAAACATAGAGACAGACTGAAACAGGGACTGGACAAAGACCAAGAGAAGAAATTACAAAAAAAAAAAAAAAAAAAAAAGAATGAGACAACTTAGACCCCACAGACAGAAGAGGAGAAGCAAAGCTTTGTGCCAAGACAGAATCCTAGAAAAGCCCACAGGAAAAGCAGATGGGAAATATGTGTGGAAGGAGTGCAAACACCTGCAACAGGTGTGTTATTATTTCGATATGAAGAAAACAGTTCCAACCATGTATGATTGCAGTGCAAGCACTGAAAGAGACCTGTCAGAAAGGCAGAAAGGATGAGCAGCCCCAACTGATTACTTTGCATACATGGAAAGTAGTTCAAAATGTTACTTAAGCAAAACATGATAGAGAGCTAGGATGAAAAGGACTGTCATAACAAAGGTGTTGCTAGATTTATTGAGTAATGCTCCAGAAGTTCTAATCATCATATTGCCTACAGAAAGAAACAAATGACACCAATAAAGTACATTGATATAACATATTAGAAACTGCTCCTTCAGACAGTAAGGAAACAAAAATTAATTGGAACTGTGCAGATAAGGAACTTGCAGAAGACTTCCCCATGCCAAGCATTGGTGAAGAAAGTAAAATGCTGATACTGGAAGCCGACCAAGGGAAGATCGGAAGGTTGGAGGGGGTTGAATGCTCAGATCAGTGGGACGCCTCCTGCCGCAGCAGCCAACGGTTTGGATTACGCTGTCTCCCCTTATGCAGACAGGTTGCAGCCTCTTGGGCTCAGAACTGGCAGGGCCTGTTAGGCAGGCTGCAAACCTTCAGGAGAAGGAGGGAAAGGGAAAGCTTTCACTTAATTTGAATAATCCGGCTTGTACTTCCAACATACGAATTAGGTGAGAAACTAAAATTGTTCTGAAGCAAAAGATGAAGGATAACAAGAACATAATGCCTGACGTAAATGTGTGGGGAAACAAGCAACAACTGGAAGGCGCTGTACTAAATAAAGGAGATTACGATCTGGAAACACTAACTGAAACTTAGTGGGATAATTCCCTTGTGTTGAAAAGACAGGATGCAGTACGCATGGGAAAAGCAGAGTGGAGAAAATCAATAGGAGTAAAAAGTGTTATATAATGCTTTCAAAACATATATTTTATCATTTTGACAGTGACAACAGTAAAATGGTAAAAATCTCAGGTAAGCATACAAGAAATTAAAAAAAAAAAAAAAAAAGAACAACCAAGAACCTGTAGCAATAATTGCATGACTTTCCCTTAGGCCAGCACTCCAGAACAGAGCCAGGGAAGGCAGCAACCTCTGAGTGCATTTTAGTTGATCAAGTCTGTAGATAGTGCATACAGATGCAAAGCTGTCAACACATATAGTGAATTCCAAAAACTAAAGATGAGTTGGGTCAAAGTCTCAGCTGTGCAAAGTGGGCACTGGAACTACAAAATCAGAGCACTTGAATCCAACAGAGCAAGAAAAATCTCAGAGACCAAAAACGCGAATAGGAACCAACTCCACTTTCAGAAAGATTTTAGAGAACATAAACTATTGAATATGGCATGAGAATAAAAGTTTAAAGCTTATCTTTATAAAAGAACATTGGGTACTTTTGGGGAAAATGCAAAAGGAATGAAACTCATCTACACAGGAAAAGGAAAATAAAGGAGATATAAGGCAAAGCAATGGTCAGAGTGTCTTCACAAGGGCTATTCAGAGTTCAAAGTACATATACAGGAAGGAGTGGCAGGAAAGGAATCCAAGGACTCTTAAGTCTGAATAGGCAAAAAAGGGAAAAGGAGAAAAACAGGACTTATATAGCTACCAAAGGAGGAAAATAAGTACAAAGATTAAAAAGAGATTTCACCAATGAAAGAAAATGAAAGAAAATTAAATTTAAGGTGAAAAAATAAAACAAGATACCAACCTGAACTGTGTATCTTATTTAACATTAAAAAAACAAAAAAACAAAAAACACAACAAGTTATGAGCAATTTAGAGCTGATGCCTCCAAAATCATCTTCAACTGTTTGGAACTGATCCAGAAAAGGCCCACGTTGAGACACAAAATGTACTTTTGAAGTACTCAAGAAACAAGAGTAATCAAGAGATCTATCTTTGGCATAGAGTATAGGAAATTTAGGGTGTGGTTCACAGGATCTATCTTGGGCAATAAAGGCTCCAATATCTTTGAGCAAATCCCTCTAGGTTTTTCATGATACACAAAATAAACAGGAAATTACCTGTCCTGGTTTTGGCTGGGGTAGAGTTAATTTTTTTCACAGTAGCTGGTATGGGGCTGTGTTTTGGATTTGTCCTGAAAATAGTGTTAATAATACAGATATGTTTTCATAATTGCTGAGCAGGGCTTACAGAGAGTCAAGACCTGTTCTGCTACTAGCACCACCCCACCAGCAAGTATGCTGGGGGTGCACAAGGAGTTGACAGGGAACCCAGCCAGGACAGCTGACTCCAACTGACCACAGGGATATCCCATGGCATATGTTGTCATGCTCAGCATAAAAAGCTGGGGTAAGGAGAAAGAAAGGGAGGATATTCAGAGTGATGGTGTTTGTCTTCCCAAGTGTGCTGGTTTTGGCTGGGGTAGAGTTAATTTTCTCCACAGTGGCTGTATGGGGCTGTGTTCTGAATGTGTGCTAAACACAGCATTGATAATACAGAGATGATTTTGTTATTGCTGAGCAGGGCTTACACAGAGCCAAGGCCTTTTCTGTTCATGCTACCATGTGTCAAGGAGGCTGGGGCTACATGGGAAACTGGGAGGAGACACAGCCAGGACAGGTGTCCCAAACTGACCAAAGGGATATTCCAGACAATATGACATCATGCTCAGTATATAAAGTGAGAAGCGGCGCAAGAAGGAGTAAGAGGGGGACATTTGGAGTGGTGGTGTTTGTCTTCCCAAGTTACTGTTACCTGTGATGGGACCCTACTCTCCTGGGATGGCTGAACACCTGCCTGCCCATGGGAAGCAGTGAATTAATTCCTTGTTTTGCTTTGCATTTGGGAGTGGTTTTTGCTTTCCCTATTAAACTGTCTATATCGCAATCCACAAGTTTTCCAGCTTTTACCCTTCCAATTCTCCTGCTGATCCTGCTGGTGGGGGAGTGAGAGAGTGGTTGTGTGGTACTTGGTTGCTGTCTGGTTAGGGAGTTTCTGTGTAGTAATTGGTTGCTGGCTGGGGTTAAACCACAACACCAAGCCACTGTTACTCCTGGTGGAGCTCTGCCTCTCCTGGAGATGGCTGAACACCTGCTGAACACCTNCCAAAACACCAAGTCACTATTACTCCTGGTGGAGCTCTGCCTCTCCTGGAGATGGCTGAACACCTGCTGAACACCTGGGAAGTGATGAATTAATTCTTTGTTTTGCTTTCTGTTTGTATACAACTTTTGTTTTTCCTATTTAACTGTCTTTATCTCAACACATGAGTTTTCTCCTTTACCCTTCCAATTCTACCCCTCATCCCACTGGAAGGATGTGTGAGTGAGCAGCTCTGTGGGGCTTAGATTCCAGCTGGGATTAAACCACGACATAAACTCTGCATACTAATGGTGGCTTTTGGAATAACATCAGACATATCATGTCCAGAGATACCTACTTTTCTCCTGGGGGTGTAAAAAGCAGCATAATGTAGATTTAGACATCTAACTTGTGCATGCTTCAAATCATATGAGACAAACCCCACCCTTGCTTTCCTAATATTTGGAAATCCAGGAGGATAAATTAATGCAAGCATGTGATACGCAAAACTGATTCCAATATAAAAGAAAATTCAAAAATTCAGATGACAATTTTTTTAGCTCTGCTTTTTGTGAATGGTAAAAATACATAAGATCTTTATGATAGAAGTGTTTGTTTTAGGTCTGGACAGTGTACCCTTTTGATTTGATTTTCTGACATGTTCTGAGTTCTAATCCTAATCTCTCAAAGCTCCATAGTAAGCATTGAATATAAGACTTCCTCACACAGACAAATACAATTACACCTTGATAAACACAAGGGTGAGATCCTACCGTCTTTGAAGTAAACGCCAAAATTCCCATGAATTTCAGTACGACTAAGATTTCACCAGAAAAGTGTATAGAATGATGTTGGCCTGTTTAAGAGAGCAAAATTAAGAAAAAAGACAATATTAACAAAGATGAGTGTTAGGCCCACCATTAGGAAAACATACAGTAGCAAATTTTAATAACCTCTGAAATGTAAGTGAAATAAATATCTTACTAGAAATGCCTAGTGTTGCCTGGTTAGGCCAACAGAAAAAACAAAAACTTTGGTAGAAAAAGTTGATATCTGCAGGTTAAGTAAATAAAAGACCTGGGAGGTATTGTCATTGTTTAATCTCTTCAATCACAATGATGAAATGGAAAAACATAATCCTAATTGCTTTCAGAAGTTTTAGATTGTATGTGCTACAGAGATATGAGCTATGAAAAGAGTGCATTTGGAGAAGTATTTTATAGTAGGAAGAAAATAAATGATTTAACACCTTTAATGGCACTGTGCTGGAAACACAAGGGTTGTGTTCCATTCATGAACATGAATGGAAATGAAGTGTATATTTACTGGAAGATATAACCAGTGCCAATATGCTGTCACTCTGGTGGGCCCTGTCATCTCCAAAACAGAGCATACCTAATGCCTATTGGCCAGAAGCTGCATGAAGAAATGTGCAGGAGACCTGTGTCTCAGGTTGACTGAGGCTGGATTTTGTGCATGTGAGTGTCATACTTTTTTTCTGATGCCACACAAAACTGCTTTATCTTCCCAGCAATCATTCTCTTCTAAGGAAAAGGACAGCATAATCCAGCTGCCAGCAGATCCAACCGGAAAATGGGTATCACCGTAGTTTTGGAAACCTAGTCTAAAATAACCAATTTTAATTTCATGCATTGCTCAGTTTGAAACAATCCCATTAGAACACTGCATTACGCAGCACAATAACTGTTAAAAAAAAAAAAAACTGGGCTTTGTAAAATTCTGTTTCTTAAGGAAAAGACTATTTTGTTAGATAAATTATAATATAAACCACATAATATCCACCTTGCAACTAAGGTAACACCTGCATGATGAACACTGTTCACTAGTAACTGGTAATCTAAAATGAACGATTCCACTATGGACTCAGAAAAAGAATGAAAGTCAACCTCTAAATGCCTATGTTTATAAAATACTACTGTGGCAATTATATATTTCATTAGCAAAGTGAGCCCATAAAAAACATAGTGAAAAATTAAAATGAACTACCATTATGAGAAGATAGATACACTTTTATATCTGTGCTTTCTGTTACAAATAGAACATTCACTTCTTTTCTAATACAGAGAAAATGCCCTTTTAATTCTTTGCTCTTTATTTTTGTAGTTACAGCAACTCTAAAAGAATATTTAAGGCAGTATTTATCTCACTGTTACAGCACTGTCAGTGAAAGAAAAGACCACTTAAAAGACTAGGAAGAAAAACAAATGATAGTGTCTTTCCACTCATATTGAACTTCTTTACAGTCAGGCAAGACTTCCACAGCTGTGACAGCTACAACTGCCGCTGATGTCAGCAAGAGATAGAAAGAACATAAGGACAAGAATGTCAAAACTACAATACATTTGTAAACAATTAATAATCAGCAGTATGAAATAACACCTAGGAAATGTCAAGTAAAAGAAAATCAAAGAACATAATCTGTGCTGTGTATCAAATGAGGCAGAGGCCCCAAAGAATAAAACAAAAAGTATGTAATCATATGATTAAAAGTTGTAGCATAAAGGGAGTGTTAAAGTTGTCAACAAAAGAAAGTTTCTTTGCTTTAGGAGGCTTAAATTTTGTTCCTTGCTAATTTCACCACTAGGGCTCTTTTGTTGGGCTTTGTTGGCTTGGGTATTTTTGGCTGGGTTGTTTTGGTGGGGGGAGGTTAGTGGGCTTTTTTGGTGGTGATTTGGGGGGTTGGGGTTTTTTTTCCTTTTTTTGGGTGGGGGGGTTGGTTTGGTTTTTTTTTGGTTTGTTTTAAATGTGGGTTTTTGGAGTAGTGTAACTGTTCCCCTTCTTGGAGGTCTGCAGCACGACTTCACTGGCAGTGACCCTGCAGAACAATGTACTCTGCAGTGAAGTTATTCTTGGAGCCGAGGTGGCAGGATGTTCTCATGTAGACAGTATGCAATTATACATTGCTATCTGGTGACAGCTGATCCAGCAGCCAGCACGCTGCAACACAAGTCAATATTGTTTCTCGTACAGAGAGGATAAACCTCCCTACAGACCAGAGGTTCAATCTAGCAAAAGTAGCCAAGGGAATAATCAGTTTGCAGGTGTTAAGAAGAGGTTTGTGACCACAGTTTCATTATTATTCCCTCTAATATTATCCTAGATTATATTAATTGTTCCAGTATGTCTCTCTGGTTTAGAACTAGCTTAGAGAAATACCTTTTGTGTTTTCTTATACACACATATAGCATACATACAACAATCCAACGTATTTATATGAAACACCAGTTTATCACTAGTGCTCTCCCAATCCAAGGCTACTAAGAAACCTAGAAATAGGAGTTGAATTACAGTGGGTTACACTTGACCTAATAAAGATCTCTGTGAAGAAACTATCATAGTACTTAAAGACATCTATCTCCAAATTAGTCATCCGTGTTTCCTTTATAGCTGCTGGAGAGAGCTTGATGATGTCTCTCATCTTAACCTGCAGCAGCCATCTGAAATATTCTAAAAGTGCCTGCTCCTCTCCAATAACCACACTTCATTAACCATAACCATAAGCTTCTGAAGATAAACTCCACTTTTCCAGTGTAGCTACACATATGTTTACGTGCCTAGGAGATTGTTTATGCTATAGAAATTGGAGAAAAAAGGGAGGGAAAAAAAGGCAAGAAGACAGACAAATTCTTTGCAGTATGGAGGATTTTAAACATTCATTTAACCCATTAGCCTTTTTTGATTCCTTCATCATCACTTACCATAGTGGTTATTCTTGAAAAGGAGAATGTGCTGTCACAGTGTTTTAGCATAGCTGGTTTTAGTTTCTTAAGAGTGCAAGCATTTAAATTTCATTTTTGGGCATACCACTGTGTGAATCCAGTATTTGCGTAAATGTTTGTACAAGTATTCTCAGAGCTGTAGGTAGGGGGCAATTTTCAGTAGGATTAGAGTCATCCTCTATCCATTCTACCCATGATAAACCCATTATTTTTCCCACTGTGCACATCCAATGCATATTATGTGAACTTTTCAGATTCCCAACACTGATCCACCTTCACGCTACTCAACTTCTTGACTACTGTGGGTTATATCACAGATGTTTTCTCAGGAAAAATAATTCTTATCTGATGTTGTTGTTGTCCAGAGGACTAGAAATGGCCTATGGGCCACAATATCCCTTAGCCTATCAGTTGGATGGCTTTTTCTAAATTACCCGTGAAGTGGGTGCTACTAATGAGCATACAAAAATAATGCTAAATTAAGTATCATAACAAAATGAAGTATTGTTCATAAAATCAATTTTCATTACCTCAGGGCTAGATGAATGCAAAGCATTTTATTTCAGGTTATGCTTGCGCAGCTAGAGCAAATTGCAGTATCACTCCAAAATCCAGTTACCATTAGAGTAAGATTTGCCTTCTGAGTGTGTACATGTAAAGAGACATTTTTTTTCTGTCTAATTTTGTGAGATGTAGTACTGTCTTGACTTTAAAACCAGTGTATGATCATGTTTCCTCCCCAAAGCTGGCACAAACCTTTGAGAGGGACTGACATTTGATCCAGCTGAATGGTACCTGGGGCAGTTGCACAACTGATCAGGCTGTTAAATAAAATTATGGGGAATAATAATTTTAGGAGTTATGATACAATTTACTCAATGAAATGAAATTACCATATGCAATGGGTAAGCCTGGCTGGATTCCAGGCCCCCACCAAAGCTGCTCTATCACTCCCCTCCACAAGTGGGCATGGGAGAGAAAATATATCAAGAGCCTCATCAGTCACATTGTTAAAGCTAGACAGGGATTGGAAAGGAGCTTTTTCCTATCAGAAAATCTCTTATGGGATTGTAACAACTCTAATCAAATTATTGTTAAGGAATTCTTTCAGGTTTAAACAAAAACTACTTCCATTTAAATAAAAGAAATAAACATCAACCACTTCTTCTCCAAAGAGACCAACAGCCTCCTAGTGCATGGGAAAGCAAGCACAAGTACCCACTCACCTGACTTAACTGGAATCATCATCATGAGCAGTTTTCACATCCCAACTCATGATATCAGAAAGTGAACTGCAGTCTGCTCCGAGACTGCGTAATAGGGTTTAGCAGCAGACTACTCTCACATAGTTTTTTCCCTTCAGTTTTTGCGTTGAGAACAGGGCCCTCAATCAGACTCCATAAAAGCTGTGATTACTAAAGGAAATTGTGTATTTTGGTCCATCATTTCGGCTAAATTCAGAGAAAAATTTTATACCACCCCACTACAGAATTCCCCATCAGCCTGCCTCCTCCAAATTAAATAGAAACTCATACTATGAGGTTTTTCTTTAGGTTATACAAACTACCAGTCCGAGGCTGCACTTTTCATCATTTTACTACTCTTTGTCTAAATGCTTAACTTCAAAAAGGTCTTCCACTCATGTTCTCTTCCCTTGTCTTGCTCAGCGTAATTGACGTGCAGTTCTTCCCTTCAGTCCTTCTAGGTCCTAGCTAGAGACCGAGGGTCCTAGCTAGGGTCCTAGCTCCTAGCCCCTAAGGAGACGGCAATGGGGAAGCTTCCAGAGAAATACTAGGATATTCAACGTGAACTACCAGAGCAGCATTTTAAAGAATCCAGCACTATATGTTGCCTACTGAAAATACTTTGCTTGGTGTAAATGACTATATATTCTTTTAAGTGCAAAATCTCTTTTAAAAAAAATTTATTTAGCAATAATCTATTGGAAGGGGGAGGGGTATTTTTGTATGTATTGTGTATAAAATTTTTAAAGTTTTGTCCCACCGCGGAATAGGAAAAACATTTCCTATCCTGCTGTAGTTACTTACCAGAAGCTGTTAAGGAACTATGAAAAGAGGAAAGAGAGAAAGAGAAAGAGAAAGAGAAAGAGAAAGAGAAAGAGAAAGAGAAAGAGAAAGAGAAAGAGAAAGAGAAAGAGAAAGAGAAAGAGAAAGAGAGAAAGTTTGTGGATAGTGCTGAAGTTTGTTAGGCCTTTACAGATCTAAGGGAAGATAAGCCTCAGGGAAAAGTTAGATACACATATATTTCTTTAGTTGGTTTCAAATGTGTTTTCTTTGAAGTGTCTCTGTACTAAATAAAGATTCTGCTTTAAGAAGTTTGTTTGGTCATAGTGTCAACCACTGTCATTGATTTTGGAGAAAGAAGAGTAAGTCAAACCTTCAAAATTAGCCATAGTATTCTGGGACTGTATTTGAGAATGTTGTTTGAAGCTGAGAGTGTACCCAATGTGTCCAAGAGTTATTTGCTATGTACTGTATGTGTGCATTGATATTTTGAACTTGGCCAACCTTGAGGCTGGCTTCAGCTGTGCCTGTCTGCGTAAGATGTGCTTTCCCCACCTGCACTACACCAAAGCCTCTATATTATACTGAAGTAGCCCCCCCTGCAATTTGTTTTCGTGAAGCAAAGTTGTTAAAGATCTGCCCTCTGACAATCCGTCTCTTCTTCCAGGTATATCCTTCTTTGCAGGAAGCAAAGTGGGTAAAAAAGAGGCAGAAGACAGGAACAGTGAGCTGCGGCTGATGGGCAGTGTCTTCATTGCTTCCCTCCAGCAAGGACGGTATGAAAGGGTCACTACAGATCCAATGTCTGCACATCTCTCTCACTTCTGCTCCACTCCTCACGGGAGCTTTGTATTTCATGCTCAAGAGGTACCTGATCCGTGATGGTTCAGTCATTCATTCAAAGGTTTGGCACTGTTTCTTAGTTAGAAAAAAACATAATTCTTGTTCACTTTCACCAACACTTCCACTGCAAAAAAAAACATATCCAGATAAGTAATAAATAAAATAATAGTGTGTTGCCATTTTTTTTCAGAATAATCAAAAAGCATTGCATAAAAAAAATTGGAAAGTAATTCTTCTCTCCAATTTGACAGTTAAAATCAGATAAATATAATTTCACAAATGAGAGATTTTAAAAGTCAGAATAGTTAAAAGAAATAAATTACCTGTGATAAACAACAGGTAAAAACCAGTGCAAATGACCATTCACTAAAGGATGATATTACTATGTATTACCATTTGTTAAAGGAAAAGCAAAGCTTTACTTAATACCCATTAAAGTCTTACCTAATATTCATTGAATCATATAAATAAAAGGGTTAGCTGTATTAATAACATAAGAACCTCCAAAACAGCTAGAATGAAAATCAGAAGTCAGAGGATAGCAACATTCAGTTTAGATGTGGTTCTCATGAAAAAAAAACAAACCAAACCAAACCAATCCAAAAAAAAAGACAAAAAAAAAAAAACCCAAGAAAACAACAAAAAAAACCCACCAAGCCTGAAAATAGTAATAATATAGTGCTATTGCTCTGTTTTCTGTGAATGGTACCCTAAATATGTCTTTTCCACTATTTGGCTGTAGTTTATGTTACAAGAAGCAGGGTATTCAGGCTAGATATAAATGCAGAATCATGTGGCCTAGTTGTGCTTTCTGTTTCTTTCCCAAATCCTTGTTTCTGAAAAACAGAGTGAGGCAAAAAAAGAAATTACACCTAACAAAAGCAGTGCCATTAAATGTATGAGTTTTTCCATGCTGAAATAGTGTGAGTGCCTTGGTGTGATAATCCAGCTAGGAGGGAAGAACTGGCTGCCTTGGTGCCAGCAGAGGGAGCATAGAGCATTGCTTTTTGTGGGCTTCAAACCTGCAAGGGGAGATTTGTCCTTTTCTGCTCCAATTTTCCCTCCCCAATTAAATGTTTTTAAAACTTAATGATCGCACCGTCCGTGCTAAAACCACCTTTTTATGCATCACAAAGACAGCTGTGAGGTAACACAGATTACTGTAGGATAATTAACTTTCAGCATCTGGAACACCAAGGCAGACACAGGTAGGGAATTTCAACAAGATGAGACGTAAGATATTCCAGGGCATGGTGGCTAAATTGTGTACCGAAAACGTACCTTCAAATCATCCTCACATGGTGGGACAACACGTGCTTGCACACAGGAGCCACTGCACAAAGAGGAGGTGCTGCTCTTCAAAGGACATGTTTGTGCACATCCACATGTCCAACACACCTGTGCCCAAGCAGCTACGGAAAGGGTGTGACCTGGGCGTTGCGAGAATTAATTAGCTAATGAGCCTTGTCTTCCTGTCATTACTCAGGTAAAACTTCCATGTCTGTGAAGACAAATAGCTGCAAAATTTTTGAGGATGAAACACATGATCTCTGTGCTATTTGTGCAGCTGACAACAGCAGGGGCTGTTCAACTCCTGACTCCAGATGGAGGAAAAATGTGTGTTAAGCTCTTCCATGCACTAGAAAATCCATACAAAGGACTCCAGAAAACTTAAAGACAGAGTCAATTAAGGCCTTTTCTTTTCCTCATGATTCTCATTATCGGATTCTCACAAAATTGGATCCTACTTTACCATGCCTTCAAAGGGACTCTTGTTAAAGAAAACAGCAGCAATCAGCATCTTGCAAGTTTTATTCCCAAGTAAAAAGCTCATTGCAGAATCTAGCAGACAGGCACATCCCTTGGTTCCCTGACTCTCCTTAAAACAGTCTGGAACCATAAAGCTTCCAGATTCAGATTTTCATAAGCTGAAGCCTAAGTTTGTAGAGGATCTTCTCATGCACAGTTACTGCAATTGCATATGTATAGCTGGCTTTTGTACATACAAATGGAGCCTCTATGCTACTGCATGGCTCAAAGGAATCTAAACAGATACACAAAAACACACATGGGCCTCAGATTTTATTTTATGATGTGAATTAAGTGAAGGGGGAAGATGAAGGTGATGGGAAAAAGATGAAATTCAGACCTCATCAAAGTCAAGGGTAGTTTTCCTATAGACTTCAAAAGATTCAGAACTTCATCTGTTACATTTATGTGCTACTGAACCTGGAGATATGCTCAGAAACAGGTTTCAACCTCAATTCATTTGGCAGCCCAACTTCTTCCTGGTTGAATGGTGGAAGCACTGACAAGAATCTCAAAAGAAAATTCTACCGTGATCTAAATCAGTAGTTCTCAATTTTTTCTGGCTGCCTGGGCAAATACTTCCTTTTAAGAGCCAGTGAGAGCCTTATATCCCAGCTCTTATGACTCATATAGCCTGAGCTAGGGTGTACATGGAGGTCTCCACTGGACTGGCATGCAAACTAGCACCACATTTCCCAGAAACAGTTGATGTGCTATGTAATTCATTCCCAAGCTGCTCCTGCAGAAGACTGCTGGGAGTATGTTACAAGCTGGATAAATTGAGTTTGCAGGCTGTGTTTAGCCTATATCTTGCAAAATTTGTGTTTTTCCTCCAAGTTCACACTGTTTACACAGATCTGACTAATGACCATTAACTGTCCTTCAACAGTCACTTACATCTTTCTTTTGGGAGGAGGAGTGGAGGGAAATATGGGAAAAGATCCCCTCCTGTGGTCAAATTTAACCTTGGTCTATGCAAGTACAGCATTGCTTACATTGCTGGACTTATGATTTGGGTAAAATCCTGGCCACACTAAACTTAATGGCAAAATTCCCTTTGACATTATTAGACTCTAGATTTCACAACAAATGTTAAGGGAGTTGACTGAAAGACTGAGGCAAAGGCAAAGTAAAAGCAAGGACAGCTTCCTCACTGCAATCCAGGGACAAGGCATGGTTCTCCAGGGATAAAAGGCAAGGAAAAAAAATATAAATAAATATAATTAATCCCCTGTTCAGACAGTTACTAGTTCTTGGCCTTTTTTTCTCCCATCTTCTCATCTACAGACACCTGTCCAGCTGCACTTCCTTCACACTTGACTGTCCAGTTAAGCCTTTCTGTCAAACTAAGCTTCTCTGTCAGCCTCCTCTTTCAGCACATGATGTCAGCTGTCCTGTCATCTTGCTGTCCCTCTTTTCATATGGAAAGATTCACAGCCTTAGCTCACAGACCTGTTTGTACATCGGAAGAAAAATATTTGTCATACTTGCTTCTCATCCCCCATTAAAAATGAGCTTAGCTAAGAAGGAAAAGCCTGTCAGGTAAGTACTGACACTGACTTTCTTTGCCAATAGTGTTCCAAAATACTGCATTTTTTCTTTTGTCTATGCAAAGATTTGAGAATAATTGAGAAGTGAAGGATTTGACTCTGCTGGGAATAAGCATACATATTCTGTAACAGCTTTTCAAGTGCTTTCCTACATGTACGTCAGTGAACAACAATTTTTGGCCCTGATTATTATTTTGTTGTGGGATTCTTTTTCTCCACTGATCTAGTGGTGACTAAAGAATCATTTTGCACTTCTGGACAAAGGCAATAGCTAACTGTGCATTTTTTACACCAATCTCCAGCACAAAAGACACATCTCTAAGCCACCAAAGTGGCAGGTTCTAAAATGCAACTCATTTTAACAGCAAAATATTGTTATAGTCACTGTGTGAGCAGACCTTAGGTTAGTATTAGTTGGTATAAACATGATATATGAGAATGTGTCATTCTTGATCACAGCAAAGCAGAATAAAAAACCAGGTCCTAACAGCAAAATCTTTCCATCATGGGTTCCCTTTTCAGGACATGGATAACCTCTGACTTCCATGTGGAGCTGGATTCTCAGAGGATGGAAGTTAGCAATGGTAAATCACCCCAGATTAGTATCTCCTCCTCAATATACTAAGCAGTTTATGTATCCGGCTGCAAAAGTGTTCTAGGAAGTTGCCAAACAGGAAGGAGATCCTTGCCTGAAGTAATTTGCAATCTAAAGTCTGGATCCTACCAAAGCATCTGGTCTGAGGTTTTGAACAGCTTTTACTCCCATAAGATTTCACAAGGTATTCAGGAAGGCCATGTCTTACAGCATGCTATAAGGTTTGGCTAGAATTGCCTGCAAAATAGTCTCAGGCATTTAGCAAGTCTGTGTTGCCTTAATCTTTAAACTACAGCAGAAGTGTGTTGTGGATAGATGAACTGAAACTACACCCACAGGGAGATGAAATTATATTAACAGACATATAAACATATCATACTGCGAGTGAAAGACAGCAACAATACTCAAAAAATTTTAAAAATACTCAAATCTTCCTTCCCATGGCCTGACTCACGAGTGCCATGCTGCCAAAATGGATGGGTTAGTGCCACGGGGAGAACTGTGCAGCATCTATAGATCACAGACTTACACCTGCTGCCACACACCTCCTTTCTCATGGCCATTTGTTTCACTTAAATACCCTCTGGCCACCCTTAAGCCAAGAGTGATGTTCTTTATATCTTATTAATAGGTGTCATGATAAAGAAATAAGAACATATATCTTATGTTATGTAAAGAGAATTTAATGCTTCTGCACATTAGCTAGTTCATTCTTTTTTACCTTGATTTTCACAGAGCCCAAACCTCCAGAAAGGTTTGATTTTCTCATTACTTAATCCTCTGGCTTTTCTGTTAGTTTTTTTAAGAGTTACATTTCTGGCTAGAATACAATGTTTTAGTCACAGTGCATGAAAACGGCAGAATGTTGCAAAGAATATTTGACCCCTGACTTTTATTTCCTAAGTGTATCATCAGTTCCAAGCACTGAATATATTAGCAGAATTGGGCATTGCTACATGGCAACACCAAGTCTAACAGATCTGGGTTTTAGTTAGTTAGCATGCACTAACTACCTCATGTGATGGCAGGAAATTACAGCTCCAAGGCTGAAATCAGATCCAGGCAGGTGGGCTCCTAAAGGGGGTTGGTGCAAACACAAATGTTGGCCCGTGTGGATCCAGCTGCAGGAACAGAGCCTGAGGTTGCAGAGGCCTTAGGAGAAAAACCTGTCGTTGTATTTAAAATCTAATGCATCCAACACATTATGATGCACACACATCATACATGATGTGTCACGAGTGGTGATGCATCAACACTGCCTGCATCAGAGAGTTAAGGGCAACGAGTGCTATATAAAGCACTAAGCACAGAGGTCCAGACTTGCCTATGACGAGACATTTCAGTAATTCTCAGGTTCAGGGTTTTTGTTCATAAGTAAATAGATGGTCTAAGTCCACGACAACTTTTTCAACTCCAGGATATCGAGTTCCTGTGAGAGAGAAGAATCAGAGTGAACAGCTTTTCTTTGCAAACCACGCAGAGCGCTTCCCTTGCTGAGTGGAAGACAAGGGATGAGTGACCCCAGTCATCGGAGCAGATGCAGAAACCAGTGGAAATGAGGAGATAAAAAGTCAAAGCCCAAGGATTGGCTAATGGAGAAAGAAGTGTTGTAATTGCTAAATCACCCAAACTGCTTTGCCAAACTTTGACATGCTTGATTTCCTGTGCTTAAATAATTTTTAGGCTTAAAATAAAAAGGAGAGGGAGGAGGGGAAGTGAGGAAAAATAACCAGCTGTTCCTTGTATAGTGCAGGAAACATGTATGATTTATTGCTTTAAGGTTATTTTTGAAGGGGCTGCCTGTGGCAGCCGGAGTGCCGGAGAAGTCACTGAGGCCTGTCCACTTGAAGGGCTCAAACTGTTTCCTGAACAGCCCTTCTTCACTCGTCACCTCCGACAGCTCCCATTGACAACGTGTGACTGGGGCCCCGGAGTGTTTTAAAGCCGCGGGGGGCCGGGGCGGACAATGGGGCTGTCAATTACCTTTTCCCCCGTCGTGAAAGGGGCCGGCGGACAATGCGCGGGCGGCGGGGGGCT
>WBMZ01007658.1:0-26524 GCA_013400975.1 Atrichornis clamosus
GCCTTGAATGAAGTGACTCCACTTGAATGAAGTGACACACTCTCTGGCACCGATTCCAGGAGCTGCGGAGGACAACCGCTCTCAGCTGGCTGCAACCACCACTCCCACTGGACTGCAACCACCACTGCCACTGGACTGCAACCACCACCTCCACGGGACTGCATTCACCGCTCCCACTGGACTGCAACCACCACTCCCACTGGACTGCAACCACCACTGCCACTGGACTGCAACCACCGCTCACCCGGACTACAGCCTTCCTGCCTCCCCTGCCTCACCAGCACCCCTACCCGCGTGTGGCCATGGCTACACCACAGGGGAAAGCGGGTGACAGGCAGGAAGTCTGTTCTTGCTGTTTGTTGTTGTTGTTCTTGTTGCTGTTTGTTCTGTCGGGTTCTAGCTATCTATCTATCGATCTATCTANGTAAAGAACTGTTATTCCTTTTCCCATATTCGATCTCAAAAGCCTGATAATTTTCAAAACTACAATAATTCAGGGAAGGGGGAGATTCCTTCCACTCTGGGGGCGTTTCCGCTTTTCCTTGGCAGATATCTGCCTTTTGAACTAAGACACTCAGAAGGGACAGCACAAGGATGTAGAGCTTGTCCTCTGATAATGCTAGTAATGTTGATTGGAATGGGCAATAATACACACGTCATCTTCATGCACATTAGTTGAATTATCCCCCATATGAGATCACTGGTGACTCTGACTTCTGGGTTTGCAGCATCGTCATCAAACATGGCTCTGTGAAACTTCATTTTGTGCTTGACTTTTAGCTGCTGCCCATTTCTCAGCTAAGTGTTCTTACGGAATGTTAATTGTGCTTCATTTCAGCTGAAGAAGTAATAACCACACATGCCAACAAATTGGTTGTCACCATTGATGAGGCTCGTAAGTGGCTGAAGAAGATGGACTCTCACAGGATAACAGAGGAAGGTATGTTTTCAAATGGCACAGCCTTCTGTGCCCCTCTCCTTTCCTAGTAATGGTCTCTAAGCATCGCTTCAGTCTCCCAGTCAGCAGCATTGTGGATATTCGCTGACCTTTAGGGCAGGAAGAACTGAGCACTTCCACGGGGGCACTCTGGAAAACATGAGTTAACTAGGCTTTCCTAGGTGGCTGTTTAAAACAGAGCATGAGCCTGGCAGCTGGTTGCAGGGTGGCTAGAATGGAGCAAGCCTCCTCCCCAGCCCTCATGGATCCCAGCCCGATAAAGGATGCATGTGTTTGTTTCTTTTGTTTTCACTTCCATTTCTCTTGGTTTCATACAAAAGGTGACATACACTGATGCAATCTATTCTATCACAGACCGCTGAGGGCAACTTTTAAACCTTCTTTGTGCCTACCTGAATGTTCAGGTTTAAATATATATTTAGGTGGTGGGATTGCAACAATTGCATAAATACGTGGCAATGAAGTGACCAGACTTACAAATTGCACTATACATAAAACATTAAAATAGCTCAATTTTGTGATAAATCCTTGTGTTACATCTTCCAGGAAAGATATAGTTAATAAGACTACATGGAAGTGCTCTTGTAGTTTCAAAAGCAACATTATAGTCTGTCTTTGAAGTCAGTAAGCAAATGTATTGTCTGCTGAAACTGAACCTTGACAGAAATGAGATAGACTTTTTAGAAAAGTCAAAGGAAATAACAGTAGAAACAGATTTTCATAGTGAAAATTAATTACTAGTGCAGCAAGTGGCTTAGTGGTTGCTCCTTCCCTGCAGAGCTCTTAAGCACATTGTCATATTAAGATAAATACTTCTTAAACATGATTGTGCACATATGAAGATATATTGCTGACATATAAAATAGGAACGACATAGCTTGTCATGCTGTTAAGAGAAAAAGGTGTTGGGGTTTACCACTCTGCTTTAATTTATTTTTTTTAATATAGGCTTGGTGCATGCTAAAGACTTGGAAAATGAAGTGGAAGATGAAATTATGGCTTTTGAAGAACTTGTCCATAAAAAGCTCTCAAGAAAAAAAGGAAGACATAGGAAGTTATAATTGAAAAAATTATTCTGGATGGCTATTCTATCCTCTTAACTATCTTAAGTTTAGAATTCAAAATTGTTAAAAAGAATAGAGGAATGTGATCAGAATTGAGAAGAGTCTGAAGAAAAAGAACAACTTACACTATATTTTGGGGTTTTTTTAAATTGCTTGTATTGTGTCAGAAAAATTACATATGTTGTGGTAATGTAATTGTTAAAACCTATGACAGGACCAATTTCCTCTCAAACCCATGTTGTAGCTTAAAAGTAACAAAAAGCCAAAGAAGGAAGTAGAAAAAAATAATAATGTTTCTGACTTATCTCAGGGGTATTTTTCCACTCAGTCTTTTTTTTTTTTTCTTCCTTGTTAACTTGCATCATCATTCTTCTGAGCTGGAATCCTCAGAAAAATAGTTGAACAGTTTATCTGATTTTAAGAGTCGTGCTATGTTTCGTACTTTTTGAGTCTTCAGGTGAGATACTTACACTATATCTCTTTCCTATTTTTATACACAAGAAATCTATAAACATGTTTGTATTTCTGACAGTTATGTATTTCTGATTAGATAGGTATGAAAGTTAGGGATTATCTTCTATTTGATAAAGTTTTGATACAAACTTCTACCTGTACCTATTGAAAAATGGATAATCTTACTTTAAAAGAATGTTACACATTTGAAGTGTTTTGTAAGGTTTAAATGTAAGGTTCAATTTATACATTTTTGTAATGTATAATAATGTTTTTATAAAACTCGTAAAAGTTTTAAAAATCACTTGATTTTGTCTTATTTTTTGAATGCTTTCTGAAAGCCATATGTGACTGACTGCATGAGTGAGACTTGTAAATTGGGTCCAGAGCATCATTTCATGCTGATGCTGTTTTAATTTTGGGATCTCAGTATGTCCAGCATACTGTAGTGTACTGATTCTGGCTGGGATAGAGTTAATTTTCTTCTCAGTAGCTAGTATAGTGCTGTGTGTTTGAATTTAGGATGAGAATAATGTTGATAACACACATTTTTGGTTGTTGCTGAGCAGTGTTTATCCTGGTCAAGGACTTTTCCATTTCCCATGCTCTGCCAGGGAGCAGGTACACAAGAAGCTGGGAGGGAGCATGGCCAAGGCAGCTGACCTGAAGTGGCCAAAGGGATGTTCCATAGCATAAAACATCTGCTCAGTGCATAAACTGGGAGGAGTGGGATGGGAGAAGCTGGCTGCTGCTGGGGAATGGGCTAGGCTTTGGTTGTGGAAGGGTAAGCAGTTGTGCTGTACACTGCTTGTTTTTCTTGGGTTTTATTCCACCCTCTCCTTGTTAATTCCCTTTTCATTAAAAGTATTATTATTATTGTCATTATTATTACTATATTTTACTTAATTTCAGTTATTAAATGGTTCTTATCTCAGCCCACAGGTTTTACTCTTTTCTCTGATTCTCCTCCCCATCCCACCAGGAGGGTTGGAGGGTGAGTGAGCAGCTGTGTGCTAATTATGTGCTGGCTGGGGTTAAACCACATGTAGTCTCCTTTAGGAACATTTTTAATTAATGTATTTGCATGTTAAACATAATTTGAGCATTATTTAGTTGTTGAAATATTTTGTCTTTAAAAAGGTTTCTCTTTGTATACATAACAAATTTTTTCAATAATTACCTTTTGTCAAAAACTTAATCACTTATTTTTATGCTCAATGTTGTGGAAATGGGACATTTGACATAGGTAAAAATGAAATGCTGCTGTAGAATGGAGCAATGTGGGTAGCAGTAATGCTTATCTAATACATTGTAGAAGAATCTTTCCAAGTGTTGCTTCTTAGAGAAGCCCTACTGCATGAGCAAGCATTTAGAAGATGGTTTAGAAACATACATTGATGAAATATAATGCAAGTCACTTGCACTGTATAGAAGTCAAGAATTAAGAAAGCTGGATCATTAATGTAACTTACTTGGCTTTGTTTTCTGTAATTATGGGTATTTTGCAGAAACATTTCCTGATTAGTTTCTCAGGCTCACTATTTACATTTATGACTGTAAACTACCTAAATTTTTTTTAAGGACAATTACAATTTCAAAATCCCTACTGGGCACATTTTAAAGATCTAATAATTATACTTTTTCTTTATGGAAAACAAACCCCCTTAAAATATTATCGCAAAACACCAAGCAAAGAGAAAACAAATTAAAAGAAGAACAAAAGTTCTTACAACAGTATTGCATCAAGAACTTAATCTCAGGTACCATTCCTTGATGCAGCGACCTGTGATCCTTGGTGTGGTTCCATGCAATCCACTGTTTTTAATTTGACTGTCAATCAGCATGCCCAGATGGAACTTGTTTCAATAACATATGAAATACTGACTGCTAGGCAAAAATAATGGCAATTCAAATTTCAGAGTTTATGGTTTCAGAGATGTATTAGGTCAAAATTTCAGTAATGTTCAATCAGAGATGGGAAATCTACTTGGATCTCCAGTCTAATTATCAGTGCTTTAAGGGTTTTTTTCTCCTATGCTGGTATGCATAAATAAACATGAACTTCTCTTTTCCATGGCAATCTCCTCAGATAATAGTGATCTCAGTGCATTAATCCTATTTGCATGTTAAATCAGCAAAATCAGTTTGTCCAGATATACCCTTGGGTTGTGGGGTTTTTGTTCTGTTTTTCCTTAATGTTTTTTTAAAAATCTTTCTCACCTCTGGTGGAAGCTCCAGTGTTCTGGCACCAGCTAACGCCTATGACTCAAAGGGCTTAAGACCCACGACAGGTGCCTTGGTATGTGTGAGATACATATTGCACTGAAACCTTGGAACTAAGCCGTGGATGCAGGCTGTCGAGCTAATCCACCCACTTCTGCCTGTCTAAGCCATGTTAAAAAGAATTTTGAAGAGGCTTCAAAAGCTCAGAAACTGGTGACTTCAAATCTCTCTCCCTGGTGATACAAAAATGACACCTAAATGAAAAAGAAGAACAAACTATTTGCTGTAGTGGGAAGATGGGGGGGTTGGTCTTAAAGATGACAAGTCTCCAAATTCCAGACTCCCCAAGAAAAAAATATTTTGCTTGCTTGAGCCTCATACTAATACAAAGGTCTGTGTGGTAAATTATGTGTACTTTCCACCTTTTTCCTTTATTTCTCTTAAAAGCATTGTTTCATTATACTGCCCACAGTTTTATTCCAAAACACTTTCCTGACAGTCAGCTGTTACAGACTCTGACTCAGCAAGTCATTTAAACACTTGCCATTTTTTAAGCATTTGCTGTCATTCCTAAAGGGAAGCCTTTGCCTTTCTGCTTATTGAAGACATAGGAGGAAAGAAATTGTCTTATCTCTGTAAATAAAATAAAAGGTTTTCCTGCCAGCAATCCCTGTGACAGCTTTTGCCAACAACCCGTTAGGAAGCACCCTTCCTTATATGAAAGGGGACTGCAGCTGTTGCTACTGAGCTTTCACCTTTGTTGTTGGAGTATTTAGAAAGTTAAATGCAGAAGAGAAGAGCTAAAAGAAAGTATAACCAGCAATAACCAAGTGGCAACTAAAATAATGATAGACACACTACTATATCTGTATTCATGGAAATGCTTATTGCTGATCAAACAGGAAGAATGTGGATGTGCTAGAGTGAGTCCAGAAGAGAGACATGGAGGTGATTGGAGGGCTGGAGTGTGCCTTCTCTGAAAACAGGCTTACAGAGTTGGGGTTGTTCAGCCTGGAGAAGAGAAGGCTCTGGGGACACCTTCGAACACCTTCTAGTACCTAAAGGTGGCCTACAGGAGAGCCAGAGAGGGATTTTTTGCAAGGACATGTGGTAATAGGACAAGAGGGACTTGCTTTTAACTGACAGAGGATAGGTTTAGATTAGACATTGGGAACAAATTTTTCTCTGTGAGGGTGGTGAGGCACTGGAACAGGTTGTCCAGAGAAGCTGTGGATGCCCCATCCCTGGCAGTGCTGACAGCGAGGTTGGATGGGGCTCTGAGCAAGCTGGTCTAGTGGAAGGTGTCCCTGTCCATGGCAGGGGGGTTGGAACTGCATGATCTGTAAGGTCCCTTCCATCCCAGACTGTTCTGTAATTCAGTTTTCATTAAAACCTTCACATCTGCACTTACACAGCAACACTCCGAGACACCTTAGTATTAGATACGTGGCACATCTGTCTGTTAGCACGTAACTCAGAAATGCACTAGCAAAGTACCAGGCAACACCCCTGCTCTTCATCTTGGTGTGGCAGATGGCAGAAGTGTTGAGTGTCTTCCCTAATGCTCTCTGTAAGAGCTGCTGTGGTGGGGAGTGGAAGAGTTTACATACTTTATCGTGTAGTTTTCATGACTACATTTGTACACCGAGATTTCTGGCTGTACATGTACTCCAACATCAGTGTGAAACACTTGAGTCAGATACTTAAACACCAAAGCAGTTGAATTGCCAGATTAATAGCCATCACAAACAAGTGTTCTGAGAATTAGAGCATTTATTTCAGTTTTCTGACATTCTGTTACAGTTTTCAGCCTGTCATCTGAGTATGGTGTGTTCATGTGGATGCATAGTGTGTATTCATACTGTTATCTTTGCTGGGTTCATCCTGCCTTGTTGCAAGAGGATGGCTTGCAGTGTCTTTGAAACCCGTTACATTCATTCTGTGCTGCTTGATTTCTAGAAATAGTTTCAATTTCTTTGGAAAGAAATTGGTAGAAGATTCTTGCCTACCTACAGCCCATCTTCTGCTTAGGCTGCACACAAAGTTTCATGGTTTGTGATTTAAATAATGTCAATTCTCTACACATTTATAGGTTACTTTAATTTGGCTTCTGATTAGCTGGTTTCTAAACTGTCCTGTGTAAACCAGTGCTGAAACTTTAACAAACAATTGATAGAATTAGGTTACCTCTTCAGCACTCTGCAGGCGAATAAATAATAGTGATACCAGAAAGCAATTTTCATTAAGTCTTGTAGAAGTAAATCCTTGCAATTCTCTTTCATGAAGAGATAAGTAGATCTTTACTGAAGCTATGTCACATGACTTTATTGCTATATATGCCTCTCTGTGAACTATTCAGTGTAGCATTTGCTTGTCTTCTGCTACATTAATAGTAATTTTAGACAGGGTCACCAAAAGTAGAAGAGCCCTTGAACACGGAGTAACTTGACAGGACACTAAAAGAGAGTAGATCAGGTGCCTGTTTTCTCTGGAGAAACTTTGGTACCTCATTATGGTTTATGAGGCTAAAAAGCACTGAGCTGAAAGGTGCTGGTGATCTGATACGGTGTTTCAGATGTCAGAGGACATGCAGAATGGAAAACACTGAATACAGGTGAGTTACAGACCCTCGGTGTCATTGGAGCTTTGACTGGGGGAGTCTGGGTGTAGCAGAGTGTCTGACGTGTGGAACATGGAAACCTTCAGGTGGTCTCCTGTCAAAAGAGCAGATCAGAGTCCTTTACTTTCACCAGGAGACAGACAGAAAAAAGTTTGCTTGGAGGAATACAAGATGATGAATACTTATGTAACAGCTAAGTGGCTGGAATACTTCTCTAGGCTGCTGAGACGGCCAGGTTTCAAACTCAGCCCTCCCAGGAAGATGCTCTGAGCCATCAGATGCCAATTTGCCTAGAAAAGCATTCTATGCAGCTGCTGCTGAAGGTGCCTAATTCAGGATATTTTGGGGCCAGAGAGAGGGTGGAAGTTGGACCCATTCAGGAAGGGAATATATGCATTGTAATTGCAGGTGTCAACACACAAGTCCTACACGTGAAAAAAATCCACCAGACCTCGGAAGGGGGCCTGCACTTCCAGTATTGATGGTGCCTGATTTTCAGGGCAGGGCTATGTCCCTTTTCTTTGATAAATGACTGCTGGATTCATTGTGCAGTGACACAGCTTCAGCAGGAGAGGTGGAGGTGCCAGCCCCTAGGCCAGGCTCATCCCTCTGCTAAGTGATAGGTGGATGTGGAGTTAAACCTGGATCTCCTGTTCCTTGGGAGAATGCTCTGTTTTAGAAACTAATCAGTAGATACCATTTTACGCAGATGGCCATGGTATGCTAGAACCTTAGGGAGTACTTTGCTGGACTAAAGTAGATGATGAGAAAGAGCTGCCTATTTTCTGGGTCCTGGTTGGCCTTGGGGGTAGGTAACACGCTGAGGTGCTCAACCTTGTCAAAATACGACAGTTCTGGGCATATAATAGAGGTAGAGGGTCAAACCAAGTGTGGTGCAGGCAAGTATCTTGGTTTTGATGTTGGCCGTTTGCTAATCCCACACATTCTCTTCTGAAGCCCCTTCCCTTCCCCCAGTCAGTCTGCTGCTGTATGGGGTGAAGTTCAAAGTGCCATTACCCTCAAGGTGAGGAATGCTGCTTCACAGGCCACCCCCATACTGATGAGGCTACTCCTGCCCTTGTGTCCATTAAATGCAGATACTAATATTGCTCACATATCTCCACAATTTTAGAATCGGGAGATCTTAGGACAACTGGTACTTGGCAATCTTGTATGATATTTTTTCACTGAAGTAAGGTAGTAGTGCTGTTGTATTTGTGATTATTGGGCAGATACAAAGCATTTAAATCCTTTGTTCTAACAAATCACGCAGAACCACATTTTTCACAGTTCCTAGGTAAAATATGGTCAAGTTTCCCTAAAAGATGCAGTTAAAGTAGTTAACAACGAACTCTTGGCTAGAGACCTGCATAAAGAACAGAAGGATCAAGCTGAAATGAATAAGTAAGTGACAAAAAACCTTTCCGTTTCCAAGGTGCTCTGCTTGTCTCTAAATAACATGTCTGGACAGCTCCCACTTTTTCTTGACCCTATCACTTTGAATGTGTCTACTGTTCAAGCCAGTGCTATTCAGACAAGATTAAACACCAGCTAATAGGAAGGAATTTCCTGACGCTACATTCACAGTTTGTCACCACCCTTTACTTTTGCTGGAGGAGTCTGATGTTTAAAAAAGAAATAAACTTGTAGTACAATGAACTGTACCTGTGAGCTGGGGTATTTATAACTCTATGCAGCAGTCTGGTTGCAGGGGCGAAGAAAAGGTTTTGGTTGTTGTGTGGAATATGTTTTGCATTGTGAATTAAAATTAGATTACTCTTTTTTACTGAACAGTGAATATCGATATGGAGAGGGGATTTTTGCCTATTTCCACCACCAATCTAAGAACATAAGTCCTTCTTTATCCCCTCACCTTGCCCACTGTGTTGTCTAATTCATAAATTGCTAACTCTCTGTTCTTCTCTGGAGGATCTTTTTGAAGTTCTTGTGGTTTGTGAATTGGCAAGATAAACATGCTGAACTTCCCCCTTTTGAGGACCTAGGTTAGACAATGCCCTTTGTCCAGAAGGAACTACTCTCTTGAGCAGCTGTCAGGGTTGACTGAATCTTGTCCAAATCCACAAAGCCATCATGACGGCTATCAAAACTTTTCACTATTTATACATTTGAGCAAGCAAAAGCATTAATGTTCATTGCCTAAGTTACCCAGTTCTCTGATCAATTAGTATTCTATCTTCTATCGGTTACATGATTCCCTCACTTCTTACGCTGATTAGTCCACGTGCTCCATTTTTCTCTTCAGTTCAGTGGGTTTCTTAAGTTGGTGGTCATGAACTCCCCCTGACAGAAGTACCTTCTACCCAGTTGGGGCTTATTTCAGCACAGTTGCTGAGCTGGCTTTATTAGTTTCTTCCTTATCTTGGCAGTTCTGCCAGCTGTCCCTGTAAATTGTGCATTCTTTGTGTCTGCTATCAGTGGTACATGCCTCTCCCCAAGCTTTGTTAAGATTCCCCTACATCTGAGATTACTGGAACATTCAAGCACTAAACTTTGACGAGGCAATTCCACCAAGTAATTTACCTTTCCAGCACCTGGACATTATAGTCATCCCCATTTTGTAACTATTCTGCAAAGGTTACTGAAAAATTACCTGAAAATGTGGAATAAAATTATCTGTCTACCTAGTTTGATTGATAGATAGACCATTATAGGTACTTGGAGGAAAAATAGTTCTTTCGACCACTCAAACTGAAAAAAGTCCCAAAACATACAAACCTTTGCCTTTATGAAAGCTGCAATACTCAGAGTAAGAATGAAGTTGGGAGGTTTTTGGAGTTGGGAGGTTTCACCTCAGTGATAAATGAGACAATCTCTCTCTTTTTTATCTAATTACTCTTGCGCTTCCTTTTTCAGCAGCATCTCAAGTCCAGACCTTGAGATCTGGACTGGAACACTGTCTGAACACAGGTTTTGATATTCTGCTTAGTTACACGTGGTGGACAATTCTGTATTCCATGACTACAAACTCTCCTCCCGCTCCTCATAGTGCCAGATTTGCCAATTTAGAATTGTTGTACAAGGGCTTTAAAACCATAGGATTGCATTGTGTGTTTAATGAAATTTGATGTTTTCTTATACGGTTTTATTTCCTTAATCTTTTTGAGTGTCTTCAGCCAAACCTAATTTTCCTCCCCAGTCAGGAGTGCTTGACTTGTTGCTTTCTTTCAAAGAAACAAAAAATCTGAAGTGAGTACTTCCTTCCAGGAGCCAGGTATTAAAGAGAAATACCAACTGGCCATGAGACTCAGGATTAAATTTCAAAATTCGGAAATAATGAGGCATATGACTGAATTGAACTGTTTGTGACGGGGAAAAGGGAAAGAAAAATAGTCTTTATTGTTGGATATCCTCTGTTTCCTTCCGTTCCTAGTAGGTAGGGTGGAGGTGATCAGCAGTGAACACCATGTGGGACTTTACAGCAGCTTTTTAGTCATTGCCTAATAAAATGTGCAGTAGAAGCCTCTTCTTACACAGGGGATTAGCTAAGAAGCAATGTCATATTTCAAAATGAAGCACTTGGGCAGTGGGTGTGTGTGGAGGAGAGAGTGGGATCATGCTGTAAAAAGTGCTCACATTTTTAGCCAGACAGCAGTTCTGCAGCAAATAAAATCCCTCTCTCCAACAGATGGAGGAGAGGTGAGTGGGAGGGAAGTTTGGAAGCGCACTTTGTCATTTCTGTTCGCTCACTGCTTCGTCTGCAAGGGAGAGTGCATGAAATACCAGTTGATAAAAGGGTGGATTAAAAAGTGTAGCAGCCTCAAGGAGGTAGAGGCAACTCTCTGTGGAGCAGCTTCCATCAGGGACTGTCAAAATGCTTTGCAAACATTAGACAGCTGAGCTTTGTGATATCCCAGTGGACATATATCGATCATTCCTATTTAGAGATGAAGAAATTCAGGAATAGAGAGTGCATGACAAGATTCAGGTGCAACAGAATATTGATTTATAGGGCTGGACTTCATGCTACTGTCATCTACTTCCAGTACAGGACCTCACTCCCTGTATGCTGTTCAGACTTTGACTAGCTGCCTGGATTAATGTGGACAATTCTGCCTGACCTAGCCTCCCCCTGGAATACACTGGCATTTGCATTCCATGATCAGGCTTAATTTACCTGTCATTTTCATTAGAACTGATGACTTTAAAACTCTCCTGGAAAGCAAATGTTCTCATCTGAAAATGGCAGGGAGAGAATCACGAAGTGAGAGTATCCGTACTGTTTCCACCTGCAGAATTTTACTTATTCCTCCCTCAACGTTTGTTTTAAAGAGGGAGGAGGGGGAGTAAAAAATCATCTCTGGTAATTTGTTGCAATAGAAATTAATTAGCTTTCCACATTTCCTAAAAAAAGGGCTGCTGTTTTAAAACAAGGTCAAAACCACAGTTACGTGAAGATATTTGTATTTGGGTGAAATGTTTAAACATGAGCTCAGAGAGAGATGTAAATTCTGCTGCCCTTGCACTGGAAGTAACCATGTGAGTATATCTGCACCTGGCATAAATGCTTCCAAACACATCTTAATCGTATTTATACTTAGGGAAAAGTGGAGTAAACCTGGTAAAAATCAGACTCCTTTCCTTGATGTTAAGGGAAACAAAGCAAAACGAGAGTCAGATTCTTTAGGTGTTACTGCGGGGCAGTCAGGTGTCAATGTACAAGCTGAGGTGTACCTTCTGAACTACTCTGACTGTTCATCTAGTCAGAAATCAAAGCAGGGCTGTCCTCTTGCCCACCGGACTGGACGTCAATAGTATTGAACAGAAAACTGCAGGGCAATGAAACTCTTGTTTGCTTTTTCAGGTTCTAGAAGGTGTTTATTCCTGAGGCTGGGAGAGTGTGTCTCTCTGCATAGGAGGATTTCCTAAGCTAGTGTTCTGAAAAGTTAGACTGCTTGGCTGTTTTTCAGCTTTTGTGAGGTGGTTCTGCCTGTGTCGCTCAAGGGCCTGGTGTTCTGGCTGATTGATTAGGTGACCAGAACACAGATTCATCCCCTGGGTTTATGCTTTTGCACTGTGATATCTCAGACCAATCAGTCCAGTTTGTTCCTGCCTTGCTAAACCGAGGTAACAAAATACATTTTCCAAATGTCTGGCATTCATCATCTGACTATGTTTATAATTGCAAACTATTTATATCATTGCAAACTATTTATGTCTTCAATGCTGACTCATAAAGCAAGGTATTTCACTGAAGCTGAAAGGGAAATAACCCTGCATCTTTTCCAGTTTATTTGTCATTTCATTTTTTCATCCCTCTTTGGGGATCTCTGTCCTATTTTCTGTCACACACATTTGTCTTGGCTGATTGATATGACAAGATAAAGAGCCTTGAGCAGAACCAGCCCTGTAAACAATTATAGAGAATTATTTTGCTTCATGTATAAGAAAAATATATTAAGCAGAATGAAAGAGCATTAACTGACCCATTTCCAGACTAAGTTAGGACTAGGTTAACAAAGAAACTAAAATATATATTTGCTGGTTTATTTGTTCTGCCTTGGCATGAAAAGACAGAATAAAACAGCAGTGGCTTTAAAAAAGACATGCAACCGGGCCCACGGTCATGCATATTTTCTACAAAAATGTGTTTACTGCTTATGACCTGAATATTGCCATGAAAATGTACATTGCAGATTAGAGTTATTTATGAAATCCTTGTAAATTACGCCGAGGAAAAAGTCTGTATTTGTTGTCAGTCACAGAAGTCCAGTCAATGTAATAGGTGAAATCACCTCTCGTGATTTGGTGCGTAGGATCTGCTGAAGGAATAAATTATATGCTTTTTGCTGCATGAAAAGCTAAATTCAATACAAGGACCATTAGAACTTGACAAGTTGATTGGGTGTTGAAACCTGGGTTGAAGAGAATGTAAAACCTAACGACAAAATCTTGAAGAGGAGGAGTTAACCTCCTGTGCTTCTAGATGTCTTGAAGGACATATGACCACAAAGTCCTTGTTCAAATAGTTTTAATGTCAAAATATAATTCAATAAATGTTTTGTTATTATTCATAGTATTCCATGTAATTATATCTATTTACTTAAAGTAATCAAGTTTGTTCTTATTATATATAATAGAAATTTCCATCCAAATTAGCTTAATTCAAATCATGAGTAGAAAGGAATCCCCTTAGAAACAAGAATAATTATCTCCCTTTTTCTAATAGAATAGTCTAACAATTAAGTTACCTTATATACATTCTTCTAGTTACTAAAGAAAAAGCACCAAATTTAGTAAAAATGCCTCACTTACTTGCCAAACAGCATGCCTTAATAATTGCTAAAAGTGAGAATCAATCTTCAGAAAAATAACTAAGTATAACCAATGTGAGATAAGAATAAAACCACATTTTAAATCAGGATATGTTCTTCACTGAACTAAATCATGTTAAAATTAGCTTTCTCAGCCTTACCCATATGTTACCTTTCTCTTTGAGCTCTTGTAGGATTTCTGTGCATTTGATGATAGCTGTATTTATGAGGTTTTTTTTGGTTGTTGTTGTCGGGTTTTTGGGGTTTTTTTAGGTTTTTTTTTTCTGGTATCAGTTGAGTAATGAACAATTAATAGATGACCTCGAATGATGTGGAGAGCTCAAATGTACATCTTTCTTTTCTGTTTAGTGAAAGCACATTAAAGCAAATGTGTTCAGTGAATGTGTTAGGCACTCAAATGCTTGGTGCTTGGCTCCACGATGAAATCCAAAATCTTCTGTTCAGAAATATATACAGTTAATGTAGAGAATAAAACGCTTCAGGATGTGATCCAGTGCAGCCGTTACACCTACTTATGAGATCAGCTAAAATGTACAGCTGCCTCAAGCTAGGCATGTGGAAATAACGGAGAGAAGAATGAATCTTTGCCTGAGGTGCTCTGGTGTCCGTGTGGGATCCATCTCCCTGAGACATGTCCTAGAGCTCCATGTTGAAGACAACAGTGAAATGGTACAGTGAAACTTGCATACCAAATGGTAGCACAGACAGCCTTTTCTCACCTAGAATGTTCAGATCACTGATAACTCCCACTCTGAGACCATAACACAAAGCCAAACCGGAGGCAAGGTTCCCTCTTAAACCTGGCCCTTCCATGTAAGCAGTCATCAAGAGACTTACTGTGTGAGAAAGGAAGGGGGTCCAAGGACCAAGATCTCGCAGCCTAGTGCTGGAGTCGCTCGGTGATGAAGCCTGATCACCTCTCCATGGTTGTGCATTCTGCACTAAACAGCTTCTGGATAAAACAAAGGTGCTGAGAGAACTTAGACGTGGCTGAGGGGAAGGGGAGATGCTCAAGGATGTGATTTTGCTTTGGTGAACTTGAGTCTCATTTCCATGACTTTGAGCTCTTTCTTAAATCTAGTCCTTGGCCACTCCTCTGAGAGTTTAGAAGTAAAAGAACCAGCACTGCTTTGTTTCTCAGCACATGAATACTAATTGTTTCCCTTTGGATTTTTGCCATGTCATCTAATATGCAGTGAATAAACAAAGCTGTAAGTCATGTGCAATCATCCCCAGCCTACTGGAGTTATTAACAGCACCCACTCATGGACTTTTTCACAGAGAGATTCAGCTTTCCTTTAAATTTTCTCTTGGAAAAGTGGCCATAAAAAATCCCAGGCTCAGATAGACTCTATTCTGAAAGAATTCTTATTGAAAACTTTCAGTCTTTACCACAGCATGATTCTTTCTAAATAGTCCTTCTTTGGAGTGCTCACTGAACATTTAAAACTGATAAGCTGATAATATTGCCTCCAGATATTTTCCATGCCCTTGAAATATAGTTTAATGTATTACTGTAACACAGAAATTTGATTGAAACCTTTATTTTTTTTGCATGTCTAAAATAAATGAATTCCCATTAGTGCCTTAAACCCCCCCCCCCAAATTTAAAATATAAAGCAAGAATTTGTTGACATGGTGCACTCTTTCCCTTATCAGCTTATTGGGAAGATAATTTTTTTGTTACAATCTTGATTTTCAAGTGCAGTTCACACTCATCACAGGTCATGAAGCACCGAGTAGAGTGAAATAATGAGTGTAGCTTCCTTAAATCTTCCAGTGGAAAGGGCAGGGGAACAATTAGTCTGCACTGTTTTCAAAACATAATTTAAAAAAAGGTTCTGCACAGACTGAATTCAGTTCCTTGGCTCCAATTCTTGGGAATTTGTCACACATTGGACAGTATTGATGTATGACCAATGTGTGCACTGGCACATGTATGATCTAGGTATTTAATATACTCTGTATCTAAAAATACCTGAAACTACAGATATTCTCAACCAGTTACTTGAAGTAGGTAAAATTTATCCTTGAAATGCCCCTTTTCCCTTTAAAGTGTAGAGTCTCTATGTTTGTCCCTAAAATGAGCAAAGTTACCCATAAAAGCTTATCATCTGCTTGGTTTAAGTAGACAGGCTAGGAATTTTTACATCTTTAGTTAAGACTGACTCTCTCTTTTATTCACAGTTGATGCAAAACTCAGCAGATCATTCTAATTCTTCTTGGATACAAAGGCAGTATATTGATCCACATCCCAGTTTCACACAAATGTCTAATGTTTGCCACATTTCAGCACCAGCTTCTTGAAAGGGAAGTGCATCCTTGGAGTGTGTTTCACAGTCTTATGGTGATCTTCAGCACAGGCACTGCACAGCACATAAAGCACTGGCTAACAACTCCAATCAAGCTTTCATTCTAGACTTCACTCCTTTCTCTACAAAAACCATAAGACAGATGCTGTATTTGTATCTTGTTAAGTAAATAAAAGACATAGCTGGTGAGATGTAGGATTTTTCATTCAGATTAGCTGGCAGATACTATCCACAGGGCTCTACTGGTGATGTGAATAAGTTGCCTGGGTAGCAGAATGTTGTCCCCAGGCTCCCAGGCTGAGAGCAAGCCCTGTTTCTAATAAATATAGAGGGATTAGAAAGCATTTGCTTGCTTTGAACTGCTTCACTTCTGCTCCCTTGCTTGAGAGAGCTTTATGGATCATCCAAGGGAGGGAAAACATGTTTTCAGGGGACATTTTGGAAGTCAACTTAAATTTTTGGGGGACTTTGCATAGTTTTTTAGACAAATAAACTAGATGAACTGATGCTTAAATAGATGAAGTGACGCAGACAACTGGCACTCATTGTGTCATGGTGCCTTTGTTGAAGTGAGGTGCCACATGGGGTTTTGTGAAGTGATCTGCAATAGATCTAAGATGGCTTTAGAGAGACTGAACATTCTCAGATGGAAATTGCAACCTGTTTTTCTTTCCTCACCTTTTCACCATTAAAATGTCAAGTCTAATTTTCCTTGATTTAGACAGAGAGTGTCAGGAACACTGGCAAATGAGAAAAGTATAAATTAAAGGTTGTAGCCATCTGTAACCATAACAAAAAATATTATTGTCTGTACAGTTAATACTTCACCTGTCTTCTGCCTGAGGAGGCTGAAAAAACATTCATGTCAATGCGCTATTCCTCATTATTCTGCATGTATAGAAAAATTTTGTCCCTTTCAGCAGGTGAAAAATTGGTCTTGTCTCAGGTCTTTTAGTTCAAAGCAGTTTAAAATCTTAGCATAGCTGTTTAGGAATGAAATGTGAGTGGAGGTCTGGTAGAAAGGTGGTGTTCACCTCTCGCAGAATGGCTAATTTAATCAGGTCATTTCTGCAATGGTGCACCTACATTAATTGTTTCAGTTTGAATCTCCCATCAAAGCAAGACATTAAAAATAGCATTGGGTAGAGTGGTAGAGAATGAGCTGGAAGCTCAAATCTGTGTCAGGGAAGGAGGGACAGAAAACTTTTCAATAGAGCATCTTATGCCAAGTTGTGTTCCAAAAAATACCTCTGAGATAGGGGCAGCTCTCATCTGACTGAACTGGGAGGTGGAATGATGGATTGTGCCCACACCACCTGACGTGTGAGCTTATTACTGTGTCTGAAGGACACATGGCAGAAGAAAGGCTGTACTAGCCAGAGTCCTCTTGGCTGAGTAGCCAAGGTTTGGGATGCCCCTCCAATTTTTCTCCACTTCTTTTTACCACACCATGAAGAGAGGGACAAAACCAGAAAAAAAAAATGTCTTGCTGCCACGTGGCCCTGTGCTAAAGCACCATATCCATCAAAAATCCTAATACAACACTTAACTGTCTGCTCTTGCCTTTTACATCTTTCTCCTTTATTTGGGTATGGGTACACTGGCAGCTATAGAAGCACTTTTAGTGCTTCAGCTTCCCCTGTGTTCTCTGGGCTTCATTAGCACCAGTGGAGACCCACACACTTTCTCATGATTTTTCACCTTGTCCAGTTATGTGCATCTCTTGCACTCTTGTTTTGAAAGCTAAGTCAAGAAAGCAGTGAAATTAAGGCATAAAGAGCTAAAAAGCTTATCAATAATGTATTACATCATATTGCATCAAAAAAGGTGACAAGGCTTTTAAAGTGCTTTTCTGAGGAGTCGAAATTAATGCCATGTGCTCATTTGACTGTGTTGTCCTAAAATTTACAGTGTGTCTGTTCTCTTGTCCCTATTCAAAATCCAATGAGATTTAATCAAGTTTTTCTGTGAGCAGAGGGACTAATCAATCCCGGTTTCCTAAAAATTGTCCTTTGCCTGCGGTCTGTTATCTCTTCCTTTATGCTTTCCTCCAATTTGAATAATGCGAGCCCTCCACCATGTGCTGTTGATGCAGCAGCTGTCGATGCTATCCCTGAAAAACAGGGCGGGGCTAATGTGAGGCTGCCCATGGATGATTACACATGTTCTACTGCCAGTTTGTTGTCAGCAGTTGCATATGTGAAGAGCAGCTACATCCTGGTTGCTTTGCTCTCGTGAGGGAAAATAATTTGGCTTCTTGTGTGCTAGCCAGCTTTAAGTTTTCACAAAATGTATACAAGACAGTTACATTTCAAATGTCTACTCTCTTGTCAATTTTGGTAGAAATTAGTCAGTGCTGTCAAAATTATTGGGCAAGAAGAGAGAAAGAGACAAATTTAAGGGAAATCAAAGAAATTTAAGAGAAAATCATAGACTCAAAATTCTTTCTTCCTTGGGAATTCAGGCCTTAAACACTTAATGCTGCTATTAAATATTTGTCTGCTGCTTCTTCAACTTGTAATGCTGGTATTTTCAAGATGCTCTTTCTCAATCAGGAGGGCTGAGCTTTTATTTATGGTAATGCTAATTCTCATATAACTGTAGCTGAGGCTTAAAAAAATAGTTGTTATATTGTGAGATTAATTAAATATAAAAAGTTGTCAGAAGAGCTTCTCCTGTTTTGGTTCTCTTGCTGATTTGGTATCTTGTTCATCCAAGTCCAGAATAAATGGCTAATTCTAACTGGGGCTCCCAAAAGTTATGGAGTGGCACCAGTTGTCCTAAGCATGCAGAAAAGGAACAGCTGGTGACTGTTTTTACACACAATCTTCCTCTAAACATTAGAGGAAGCTTTGCAATGTGATATTATTTATACCTCAGTAATACCAAGAGGTCCTAGCTGAAAGTGGAGCCTGAAGGTACAAATTTTTAGATCTACAGTGCGCTGTAGGAGACCGTCCTGTCCTCAGTTTCCCTCTATGCCTTTCCTCCAAAATATCACAGCTAATTAGGAGGAGGAAAGACAGGTGCTACGCAATTAGGTGACTTGTGCCAGGCTCCAGAGCAGATCAGTGTTGTCTGTGCTGAGAACAGAGCTCAGTCTCCTGCTGTCCAATGGGAATCTCTTCCCTGGACTCCCCTGTAGCATCCCAAGGTGCCAACTAAAGCATTGCATTTCTAATATGGTGTTACAAAACTCAAAGTTTTAAGGAAACATAATAAAAACTTCATAAATGTAGAAAACTCTTCAAAACACTTGAAATACTCTGGGTGCAGCTGAGCAGTATTCAGTTATATGCAAGGTTGTTAAAATCTTTACTGAGACAAGGGGGAAAAAAGAAGGAAAAAAAATCTGATTTCAAGGATTCTGCATTATCGCCTGCCTTTCAGACACTCATGATTTGTCATTCAGCTGTGACTTCTCATAAGAATTACATTCCTGTTAAATATATTTGTGTTTACATTGAATTAGCATAAATGTTACCGTTTATTTACCATGTACAGGCTTGTCTTGCCTCTTGGCCTTGTCAAAGTGATACAGTATTTTCCCCCACCACACTCTGTTCTTTAATATACTTTTCTTTTTTGTAGAAGGCTTCTTTCTTTATTACTGACTTGGATCACAAATGATCTTTACTTCCCTATTCTTCTGAACTAAAGAGCTAAGTGCAGGTTCCTGTGGATATGAAAGGGGTTATGAATCATACAAACAAAAATGTATTAACTTCTTGTGGGTGTTGTAATCTGTTAGAAACATTCTTATTTCATGTGGCTTAACCTTGTTCTTTCTTCCTATATTAAGTGACAATCATAAATTAATTGAAGTGTAAATTTGGACTCAGCTTACGAGACTGTTAAACCTGTGTGTTCCAATGCATTCATATAATTCCAGGTGCTACCTTACCTCATCACCTCTTAATATTCCTGTACTATGACAATAATGGATTGAATAACTGGGATTGCAAGGCAGTCTTTTGGGGGTTAGTGCAGTTTCCCTGTGAATTCTCCTTGGAGAGAAGTTTCAGAATGCTGAATCCCTGTGTGCCTGAGCTCCCCTCAAGTCACGCGTGCTTTTCATGGTGAGACGGAGAAGGGCACCAGGAACGCTGCTGTGGCTGACTCTGCAGAAGCATGGGCAGGAAACAAGCTCTGTCCTGGATAAGGAACGAAAAAATGATGCTGCAAGCAAGCAGAAAGTAGCAATGATAGTTCCCTGTTTGCTGTCTGAATTTTAACTACAGTGGAATATATTCAAGAGTGATAAGGAAAATGGATTCCTTATCCATCTTTCCTAAGAATCATAAATATTATGAATCAGACTGGACCTTGCACAAAAGACAGTTTTCAAGTATTCTTAATGAAGGAACAGAAGATGGGATGTTTCTTATGATGATGCTAAAGCCCACATTTTGTATTATTTTGGAAGTTTCTCAGATAAAATCTGCAGTTTTCAAATTCTTGCTTTCCCCACCAACCATAGGCATTGTTTGTGTGACAAGTCCTTATTTCAAAAGATAGGTGAGAATGAGTTTAAGAAAGATCTACAGCTATACCACACAAAAGACTGACTGCAGTGTCTTGGTGAGTCCCTCCCTTTTGTGTGTCTGCACATGACAGGCTGTGTGGCCACGTATCCCAAAGATGCAGCAGAGGCTGAGCAGTTTGAGTCCTGTCCACCCACTCCTGAAATCAGAAACACCTTCCTTGTTCCGCCCTTTTCATTCAGTGCAGAAGTGAGAAATTGAATTTACTCATTAAGCCTGGCTGCTGAACATGGGGAGAGAAACATATATTGCCCCTCAAGTTACCTGAAGAGGTGCCCAGGAAACCAGTGATGCCTCTCTTGCCTTCCCAGTAGCAGCTGCTTTGCTCTGGTGTCACTCAGAAATCAGACATGTTCATCAGTACTGACCAGGGTTAGATTAAATGACCTTGAGATAAAAGACAGTGTTAGACTGGCATTGGTATTTCTGCTTTACTGGTCTGGTTTTCCCATGCATCTTTATTTTTCTGCTAGTTTTCCATTTCCACAGTAAGAATATAGACTTGATTAGTAAGTATGAACTGCCTGCTAACAAACACTATGCATTGTGTCATTTAAAATTGTATCTGTACAAACACTGTCTCACACTGTTTGCAGCTAAATTCGCTGTTGCCTGAGCCATTAGTGGCAGTGAAAATCAGTGTCTCCGAGAAGCTAAGGTTCCTCTTCACTTTACATGAGGCATGAAATAAGCTGATATGTAGCAAACAGAAGTATTCACAGCAGGGACCATGTTCAAAACTAAGCAAGGAAGGGCGTGTAACTTCTAAGCAGGGAGAGGAGTGTATTTTAAAAGCTATACTGCCAACCAGGGGATATGCCTTCTTAAAAATCCACAAAGAGCTTATGTAGGTGTCTAAATACATAGGGTATTTTCAAAAAACACATCCAGGATCAAATATTGTAATAACAATGGTAAATATTGAGTCACATAAAGTCAGGCAGTTTGGGTTTGGATTCTGTTTTTGTGACATGCAACATGACCCTCATTGAGTGTCTCTGTGTTTTAATCTTCTTACTTTTAATATTCATTTAAGATACTAAAATAAAGTTTATATAGCTTTACTATTTTTCTCAAGCTCTAGGTTTTGATCAGATCATCTATTAATGAAGTTTCTACATGCCTTACATTATTGTGCAAGATTTCACTGAATGTTGAAGACCTTTGTGATACGTGAATGAAAGAAATTATTAAATATAAAATATAAATGTAATAAATAATATAAATAAAATATAAAATATCTCCTTTGAGAAGTGTGTTAATGATAAGCATGCCATTCTGTGAGTCTTCCTAGAAGGCCAAAGTCATAATTCTGTATGTATTTATTTGGCACAGGTAAAGCTGAAATCCAGAGTGTCAGGGGATGTCAGCCGGTCACAATTTCTACTTGTTTGATACTAATGAGTGTCTCTTTAATACTAAAATTTTCTAAAACAAGTCATTATCCCACATCATCAAAACATTACCATTTATAATACACCTATTATCAATGCCCTTTTCCATTGCAGTTTCTAATTATCTGAATTTGACACTGATGAAGTATTTTCATGACTTAGAAGCTGAAATAAGGCAGTATGTTAGAGGAAGATAACAGAACTTACTTCGGTGAGAATACAATTCTCTTTTCTAAATATGTCCTTTGAACAAAAAGTTAATTCTGGAAAGAAGCAGTGAATTATTTTCATTATAATTTTTCTTGGTTAGGTAATAAGTTGCTGAAGTTTGTTTTTTGCTTTGAGTATCTGCTGACCTGCACCTGACTGAAGGTGAGGAAACTCTGGATCCTGATCTTTTTTTTTTGGTATCTTGTGAATTTGTTCAGTGCTGTTGTTACGTAAATGCAAAATTATACATTGTCTTGGTTCCACTCTGATATTAGGATTTGGTTCCTATTGGGGACTACTGTCTTCATTATATTTATTATACACCTAAGGAGTAGCTTGGATGTAAAGTCTTTCATTTTTTAAAATTTATTTTTGGGGGTGGAGGGTAAAATCTGTGTTGTTCACACAAAGCTTAGCATTTGGTTTTTGTGATTTGAATAATACCTGTCATTTTTGATATTTTACTGATGGCTTTTGATTTCTTATTGAAGAGGCCTGAAATATTTGCTTATGGAGTTCTAACTGCTGCAGACTCTTAGCTACCATCACCTTCATTCAGATTAATTCCTTCATCTTTTTCCCATTCTATTTCATATGCTCAAGCCATAGAACATGAGACAGAAATGTGGTTTAGAGAGAACTCAGTCTTATTTTTAGTCCTCTGTAAAGGTCAGGGGTTTTTTGTCCTTATTCTTTATATTAAATGCATTGAGTTTCTTTTTTTTTTAAAGGGAGCCACATTAACTGCTGTCTTATTTATAATATAGATATTTTTGCAGATATGAAATCATCCCTGATATTTCTGCCAGTAGCAGTGGTGTCAGGGTGCCTGTCTGTTTTTCAGCCTCTGTGTCAGTGAAAGCTATTTTACACCACATGATGTGACAAATTTTAATGTGCCCCAAGCAACCGTTGGCTCTTGGGTGTTGGGAATATCCCAGCGACATGAGATATTCGTAGTCATCTGAAAATGATACACACACTTTTCTTTATAGACTAAGGACAAATTACATTACAGCGCTGGGCTGCAAGACTTCAAGCCTAATTTGCCACCTCAAGGACTATTACCAAGTTGGAAAACCACAGTGTATTATTGACTTTCACATAAAAATGACAGACTAATATCTTTATTATTGAAACAACATTATGAAACTGCTATTTCTATGCTGATTTATTCAATATTCTAGATTAGATTTCTGGACATTAGGAAGAGAGGTCTCATCAGATTTTGTGAATAAACTGATTAAGTTTAAAGTAGCTGCTTTTTTCTTGTCAAAAAGCAATTGTAATTTCTTTTAACTTATGTAAAGCAGAGGCAAATAAATATATACAGTAGCTCTTGCTACTTCTTCCTCACTCGATATGGTAAGTGTGTACAGGTGATTTATCATTTTCAAAGCAGTGTGTAGTGATAGTGGAAGGGATGATCATATCTGGGGTACAACTTAATAGGTCCACCATGAAAAAATGTGGATTTACTTTTAGTGATATTTTCTTAGAGTGTGACAAAAACCAAACAAAATGCAATATCTGAGTATGATCATCTAGAGAGAATAATTCCTCAAGAGGATATCAGTAGGATCTTCTGTTTTACATATCTCCTTAAATCTAAGTACAGTCCATGAAACAGAACAGGTGCCAGCAGAATCCTGGGTCTCAGGGGAGGGGAAAAGGGAGAGAAAGAAGAGGTGATTTCTGAGGCAGAAGGAAATTGTTGGCTTTATGACAAGGTCAAAAGAAAGTAGGATTTCTTACTAAAAGAGACTGAACATCCATTTCCAAGGATGTACCAACACACCAGTCACAGCTATATGTGGATACAGTGTATGAGCTGGGTGTGCAACACAAAGAGATAAGTATTTGACAACTTTCTGCTGATTAGTCATTTCAGTCTATGAAATTACGCTTTCTTACAGGTTAAAAAGGTATTATTGGGCAGCAAATCCCGTGGTTCTTGTTTATGCTTATCAAGACATGGTAAGAAAGTTGCAGGTGGTTTAGTAGAGGAATGGAGTGCTTGGGATCGCTGGCTGGTTAGAAAGTGTAATAAAGGGAAATCCACTTCACTGACTGACGAGGAGAGAGGTGACATATTTCCAGAGGCAAGTAGGAGTGAGGCGTCTTCAGAAGTCTGTATTCACTCCTCATCTGTTTTTCATTTTATGACAAGGAATGAGAATACTACTGATCTCGTGTTGATTTTTGGGTCGTGTTACATTTTATTTTGGAAGCCAACTGCAAGGAGTAAGATAATTACGAGTGATACTTAGCTCTTCTAAGGATTTTGCATCTATTGACAGCAAATCCCTTTAACTGGTGTAGTAATTGACATTTTACAGGTGGTAAAGGTCACACACAGAAAAGTGGAATAGCCTGGTGGATGAGTCCCAGAGACAGGAACTGAACAGAGTCCCTGATTCCTTAAGCCAGGATTTAGTAATTGAGATGCCAACAACTGCAGAAATTGGTTGTAACATTGTTTAAAGAACCAAGGGAAAGATGGGGAATAGCAGAAAACATCTTCCATGGACTTTTCGGGAAGCCAAGATTTCACATGGGCATTCAGAGTGTCAGGAGAGGTGACCTGTTATACCATACAAACCACATGTGTAAAAGTGACTGAAAATCAACACTTTAGTTGCTCCTTCAGGCAGTTCTAATCCTGAAGACTTATTATTTGAAAATAACTTTGATACACCGGACAAAATATAATGATGACTGCAGGATTAGCAAATTCCAGACAAAGAAGTAAGGCAGAAATAAGAAAATAAACACGGAATTTGAAAGTTTTTCAGATTTTAAACAAACAGGAAGATTTCATATGAAACTGAAATTATGATACATTTTTAGATAGCAATTTGGTATTATAATGTGTTACAGATTTTGACAATCTGAGTTTTGACTAGTTTAAAAGACAGTTTTTTCTGTTTTTATTTTACACGGTTTCATTCATCACATAGTCTAACAAAATATAAATGCTCCATGTCAAAGAGTGAGTAAAGATATCTGAGCTTTATACCCATTTCTTTATATTTAGCTCTTAAAGAGCACAGTGAAATACATTTCAGGAAAAATATTGATCAAGATCTACTTTTACAAAGGTGATTGTGTCAGACTGTTGCCTCAAAAATGATGACATGCCCTGGAAGCAAAATCATAGAAGACAAGCTGTTAAACAGGGCAGCTGGACAAAGCTTTCAGTAAATGACAAAAATCAGAGTATAACATACATGTAAATACTGGGATATGGTATTTATCAGTTATTAATACAGTATTGATTTTTTTTTTCCACAGAGACATCTTTTTTATTAGGAGGTTTCCAAAGAATATACAGCTTCCTTCCACAATTTGTGCCAATGATTATTCACTTCCATCAATAACATTTTAAATTTGAATTTGTCTAACTTCAGCTTCCAGACATCGACTCTGTTATCCTTTTCCTCTGCAAGATGGAAGGGCCTTTTAGTTTGTGGTGTTTTCCCCTATGAAGGTATGTACTTGCTGTTATCAACTTGCACCTCCTTTTGTAGTATGGTAAGCGATCCGACCTCTATTTATACAACCCTTAAATCAGCTTTGTGGCTCATCACTTCATTTTCATATTTTTCAGGCGTGCTGGCCGTGTAGCCAGCATTCCATGGGCAGCCTGGATGTCTCATGCTTTAAGTAGATGTTGGGCAACCAGTTGTTTCTGCATCCAGCATGAGCTTTATTTACATCGCTTAGTCCTTGGCTTTTTTAATCCAAGTGAAGTTGAAGTTGCATCAGGGGAGGTTTAAGTTGGATATTAGGAAAAGGTTCTTTCCACAGAGGGTGTCTGGGCACTGGAACAGGCTCCCCAGGGAAGTGGTCACAGCACCAAACCTGGCAGAGTTCAAGAAGCGTTTGGACAACGCTCTCAGGCCCATGGTGTGACTCTTGGGGCGTCCTGTGCAGGGCCGGGAGTTGGGCTCGATGATCCTTAAGGGTCCTTTCCAAATCAGCTTATTCTGTGGTTCTGGGAATAATTTACCAAGTCTACTTGGCATCTATAGGGCGACAACAAAAGCGTTTTGACTCATGAGCCGGCTGGGAGCAGCTCCTCACGTCCCGCCACGCGGGGACAGCCGCGGGGACGCTCCCGCCACATAACACCCACCCGTGCCCCGCTGGTGGGCGCCCGGCCGGGGGCAAACGGGGACGTCCTGGCTGCCGGGGCCGCCCTGGACGCCGGGGAAAAGCAAGAGGCGGGCGAGGAGCGGGTCCGGGGGCGGGCGCAGGGGAGAGGCGGCGGGGCGGTGCCGCCCGGCGGGGCAGCCCCGGGAAGGGCGGGCAGGGGTGCGGGGGTGTGACCGCCGGTGTGGCCGGTGCGCGGCGCCGCCTCTCCGCCGGCTCCCCTCCCTCTGACTGCCCTCGCAGCCGGGAGGCGGCGCGGAGCGGCCGTGCGGTGCGGGCAGCCCCTGGCCCAGCCGAG
>WBMZ01007659.1:0-53286 GCA_013400975.1 Atrichornis clamosus
CTAGGGAACATGGCATTGAGTGGCTGTACCATATCTCTTACTACGCACCAGCTGCTGGCAAAGTGGAGCGGTGCAACAGATTGTTAAAAACCACCTTGAAGGCACTGGCTGGGGGATCTTTCAAAAATTGGGAGCAGCATTTAGCAAAGGCCACCTGGTTAGTGAATACCTGAGGTTCCACAAACCGAGCAGGCCCTGCCCAATCTGAGTCCCTGCATAAAGTAGATGGAGACAAGGTCCCAGTAGTACATGCCAGAGGACTGTTAGGGAAAACTGTTTGAACTCCTTCTGCTTTGAGTACAACCCACCTGTGGGGTTGTCTTTGCTCAGGGACCAGGTTGCACATGGTGGGTAATGCAGAGAGGTGGAACCACAAGTTGTGTGCCGCAGGAAGATTTGATTGTTGGGTGAAAAACATGTGTGAATACAACCGTTTGCTGAATGTCACTGCCACTATCTGTATATAGCTGTATATATGTATATATAAATGTATGTGTGTAAAATTAGAATATATTAGCTTGGGCATNTATAGCTGTATATATGTATATATAAATGTATGTGTGTAAAATTAGAATATATTAGCTTGGGCATGAAGCCGACAATATGGGATAAGGGGTGGAATGTCTTAGGGTGACTGTATGATACCAGCTATCCCTCTCATCTGATTTATGCTAAAATGAATCTTGTACCTTTAAGATCCAAGAGTGTTTCAAGCTAAAGAATGTAAACAACGCATACTTCCCGGGACTTGGACAGTTTTTTTTCTCTCTCTTGTTCGGCTTTAGAAGTGGCAGAGAGGGCTGTTTTTCCTTCCTTTTTTGGTTTTTTTGGCCAGTTTTTTTCAGCTCTGTTTCTCAGGGGAGAGAGATGGAGAGCAAGTTCTTTTTGGTTTTTTTTTGGGTTTTTTTGGTTTTTTTTAATCTAGGTGAGATAAGGAAGATTTCCTTGGGATTTTTTTTCTTTTCCTGGAACTGTTTCAACTGAGCTCCAATTCATGACATCAGGTCACATCCTCAGACCCCTGGGGGGTCCCCCACGCAGCAGGCTGGCAGAAGGGGGCACGGACAGGACTACTGAGCTTATCCAGGTTTTGCTTTCCATCACTAGAGGTTTATAATCATACGTTGCTCATCTGCCTGTGCCTGCAAGCACTTGGTGTGTTTGTAAATAAATAGGTTTTTTTCACTTTCCTCTTAGAGATTGCTCTCCTAACCTGGTGGGGGAGGGGCTATTTCCTCCTGAGTTTGTCTCAAACCAGCACACACAGACAGTCTAAATTAAAATTTTTTTAATGACAAAGTAATGACAGAAAATATTTGTTCCTCTTGCAAACATTTCCCTTAAAGCCTACTGTAGAATACAAAGATGTTTCAAGAGACGAGGTCTAACTATAAGTTAACTACCAAATTTCCCCAGAATCTTTATTTAATATCTGGGATGTCACTAGGGATCTCTGTTTCTCTGTTCTGGAAGCACTGAGAAACTTTGTTCACATGAAAGTTTGTTATATTGGGGATGATTCAAGGCAGGAGTTTTCCATGTGAATTTTGATCCTTTTTAGTCTTTAACTTTCTAAAATTTAGTTATCTTTCTTGGCTTTTTGATTCTTCTGCCTGACAAATATTCAGACAATTTTTCATAAACATTAAATTTCTGAGTGAGAAGCGTGGTTCAGATTTTCCTTCTAACTAATGTTGGGCTGACTCAGTGGCCTGTTTCAGGACTGGTTTGTTCCTAGGGAAAGCTGAAGATTTTGTAACATGGTGGTTACCATTGCATATCCACGTAGCACTGGATAACCAAATTGCCAGTTTAAAATCAAACACAGCAACAAAGCACTGACATTAAAAACTAGCAACTGAAACCCATTCTGTTCTTGCAGAAGCCAAAATAGTCACAAACGTTTTAGCTTCTTTATAAATCAAGAGTGAATAACAGGTGGAAATTGTGGCATTTCAATAAATTGAAAAAATAATAACTACTAATATGTGGAGTCTTGCTGTTTGTAAAACAGCACATATAATTTTATATGTAACAGCATGTATAGTTTTCCCAAATTGCTCTCCCTAGCGATGGTGTTATAATAGGTTCTGTTTTCTGGAGCTTGATATCCTCCATAATGCACTATTTTTAACCTTGTCACTGCTGGACCATTTAAGCTAAGAACCGTTATTTATTTATTTATGGATGTAGCATGGTCCTGTATCCTCCTCTGTAGGACTCAGGCCTCTGAATCAGTGTAGACATAGATCATATCAGTGTAGACATAGATCATATGTGTCATGGGGAAAAAATAAACTCGTGTGGTTTAAATCAAGTAAGGATTAAAGTGGTTTATTGATTTATTAATGACAGAGTTAGCTGGCAATTGGTGAACTATATGTTCAGGTTCAATATTGGTGATACCACAGGTAAACCACAGACCCAGATGCTTGAAAAATAGTAATACAACCCTACAGGTTTCCAAACCCCCTTCCATAGGTAATGCCCCTCACACTTACATGCAGTTCAGGCAACCTCCCTCCCCTGTGTGTGGTTGCAGTTTCCCTGCGTGGTGCCAGGGACAGGTGTCCCACGTGTCCCTATGTGCCTGCTGAGCGGGAGTGTCCCCACTCCCAGTGGGACACTAGCAGGTGCAGGCTGCTCCTGCACCCCACGGGATGCTGCTGAGCCAGCCCAGGATGCCGCAGGGGGATGGCAGTGCCATCAGGGTTTTCCAGCTTCAAGACCTCTCCCAACACCTTCTAGAAATTTCCATTTCTTTCACGCTGCTTTTCAGGCAGTTTCAATAATCTCTAATTCCATGGTTACAGCTCAATCTGATTAATGGTTGTCCTGAAGTTCATCCTTAGAGTTACCAGTTTGAGCAAAGGCTCTCTCCCAGTTTGAGGGAAGGCTGTCCTTTCACACACACTGTTCCACGCTCCCATCCTATATTTGCTGTAGGTGACAAGGTGTTGTTAGTAGGGGTGCTGGTTAGTGACCTCCCTGTCTTTACCTCCCCAGGGAGCTTTTTCATCTTATTTTCTCACTCTGTCCTGTCAAAAACAGGGAGAGTTTTGGTCACATGTATGTCCAATAACATATTAGACATATTTATTTCTGACATGTATGGCCATTTATACCTTCTCTGATTATCAGACATTTTAAAAAATTATTTTCTATTTTGAAAAAAGAAATAAATCTGCAATTCACATTGTGGGGAAAAATACTGATGTCCACTTCACTGGACAAGCTAGTTGGCTCATCATTCATAAAGACTGGAGAAATTATATGACACAATATAAGGGTATCATACATCAATATCATGCACACACACATAGAGAACATATTTTTAAATAGGTGGTTTACAAAATTTTGCATTTAAGAGGTGAGGGCTGAATATTCTTCCCTTGTACCTTTAAACTTCAGTCTGTAACTGTATATATATTTAATTTTCTGTGGATTTGGAATTGCTTGTGCAGTGTGTTTTGTGGATGCTGATTCTGAGAAGCAGTTAATATACTTGCTCCTTCTATGAAAAGACATAAGGGTGCAAGGTAAGCTACAAGAAAACATATAGGTGGTTTTGAACAAACACTCAACTGGTCTGAGAAAGCAGGGAAATTAACTGCTGATCTGTTCATGCATTTTGGAGGCAGGTATAAAAGAAGAAGGAAGAACTCCAACTTTGCTGCCAGTTGGACATGAGACACTTTCTTTTTTCTGCATTTTAAATGAATTACATTTCCCTATTATCCATTGCTAGAACTCCCAAAGTTGGATGTGTTGGAGAGAAATGAGACACATCTATGAAAACTTGGGTACAAATCTGAACACGTGCTGCACGTGTTTGTGCAAGATGGAAATCAGGTGACTTTGTGTGTTTTGTTCTGTACAATTTTCAAGCAGTATAAAAACTTTTGAAAGATTATTTACCTTTAAAGAACTAGGGGAAAAAAGGAAAGACAAAGCGCGACATGGTTTCATTGAGAGTCTCTCTCTTAATTCTTAAATATATTGACAAAGGAATAATGTGGAAAAAGGGATCTTTGTTATTAATTCAGCCTTTAAAATATCAGCTAAACTTAACTAATTGCTAATTTAAATGTGTTTTGTGCAAAGGGTGTTATAAATCACACATATGATTCTTCTGATTGGTATTTTAATTCTAATTTATATCTTACATTTTATAGACAATAATTAATATTTCTCAGAATTTTTGGGAGGGCTGAGATGTGATTAGAAAAGTCTTTTGATTGACAGGGTAAAATTTTCTGCATTGGGAAAAAGACCCTACATTAAGGAAAAACTAATTATTTAGTAGCTATCTAAAGGGGAGGAAGTTTTAGCAGGATTTCCATTAGACATTTACTTCCAGTAGTTGCACCAAATGTGATGGCTTTCCCTTGATCAAGGGCTCATTCCCAAGTTATCCAGGGCTGACAAAGTCTCTGCTAACTATAGGAACTGCTAAGTCTTCTCAAACCTAGATTGACTTATCCTTGCTTTTTGGTTTAAGCTATGACCTTACCTACATGCCAGTCTTTTCCAAATCCCCATTGAGTCCTACTGTGTCCTTTAACATCTGGGTCACTCATTCCAGAGATCTGGGAAAGCTTGGAGTGCCACTGTGAAAATAAAAAGCTCTTTTTTCTTACCTGATAGAAGAAGGCAGGCAAAAAATCCTTGTAGTCTAGGGAAATAAATCAGAGTGCTTCACCTGAAAACAAGAGTTTTAATTTAGCTGCAGCACTTAGCACATTTTATCATTTATTTTCCTTAACTCCTTCATAAAATGCATGTTCTATTTTAATTTAAAAAGGTAGATTGTCATTACTAGCCTGAACATTTGTCACTGCAGGCTTTCTTTGAGTTCACTGAGAAAAAGCATTTGAGTACAAAATGTAATTTTGTTTCACACATTGGACTGTGGCCTCATTTTCCAAGTGACAGTTAAAGTCATCGGGTCCCATTAGCACCAGCAAACAAAAAAGTGGTCCTATATTCCTGTAAAGACATAATTTGCTGCCGTAGAAGGACCCCAATGCAAACAGCAAGTACTTTTCCACCAGTTGAAAACATATTACAGGAAATTAAATGGCCAGAGACATTATGTTCTAAGACTGTAAAAACAGGTGCAACTTTGCAAAGCCAACCACCTAAATGTACCATCTGTGCTACTGTGACATTCTCAAAGCAAATACAAGAACAAATATTGCACGGATTCATTGATATGTGAAATGACATGTTTAGTAATCTGTGATGTCATTTTGCCTTTGCAGAGAAAGCAGGCATGACTCCAGTATTCCAATTCCAGGAAAATTCCTACTGAAATCCTGTCTAATCAGATCTGCAGAGTCAGGTGAATAGAAGTAGACCAATGAAGTTAATGGTATTTGTCTGACTGTAATGCATAAAACTCAACATAGAGACATCTGAAGAAACTCCAGGGTTTTATTTTAACAGGGTCTTTATAACTGATGCAGTTCTTACATATGACATATTTTCAGACATAAGTCTTTTGCGGAATAATAATAATAATGATAATGATAATAATAATAATAATAATAATGTAACAAACCCTAAGCAATTAGTAATAAAACCCACAGCAACAACCATAATAATAATAAAAATTCAGAAATATTCTGGAATCAGAGGAAAGGTTCTTCCTTCATATGCAGACAGTGTAAGGTTTTTTCAGAGAGCCTTGCAGGCTGCATCCTCTCTTTTCTCCCAGGAATGGAGTGCTCACAGGAGGCATTTGGAGAACTGATAAAGTCACTGCTTTCTAGCATTACAAAAGCAGCTTGTGTCCCATGAAGCAGAGCTGTAGAAGCTACTGTGCCTGTGCTGGGATTCAAGAACACTCTCTTTTCTGTACAGGCCCTTTCTTACTCTGTTTTTGCCTACTGGCATATTTTGTATCTGATAACACTATAATTTTTAAAAATGTGCAAAACCACAACATCATAATATTTGTTTTATCATAAAAATACCTTTCTCCTAGTAACACGTAAAGCCCAAGCCTTGTATTTAAGATTGGAAATATCCCAAATTGGAGTTGAAATACAGAAATGTGCCTAAGTATACTGCTTATCAAAGACAGGTGGCGAATGGCCAAAACCCCTTTTTTTTTCTCTATTAACAAAAACTGATGAACAGCAATATCAAACAAGAACATTCACAAGTAGAAGTCTACAGAAGGGATGCGTTAGGGAAAGGATATCAAAAATATTTCCTGTAAAAGCAGGTGTTACAAATAGATGATTGCACTAAAATATGAAAGTATAAATTGCAGAATAAGATAAACTGAAGAGCAAGATGGATTCCAGGATATAACACAGTGCAGGCAGTGAGGTCCATGAAAATCCAGCAAAGCTTCCAAGTCAGCCACCTGAGCAACTCTCAAAGTACTTTGGCCTATGCAGCAACCACCAGGTGACCTGGAGTTACTCTTCTTTTCCTTCTTTCTTTTCAGTCAACAGGTAAAAGGAGATTGCACTCTGTACAATACTGGAGTGAGCAGGGTGGTACTAACTGTTAGAGAAAAGCGTTTGTTTGTGTAAAAATTTATCCCTTATGGAAATTAAATATTTTCAATGGATTTATAATAGGTCCAAATGTATCCCTGGCTTTTGTCATAGGGCAAGGTTTTAAGCTTCAAAAAAAATATAATTTGTGTGGTCTGGAGGTGAGGTAGGGCTACACAGGATCAATTTATAGCAAGAGTTGTGAGGGGTTTTTAATGAAATTGGTGTGAAGTAGAGCACACATTAGGAAAAGAGTAAACAGCTCTCTTTTCCTAATGTTAGCATTGGACTTTGAAATTAAGCACAGCAGGTAGAGAGAGGTCCCACACAGATTTCAAGAGGATGCATGTCCCAGTTAACACACACTTCAAATTGCCTTGGGGTTGAAAAATCACTATGTTTAACATTATCTTAACACAGACAAAGCTACCAGGCAGCACAGCTATTAATACCAAAGTGCTGTGCAACATTTCAAAAACCTGAAGCATGCAAACATCAGCAATCACACCTCTGCATTTTCATCTAGTTGTTGTCAGTACAAAGTGACTTCCATTTTGCTGGTATGCATCCACCAGAGCAGGGCTCTCATTTAAGTTGAAAATGGGGGTTCTTATTTAAATTATGTTTTTTAAATTAACAGATTCTAATTTATAACTTAAATTTTAAAGAAAAATGAGAAACAAGCCCAAATAAATCCTTCTAAAGTTATAAGGAATTGTTAGACCTTCCATGTTTCTTGTCATGAGACAAGTTTTTCTTCTAGCAAAAGACTAGCAGGGAGATGGCACACCATCATGTCTTTGATTGTCTTTAATTTTCGTGGGAAAGTTGCATCTTTCTGCATACCCAAATCCTTTTTTAAATGGTATGATAAATTGAATTCTCTTTAGTTTTATATGAAAAAATTTTACTGAAGCAGGCAGTTGTCTAGCAAGAGAGAACAGCTTATGGAGATGGACAAGGATAATGAAAAAGAAGACCATGCACATAAATCATTGTCATTAGGGGTTAAATGGGATGTGTAATGACCTGTAGAGGTATTAGAAATGTTAGTTGATGCTCTGTGTGTCAACTTGGTTAATCCTTGCAGACAAAAACATTCAAGTTTAGAAAAATATTGTCAGTGAGATTTAAGGCTCAAAAATTCTAGTGTAAGTCTGGAAAGTAAATATGTATAAGCTAGAATAATAGTGTAGAAACATATTTGAAGTATTTTTCAGAAGAAAATGCAGATATATGAACTGCAAAAAGAGCTCCTTCAAGTTTGTTTGGCCAGAAATGAAAGGAGCAGGAGGATGCCAGGAGAAACTGGATTGGTGTTGATTTGTGATGGTTTTTTGCTCAAAACTCAAGAAAGTAAGGAAATGAAAGTAGTTATGGTAAGTAGGAGGTTCCACGTAAGAACATGGAAATAAATGTAAGCATAATTTTAGAATAAACTGAAAAAACAGTTTTTCACACTGAAGGGAAGATATAATGGGAAACCTGATTTTTAAATCTTCACATTAGTTTAGTTTCCAAACTACCCTTTCCACCATTTTATGTTTTTAGAAATGTATTTTAAAATCTCATATTATGAATTTTTAAAAAAAGGATGATTCTTTGATTTTTTAATCTGAATGACCACATATTACCTCCCCATAAACCACTAAAATTGTGCTTATTTATTCTGTTTTCATCTGAAATGCTACAGTAAGTTGAATTCACTGGGGCATTGGTTTTCCAGTTTGTTATTGGAGGAGAAGAAGCTCAGAAGTTTCACCCTGCTGTAGTGTTGTTTCATAGTTCAGGAGAAACACCTGGAAATGACAAGCAATGGCATTAGACCAAAAACAATTGAAAGAAAAACTGGAGATGTAGTTAGGTCTCTGTCAAAAGAATTTAACAACATGTTGAAGTTTCAGCTTAGCTAGAGGACAGCAGAGCAGTCAGCCTGTGGAGAAAAACCTTTTCGGTAAGGGTGTTCCCAAAGCATTATCATGATCACCTTTAGATCCTTCAGTGCCTGAGGTTGTTCAGGAGTCCCCTATCCAGGCCAATGGGAAAGGTGTCAGTTTTCTGAAAAATCAGATTTGTTCCTGAAGTAGTTTGAAATGCTGACACACTGTGAACAATTGAAGTTTGTTTTCATTGGAAGACAGCATTTAAGTAATGTCAGCAAAGGTTATTTGCTGAAATTAATAATTAAGTCAGCCTTAAATGTTTTTTAATCTTCATAATACCATGTGTTGACATGATAATGTTATAAAATGTCAGTGTGGGTTTTGTTAAATATATTATGGAGAACAAAATCTACCACCCATTCACACAAGGTCTGGAACCAACTATCCACTCTATCAATCAGTCTATAGGAAATGTGAATTTTGCAGATGGTGTGTGCTTTTACACTATGTTCAATGAAATATTTTGGAATTCAAAGGTGTTTGAAATCTGGGACCACTTTTTATTTTCATTTTTTTTCTGGCTCTCTTTTCCATCGGTTTGACGTAATAATTTGTTTGCTTTTACAGATAAATGAGTTGTTTTCTGCATACAAATATATCTTGGAAAACAAGTATTCAGTCTGTTTACTGGGCTAAGATGAAGGAGGATATTAGGATCATGCTCTGAGAGAAAGAACTGTAATTTCACGTATCTATACCATATCTAATGTTATTATGGTCTCATGTATTGGACAAGATGACTGGGAGTAAAATTATAGAAAACTGGGCAGTTATATTCACTGTCTAACAAAAGTTATAACAGTACAGAAATTGTAGGATGAAATGCAGTTGCTGCTTCCTGGATGGAATGCAGTTGGCATGCACAAAATGAGAATTTTACAGCAATCAGTAACAAAAGTATGTAAGACTAGAGTCACTTGGGCTCTACCTAAATGTAAAGAAATAGTATAAAAGTAAGCTTAGAATAGGGAGAAGTTAGGGAAAACTCCATCATAACTTCTGGGATCAATTGACAGTGTGAACCTGTCTTTTCCCCTGTCTCGAGCCTCTCTCCCAGCCCAATAGGGACACCTATTGAATAAGACCCTTACTCTATGTGCACTACATGATTAGTGAGTGATTGAGCTAACTCATTGGTGATTACAGCTTGCCTGTGCATTGCATTAAATTTAGTTTTGCGATAAGTCACTATCAACGGCAACTGCAGTACCTTAACCTGTCACCATTTTCTGTTATTAGCAAAGTGTGTTATTCCATAGCTCTTAGCTGGGTCCTTCGAGGGTGCTAGCAGCCACCAGCAGCAGGTCACATACTCAACAAAAGTGGGGAGATCTGAGAGGGTTGTCCCTCTTTCTAAACTGTAATAAAGAATTTGACTCCAAAATGCTGTTGCACATCCCGAACACGTTCATCGGACAGCTCTCCGACACAGTGGACTGTAAGAGGAGCCCCCATAACAGGGTGTAGGTGTTGTGGGCAGCACCTGCAAGTCAGGACCTACAGTGCAGGAACAAGGTGCTTAACTGGGGAAAATGTCTGCACGTCAAATATGTAGACCCCAAACACTCAATATTTAAACATGTGAGGTTAATTTCAACTCAGAAAAGCCTGGATCACAAGCATGAAAGATACGTTGACTAGTCAGTTAGCTTTATTTCCTCTTTCTCTTATCTATATGACATCTCCTTAGGATATTCCTAAACCAGGGACTGGGTCTTCTTTTTCTCCTATTTAATTATCTGTACATTTGATACTATACATACAGTTTATATATGTCTGGTGTCATATGTGTATCAAACCCTTAAATTCAAGAATGACGTGGTAGATGAAAATGATCTCACCTACTTTAGACATTTAATTCTATTATTTTTTTTTTTAAGAGACATATGGATCTCAAAAGTGTTATTCATGTATTCTAGGATAATAGATTCAGAATAAGACATATTGTCCTCAAGGAGTGCCTGTTTCTTTCCAGTGCTTATAGAGACTCTGGGAGAGCAGCACAACCTTCAGACACCTGGAGTAGGGGCAAATGCTCTTTGAGTGGATAAAAAAGGATGAAATCTTACTTGTATAACAAACACATTGGTTTCACAGCACAAAGTGTCATCCTTGGTCTCATGTTTGTACCATGCTAACCTCTTGGTGTGCCTGTGGTCCAGGACCTGGTGTGCAGCCTAACCTTACAGTAAAGCAAGTAGGGGAGAACTACTGAGAGGTGGGAAGAAGAGGCAGGAGAAAATTGGAGACTGAAGGATTTTATGCTAATATTTTCTCCAAATAATTTGGTCCATGAAACTGTAGCCCAGGGCCAAACAATTAACATGAGACAGTTTTCATTATCGTCAATGTTATCAAAAGCTGCTGAGATTTGCTTCAAGAAATACATGGAGAAACAATGAGTATGTAAGAAAGAAAAAGATACTGAAAAATATTAATTCTCACAAGATTTCCCATTTTCATATCTGATGGAGGAATTCTGAAAATTTATGTTGCTAACAATAATGGGATAGTTTTATTACTAATTTTTTCCAATGTCCCATTTCTTAATTTTTGCTACTAGAAAGCCTGGGAAATCTGTAACAAAGGAGAAAAATAGAGTTCACCTTCGTTCTTTCTTTTGCAGTGAAAAAATTTCAAACAATCCAAAATGAGTTTAAGTAATTGTCATATTTTTTCTGATTTACGTTCTATACTTTTCCAGTAAAAGCAGTACAAAAAGTACAAACCCAAACATTTAAAATTACATTTGCCAAGGCAAATGAAGTGTGGAATGGTCTAAATGGATTTTTCTCTTGAGTAATTAAAAGGTGAAATATTTAAAATTAAATTGAGACTTTTTGTTTTCCTCTACAGTACTTTACCTCTCATTTTCTGATGAATTACATTATTTCAGATTTCACTGTGTTTACACTGAGCGGACGTGCACGTAGTGCAGACATGCACATTATTTTAGGCCATATGTATGATTTATAAAAATAACAACCCAGCCACTAATCCCAATAGACTTTAGCCTAAAGAGTGAAAATAGAGTAGTCATGAGAAAGTCCCTTTGCAGATGTCCTATGTGACCTTAAGAAGACCATTTTAACCTCTTAATAACTCGGTTCCTTGCTTGCTTAATATGGAGAAACTACTTCCATTTTTCACTGAGATGTACATACAAGATCTGTGTACTACAGTTTTGTTTTGGGTTTTTTTTGAGTCTATAGTTATGAGAGCTTAATAAGGAATTATTGTTTAAATATGTAGGTCAGTGACTGAACCCTGTCCCTTGAAGCTTTCTATCTCTTGACTACTTCAATTCCTGTTAATTTTTGTCTTGAGCATCTTTATTAAAGCTTCCTTTTCCCGTGAAACTTAAATTAAAGTAGGTATTTTTCCAAGGATAAAACATTTATTGTCATCATGTTCAAGGGGAGAATGATTTTAAAATAACGTTAATGAACACCAAATGCCTTCCAATTTAAGGCTAACACTTTTTACCTTTTTTCAAAGGGGAGAGAGTTACAAGTATATTTGCTGTGTCCTGCACAGCTCTGCACACACTCACCCAGTTTCTCAAATAATATTCAAATTAGTTCCAAGTCTTGCAATTACATTTTCCGCAGAAGTAAAGTAATGACACTTTTATCTTAATTTTACTTTCCCATCTATGTGCTTCATGCTGTATCTTTCACATTAGACTTTGGGATGTGAGAAAATTATGTAAGTCTGGAGTTATCATTGAGGAAATGTACTTTCCTGCATCACACAGTTCAATTTAGATTAGGAGAATGAAAATAGTGTTTGATAGAAATGAAGAGAGGAATTGAGTTTTAAGAGTTAACACACTAAATTAAAATTGTATGCAGTATTGACGAATAATTCTGAAATATCTGTAAAGATGGTTTAAATGTAGTCAGCAGTTCCCACATCCTCTCTTTGAATACAGAGAATGCGTTATCTGATCTTTCATGTAAACTCCTGACTTGGTGCTGGACTCACAGAAAGTGGTACCATCACAAGTGCCAAGCTTTCAGCAGGCCCTGTTGGTTTCAGTGGGAACTTCTGAACCAATAATCTTCTGAAAAGCAGGTCAGTGAGACTCTGCTTCTGCGTGTGGTCTGCTTAGAAACTGCCTCAGTTCAGTAACTCTTCGTGGGATTTAGGAGTTAGGACACAAGGTCTAAGACCTTAATTCAGCATACATATATATATATGTATCAGAACTAGACCTCTGTAACCCTTCTTTGAAAACCTTGCCCTATGGATTTGTTCAGCTTCTGAAGGAATGAGATGAATAAGTCACACTGAATTCTTTTATATTCAGTCACATCTGATGTGAACTCTGGAGTTGGTACTTCATGACAGATAAAATCAGTGTCCTCCTCCTGTGTCAAAATGTGTAAAGGAGGAAATATTTCCCCGTGTGTTTTTTTTTTTAAATAGTGGGCTTTTTCCTTATCATATTCCTGATAATTTGGATATTATATTTTTACAGGGTGAAAAAAAAAAAGCTACAAATGTTCCATTGCAACAACAATAAGAACTGTATCAGAAACAATGTCAGAAGCCCTGCAAAGTTCCTTTGAAAGACTACATTTGTAAACCTCCTTACCTCAGATTATTTTTCCAGTGTTTCTATTTTAATTGTAGTTTGATGACACTTTTTAACCTAATTCTATAATACACAGAGATGTAAACAACTATGATAGTCTCTATTTAAAAAAAAAAATTGCTGAATTTGTCTCTTATACTGATGGCAAAATTTGTCAAAACCAACAGAAAAGGCAGAAAACAATTTGCTTAATAAAAGCAGCACAGAAGAAGCAAAGAGAAAGAATAACAGTAGTTGGACATACTGACATGGAAAGAGACAATAGAAATAACCTACTCAGCTGTCTGAAGAATCCTGTGAAGCAAAGAAATACATAGGAATGTTGGCCAGAATAATTTAGGACAGACAGTTAACAGTGGTGAATAACAGCTCTTCCAGCACATACTCTTTTAGAGATTTTCAAGAAATATCACTTTGTCTCAACCAGTGGCACCAGAATTGGTCCAAGGCTTAAAAGATGAAATGTAACTAATTACCATTTCCACAATAACAGAAATCACAATTGTCTTACTGCAATTTTAAAGGCAGACTTTTATTCCATTTCATTAGTTTCCAAGACTCCCAGACTTGTAAATGTGGCTATAATGTATCAAATACATTACCTGTCAAAAATTGCAAGAATTTCCAATTAGAAAGTCATTCATCACTATAGCCCAGGATGAAGGCTCCTCTCAATCAGTCTGCTAAATATATTTCCTTCTCATGTGCTGCTTTCATCCAGAAAAAAACAACAATAACTATGAGAACAGACACCAAAGGGTGATGGAAGAGTGTATTGCTAGGAAGTGACTTTGAAAAGCCAAGTTTTGGGAACCTATTCCATCCTAAACTGTCGTATCACCTTGGGTAGAGGAAGTCTGAATTGGTGTAGGGAAATGTTGCATTGTAATAATCTATATAAAACAGTGTGTAAAGTGAGGGAGGAAAATACACTGGTAATGAGGCAAGAGCAGGTTGTGAAGAATTACAAAGGATTTTATCAAATATTATGATTAGGTAGTCAAATAAGAGATGGAATTCAGTTCCATCATTGGTCAAAATGCATTTGAGATGGCTGTTAGCACTCAGGAGGGATATTTGAGGTTCTGCCCTGTAGTTACTGGAAAACAACAGATTATTTATTCTACAGGAATAAATTTATTTAGTTCTCCCTGCACCCTTCTATCCTGCCCATGGTGTGCAGTTTTGATTCCCTCATTCTAATAAAGTTTCAGACACATTAGAAGTTTCTAAAACGCATTAAAACTTTCACGGAAAGCCAATGGGAACGATCAGAAATAGGAAACAGTTTCTGTGTGAGGCAGGATTGACTCACGGAGTCTGCTGCAGCCAAGACAGAGCTGATGTAGAGGGGATATGACAGAGATCAGCAGAATGATGGGAGACACAGAAAGCAGAGTTAGAAGCTGCTCATTACGTCTGTCAGTAGAAGATCCAGTGTGTTGCAGAGGGTATTGCTCCCATGGTAATCTTATCCAAAGGATTTTAAGGAAGTAAAAAGTTTACATGGATTCACAGGATATGAAAAAGTTCTTGGAAGAGAGATCAGATAAAAAGAACTAAATGACAATCCAGCATCAGTCTCCTGAGCATAAAACAGGCAAGGGCTGAGTGGGATATATCAGAAATGTGTGCTCTGTTTTTCCTTTCCCTAGACTTGTGTTCATGGCTATGGCTGGGGATAGGAAAATGATGGTCATTTTTCTCATCCAGTATAGTCATTTGTAGGTGACTAGGATTTGATGCAATGCTGTAGATCTTATCTCTGCAAGCACTCTTTCTAATCGGAGCTGCACAAAATGGAAGTGATATGTGAATGTGGTCAGGTTTTCTTTATTCTCTGAGACTCTGTGTTTATTTATATTTCATAGATAGATGACTTTTTGGAAAAAAAATCCCATTCAAATATAAAAAGAAATTAATTATTTAAGGTGTTGCTCAAGCACCTGAAAAGTAAAGCATTTTAAGTGGAAGTGCATTTTAACATATTTGAATACCAAAAGCCACAGATGTTTCCAAAAGGTGCACAGAAAAAAATTTTTGGATCTGTAAACTGTCTCTCCAGACCAAATGACTATCTCATAAATATTATGCAAAGTACTTTCCTTGCCTGTCTGATTTTGATTCAGTTCTGCCTATTTCTGATGAATAAATAAACAGATATATTTGTACATCAAATATTACTGCATATAAAGATATTATTACTACTTATAATATGAGTAAACAAAAATTAGGTGAGAGCTTACCGCTGCAAAATGTTTAATTCATTAACTTCCTTGAATTATTTTAAACAGAAAGTGTGTTCTATAGAATGTAAAACAACTTCTATCAGTAAATTACTGAAAGTCCTACATGTGACATCTGATGTATTAATTTTGGGGCATAAAAATACAAATTAAAACATCAAGTCAGACACCAGAAGTATATTCCTTTAATTTCTTGTTGCCTGGAACATCTGTCTTCTACCACAAGCTGAGTTATATACCCTCTGTTTCCTTAGCACACCATTTAAATGTGAGTCAGTAAACAAAACTCTACTCGGAAACTTTAAACTTAACTTTGCCATATGCTGTCCGATTACAAAATCTTCTTTGTTGTTCTCAACTCAGTGAATTCACTGAGCAAGAGTTTATTGGCAAGCTACCAGAGCACTAGCAATTTCATTTGTTTAGAGATATTTATAATTTCAATTATTTACATGCTCTACACTTCAACTGCCAGAGGTATTTAGACTTCTAAATGGGGCCCAGAAGGATCATTTTGATAACACTCAGATGATTAGTTGAACAAAGGCTCTTTTTTCCTTAATTGGTTGCAGGCACAGAGGATAATAAAGTCCCTTTATTAGCTTGTCACTGAATTGGGTACAAATGATGTAGCAATATTACACAAATTAGCTGGAACTAAAATTCTCCAATACAGGAGTTTTCTTTTACTTTCTCTCCTTAATAGGATGTCTTAGTAACATACTCTACCTAAGCATAGAGGCAAATACCATTAAAAAAAAAAAGCCTCTTAGGAAGCTGTGAACACCACAGAGTGAATCTATCAGGTGACGGTTTCACATCTATGTTGTCTCCTGGTTTTAGTTCACATCTGTTTAATTATTTGCTTTATATAAAATTATTGCACTTCTCTGAGAATAAACCTTCCTTGGTGGTTTGCCAAAGCAGATATAAATGATAACTGTGCTCTAGGTGACAAATCTGAGCAACGTACAAGAATCTCTTGTGTGTTCATGTCCATGGCCAGAGTAACTCTTTTCCAATAGAACTGAATGAAATTTTTGGCCCCAAACTTATGAAAGGTGCAAATTGAGCAACAACTGACTGAAGTGCTTTCCACGTGTGTTAAGTTCTTCAGCCTCTTTCATCTCTTCAAAATTATGAAAACTTAGTTTTAAAATAATTTTACTGCTCTACAGAGAGATGGAAATATAATTTTAGCAAAATACTCCCAGACAACACAGCATGCAGAATCTTTCAGGTATGGTCCCTCCTCTTGTACAGATTTTACATGGTTGTAATCTTTAAATTAGCTGGTTGGGTTTATGGCTGGTTTTGACATGAGCCTTTCTTTCCTTATATTATCATAATTTTGTTTTTTCCTTGTGACTCTCTCATCTTCTGTATCTATTTGTGATTTTATACTTGGGTGGCAAGATCTTTCAAGTAAATAGACATTGAAAAAATTACACAATGCCTAACAGAAAGAGGCCCTGATTGATACAGTACAAAGAAAACAGGATTAGCAGAAAGAAGTGATTGAGGTGTTAATGCAGGTGAGTAAAAATGCCTTTTGAGTGAAATGTAGAATAACCAGATGCTGCTGACTACTAGCATGTTAAAAAAAACACTCAAGGAATTGAAGGATATGGTCAAGTTTTCTTTATGTGGGTGCTAATTTCTGCCTAAAGATCAGGTACTTAGTGGTAAAGTTCTGATGGAAATACAGAGAAATGCAATACAGCCAGTGCAGAGACGGTGTGAAGACGCAGGTCTCCAGAAGGATCACCTGCCTGCCAGAGTGAGGGGGACAGAAATCTCTCCTGCAGCCCTGAAGGGGTACCCAGTCCCTCCCCAACTTTCCTATGAATGCCTTGCATGGGTGGCAAGGATTTACCTCCATGTGTGTGTTGGGTGGAAGGGTAGCACTGAATGCCAATGACCCTCATCTGCTACTTGATGCAACAACCTGCTGTCTCTTTACTGGTGGGTCCTAACAGCAGCGAGTTATGGTATAGTGCACATGGAGAAAAAATGGTCACCACGGAGGAAAATTCACTTTTACTATGAAAAGGAATTTGAGAAAAAAGCAGATTTTCCCATTAAATAATGAATTTCACCATCTCCCAGCAAAGACTGGCTTCATAGAAAGAATGAAGTGAAAAAATATTCTTAAATTTATCTCTTTGAAATGAGAGTAATTATTTTCTTTTCATTTTCCATCTCAGACTTTTTGCATACTGTTCTAAATATACTAGAGGGTCCAAAGGAAAAGGAAAAAATCAATGAGATTTTATTTGAGGATACAAAGCAAGGCTTCCTGAAAATTTAAAGTTGTTTGTAGTCATAATAATCTGTTATACTTATCCGATGTCATATGCTATGAAGTAGGAATAGTGTACCTAATGTTATTTTTGAGGTTTATATAGCAAAGTTGAGCATTGCAATATTCCTAATATTTTCATGCAACCAGGACACATTTCCTTCTTTCTTTTCAGCATGCATTATTCAAACGTATTTCTCTTTTTATGTGTAATTTTCTCACCAAGACTGATAGACTGTAGTCTTTTCAAATTCAATATCACAACTCTCTGTTGGATTTATTTCCCGTTTGCTCTTGTTCATTAAGGATATAATTGATCTTCTTGAAGACTGAAAGAAATGCCATTTCAGACAGAGCCTCATGAATAATGCTCTGGGTTTACACAACAGTAACTCAGTTAGCTCTTTGAAAAGAAGATATTAATAATCATGAGAACCTGGAAGTTTTCTCTGAGTTAATTGGTACTTTAGCATTGTATAATACAATAATATAAATGAATGGAAAGAAAGGAGATTCACAGAATCACAGAACATCCTGAGTTGGAAGGGACCCATAAGGATCATCAAGTCCAACTCACGGCACAGCTCTGGACCATCCTCAAGAGTCATACCATGTGCCTAAGAGAATTGTCCAAATGTTTCTTGAACTGTCAGTCTTTGTGCTGTGACCCCTTCCCTGGGGAGCCTGTTCCAGTGCCCAATTACCCGGCTCAAAGATGATCAGTGTCTGCTTCTCCTCTTCCCCTCATGAGGAAGTTGTAACTGCAATGAGGCCTCCCCTCAGTCTCCTCTCCTCCAGGCTGAACAGACCAAGTGACCTCAGCTGCTCCTCATACGGCTTCCCCTCAAGGCTCTTCACCATCTTCGTTGTTCTCCTTTGGACACTCTCTAATAGCTTACGTCCTTTTTATATTCTGGCACCCAAAACTGCACAGAGATGAGGTCACTCAAAACTACTCAAGATGAGGCCACCCCAGTGCAGAGCAGAGCGGGACAATCCCCTCCCTTGCCCGGCTGGCGATTCTGTGCCTGATGCACCCCAGGGCAGGGTTGGCTCTCCTGGCTGCCAGGGCACTGCTGACTCAGATTCAACTTGCCATTGACCAGGACCCCCAGGTCCCCTTCTATAGTATTTCTTTCCAGCATCTCATTCCCCCATCTGTACATACATCCAGGGTTGCCCCATCCCAGGTGCAGAATCCAGCATTTTCCCTTGTTAAATTTCATACTGTTGGTTTTTGTCCAGTCCTCTAATTTGTCAAGGTCTCTCTGCAGGACTTACCTGCCCTTGAGGGAATGAACAGCTTCTTCCAGTTTATTACCTGTGAACTTGCTTAGTATCCCTTCCAGTCCTGTGTCCAAGTCATTAATGAAGATCTTGAAAAGCACTGAGATGTTTTGAAATAAGATGTACTATTTTATCTGTTGCAGCTGCAGAGCTTTAAATTAATATTTGGTTAAATAAAAAACGATAAAGAAGTCTGCTAAGTTGCACTTAGTGTGCTCTTTCATGAGACCAGGAGGCAAACCCAACAGGCACTCTGAGGTCTTCTTTTCCTGTTCCTTACATGACCTTCATGTCAGAAAAACAACAGAGGAAGGACACAGAGTAGAGGCTCCTCAGCCCACCTTTGGCACGTAAAGCCAGAAGATTGCTCACGGCTGTGAATTCCTAGCTAAAAAGATTCTTTTGTTAATGGTAATAATTGAAGTGAACTTAGACTCTTCCCTGAGGATCATGGCCATGCTCTGAGAGGATGCAATGGGCACATAACGTCCTTGTTAGTAATGATGAGGCCAAAGTAGAAGAGCAATATTAATGGATTAAAATAGTGGTTTGAGAGGGCCTGAAAGTTCATCTTCTGTTTCCTGAAATTCATTACATCAATGAGTACAGTGAACTATTTTCTGAGAGAAACCCAAGTTCTCAAAATGGTCATTTTCAAATCTGGTGCTAATATTTACAAGCTCCAGCATTTAGGGAGATTTCAGAGTTTTATTAAAAAGAATACTTTTATCCAAAACCAGGCTCCTTTAAAATAGTCCAAAGAACACCTCATAAAATATCTGCATATCTAATATTATCTACATGATCTAATTTTTAGATTAAAGAAACTTATTTCACTTTCATTTCTAATGACCAAGTCAAAATATGAGTAACTTAATATTAATTCAGAAGGTGAGTTAAGCAGTTTGCATGTACACTAAGGCTGTTTTTGCCCTTGAGTACATGACCCGTGTGGCAATTTGATGGAGGAAATACAAACTCATATGTTTTATGGTTTTTATATTTGCTTGCTCATCTTTCTACTAAAACTAAGCAAGCACATTCTCAGTCTGATACACTACAGTTTCAGAGAACTAATTAAAGGTGGCACAGGGTGATTCTCATAACTGTGATAATCAAAGTCACAATTTAAATTGAATCAATAAATCAAGGCATTCAAATGCTCAAACCACCAATTAATACAGCAGGTAATCAAGTCAAATTACTCTGTGTTACTCTTGCATTAGAAAATTTGAAAGAGAAGTCACTTAATACTCATTTTAACAATTAACCGGTGCAATTAGTTGACCTAGTCAGAAAGGAATGAAGAGGTTCATTTTATACTTTAATGCTCACTTTGAGGGCAGAACATGAAACTGTGTCTCGGTTCATCTTCACAATTCCATGTATCTTGCTAATTTTTTCACATAATACAGATTCATCTTTAGGTGTCTAGAATTTGAACACTATACAAATTAGTAGCAGTTTCACATGGCTTTATTATCTTGTGTTCCTTTAGGTTACCTGGTAGAGAAGGACACCTAGTTTAAGACATTACAGCTGCTGCAGGAAAGACAACAGCACTTCTAAGGAAGATTCTTCCTTCCCCAAGACCACATGGTCTTATTTTGTTTGAAATATTGATAAATTGCAGTCAAACAGATGGATCCATGCATTTAGAACAGGCAATGTGGCCCAGTCTTTTGTCCCTAATTAATTATGGAAATGTCCTTAAATTATTTTGGATCGTTAATGATCTGAAAGCTCTTCCAGCTGTAGTCTACGCGGGTATTTTTCCAGGAACACAAACACCAGCTGTAATTGAGATCCATAACTCAAAGTTTGATTATGATATTTCTTTCTTGGACCTAATTCAGTTATTAACCAGTGTCTTATACACAAAAATCTAAACAAAAAAATCTAACCAGCACATATCCTTCATCACTCATAATTTTCCTATCCTAAATAATGGAATTAATAGAGAAAAGCTTAGACTGTTTTAATTATTTCTAATCTAGAAAAAATCAGAAGTTGATATTATATTTTGTCACAGTAAATTACATTCATAATTAAAAACTTAATTTCTCCCCCAAATCAGCTCAGAACTATATCCTGCCCATCATAAAAGTTACATGTATTTTCTGACCCACTTACATTAAAAAATATGTAAAATGACATCATTTATTGAGGAACTAATCCTTATTTCCCATTAATGAAAGACATGATTAAACAGAGGTTCCTTTTAAATAAACTGGAAGAAATCTGGTTTCTTCATATTTAGTCTGCAGCTCTTTTAAGATGTGATTAACTGCAGAAAATTATATTCCTAGATCTTTGCAGACATTGGTAAGAGTAAAAAACTCCTTAAAATTCAAGGAGAACAAGTGTATGAGTATTGAATATAAGGCCCACAGAACCCAAACAAACTCATGAAGAGAAATTCCAATTAGAAATCATAAACTTGGAGGAGATAAAACCTATTTAGCAGGCAGAAGTGAAGTTGATAATTTTTATAGCTTCCATGCACCATGGGACTTTTCAAGTTTACTATTTGGCAAAAGACATTTGCATTTGGGCAAAGGAATTTACTTTCTCATTTTGAGTTTTGGAGCAAAGATATGAAAGTACTATATACATGTGCAGCTGTTAAGAGTACTGGTTTTGCTGCAAATGCTCTTGTGGAAGTTCTTAAAAAGGATGTCAAGCATCTTTGAGAAAAATTAGGTGTTATCTTTGATCTGACAAGTGACTCCTAGCACTGAGTTCAAAGTTGAGAAGAACTGCACAGCCCATGCAAGCAGTGGGGACAGGAAATATGTTCAATAGTGGGTTCTCTGAGCAGCCAGGAAGAGAATTCCAATTTTGGTACCAACTTATTTCTTTCTTGGTGTGGGGGTAATCTCGGATTGCAGGCTCAGGAAATCTTCGGTCTCCATTTGAATGAATCACCTCAGTCCATAGGACAAGATGGCCTGCCTTAAACCATTCAATTTACACATGAAATGGTATAATCTGTTAGGTTTTTTTGCCCCACTCACAGACAGTGGCTCTGCAGAAAAATAGAGTTTAAGGTTTTTTTCCATCTAACATAAGCCATAATAGAGCATAGAAAAACTCTTCCTTTCCAGGAAATAGTTACCTAATCTTCTGCTTTCAGGAACTGTAAAAACACTCCTACTAGATTTAGACAAACATGATTAGAAAATATGCTTAGAAAAAAAAACTTCCTCTGCTATACAAATGTCTTGGAGTAAAAAATCATGATTTCTCCTCAGGGTTGTTAGTCACTTTTGAACATTTGATCACATATCTTTGTATAATAACAATAATCTATGGTCTCAACTCAACAGCTTCCAATATTTTAACAGGGAGAAAGAATGCATGGTTCTATTCACAGCAGAATGCTGGATCTATAAATTGTTTAAGTCTGAATTACTATGAGCATTAGAGTAACAAACACTAAATCCTATTTGGACATTGCAGCAATTTAGATTAGAATTCTTCTGATAATATTTCACACATTCCATAGCCATCTATATGCTAATGTTTCCAACAAATTATCAAATGTTATTTTACACAACCTTTTTTCCATAAATGACCTGTCATATTCATAATAGCGTCTGCATTTGGTGACAGTTTTTATTTTATCTAGCAAAAACTGCAGGTCTGTAAAGAAACTAATTATATAGTTTCACGGTTGATAACATGGTTTCTAGTTTTATAACTAGCAATATGCAAACTGATTCAGTACAAAAAATTATCTTTAAACTCAAGGGTTTTTCAGAGAGCTGGACCAGTTTTATAAGTGGCAGAAAAGATTTCATAGTTGTTACTCTAAGGCATCACGTTTTGAACTTTTCTGACTATTCAGAATAAAGTTTGTTCATATATTTCAGGGTTTTGTCTAGTATTTCTATTTCACATAACACTTACTTTCTAAGTTTCTACTGCAACCCCCGCAAAGTAACTAGAACTAGAGATCCTCTCTTCTCACATGCAAAACAAAAACAAATAGCTGAAGGCTCCCAAAAAGAATCCAAGAACTACATCTGAAAAAAATCAAGAAAACTGTCCTGATCCAGAAAGGAGCAGGAAGCAATACCAGAATTATAGGGTGAACATAACCTTTAAGGTTGTTCTGAAGTCTTTGCATCAGTCAGATTCAGTTCAAATGCAACTGCCCAAGGCCAAGTTGCTCCTTTCTCAAGGGTGCAATGATACTCTCAGATAAATTAACATGAGTAACATAGTTTGGCACCTGCATCTCTTCTGGGTATTGTCAATGTCTGATTACAGTGATAAAAACTGTCATCTCCAGAAAAAAACATTTTTATTCAGTTCAGAGTTTATAGGATATAAACATATCTACATATACACATTTTCTCGTCATCCTTCATAGATAAATTTTGACAGATTAAACCAGCTAATTCTTTCTCTGGCTGGAAAAGATGGAGTTCTCGGACTATTGCTGCTTCTTTCCAAGGGCTTCCACAGGTTCATTATGAACCTTCAGCCTCTCTATCCTTATCAACTTTATTATTAAGTCCCAGAGCCTGCTTGGTAGAATAATCTTTATCAGCTGTATCTTGGAGTATTCCCTTGTTAGAAGTTCTTCCTAATCTCTCATTAAGATATTGAAATATTTGTGTCCATCCTCTTTCTTTACTGTTTCATTTCCTGTTGACTTCTCTGCTATAGCACTCTTTCGATCACATAGGATCATCCAAAATACTGTGATAGACCTGAACTGGTTTCTGTTAAGGATTGAGGTTTGCTTATTCAGGACCAAAAAAAAAAAAATTAAAAAAAAAAAAAAAATTAGAATTAAAAGGAAAAAAAAAATAGAGGGTAGGTCAATTTACAATTAACTAGTAGTATTTACTTAGTATATTCTGAGCCAGCCTTATGCTACTGGATAAGATAATATTGTTTTTAAACCAACATATGGAAAGTATTCCTAAGTGATGCCTTAGATTTCCTACATGCTTCTCAGCAATGCAGTATGTGAATAATTCATTTTGAATTCTCCTGAATCTGGGAACTCAATGCTGCATCAATCCTGAGAAGGCTAACAACTGATGTTACAGATCAAGATCTCCTGAACATTCCTCTCACTAAAAGTTGGCACAACCCAAGCAGGCCTTTGTCTTTTTAACATCACATCTTCTACTCTCTGTTAAGATACGAAGATCCAGGGTCACTTTTATGTGAGTGGCTGATTATGGGTTTTGTTTTTAAATGTTGGAATAGCATATAAAAAGTACTTCTCAGTAGGGATTTATCATTTTAAAATATGATTTTTTTTTAAATAAAAAAATTAAAAAGCTGTTAATTTTCAGCGTCATCTACAACATATAGAAAATCAAGAACGATATCACCTACTTAGGGCATCCAGCTGTTACAACTGCAAATGCAAGCATTGAGTTGCACAGAATCAAAATACTTTTTTAATCAAAGTAGATATGAAGTTTGCTATCAAAAGAAGTTACCATTCTGTTCCCCAGCTAAGGAATGTGCAGTAACTAGATCAGGCTAAATCTATTCCATGAAAAGTTTGTACACTTGTTTGTAAATTTGGTATCACTCTACTGATTTGGGGGCTAATCCTCATGCTAAATTCTACTCTGATTTTTAGATTTGTATGGCCACAGCCTCTTTGATTGCTATCTCATAGCTTACAGGCTCCAAGGCACTTTCTTTGTTACTTTTTGTATGAAATTGATGGATGAAACTTGTGTCTCCATCTAATTGAGGCATGAAAAAAGCCATTGGTCTAATCTTACTCTATACTTAGGCATGAGATTTCAGCAGATGGTCAATATGCACAGTTCATATTCTAGAGCCTTTGGAACAAGCAACACCAGCAAAATGAACCTCATGGCAGGAATTTACAAATGTATTCTCCTTCCTTTCTTAAGGCAAATACATCCAAAATGTATCAATAATTTTGAGTTTCAGAGACTTACTCTGAGCTTTGTCATGCAAGTTAACTTGTTTCTATTGTATCTTGGGGAATAGTTTGAGCAAAACTTCTCATATCTTGCACTATTTCGTTTTGTTTTATTTTCTATTCTTCCCCAAAAGGAACTGTCAAAACCCCCTTCTACATTAAAAAAAAAAGCAGTTTAGCTTTACTTCCCTTGAATACACTGAGAGGGTAGATACCAAGCAAAATTAAACCAGCTTAATAGGAATCTGTGGGTAAAAAAAACTTTTTTGAAAAATCTCTTCAAAGTTTAGAGAGTTTTTTTATGCATAGGAATCTATATATTTAGTATGTTTCTCCCCTGATTATACTGAAAACAAAATGATGGACTTGAGAAAAGAGCCCAAACACAGCAAGACAAGAAGAATAGATCTATTATAGTATTTGTCAGGAAGCAAGTTAATCAAATAACAGTGTAAAGGTGACTGCATCTACATCAGATAAAACCAGATAAAAACATTTCATATCAAACTTAAAAATGTGGTCACATGTAATACCATTGTTTGATGGATTATTTAAATGAGAGAAAAGAAAGAGAGTGACAGAAGGATAAAACAATGTGAAAAAAACTGAGTGTGAAGGAACCACAGGACAGTGAAAAAAAACCCCTACAAATCCCCTGAAACAGAAAATTAATTACAGATAAAGGTGTAACAAGAGACAAAAGGCCAGAATGTAATGTACTTGAAACTGAATAGAAATATAATGGGATGTACAACATGATGGAAGTGCTCTGATTTGTATTCTTTTCATTTGAATGGTGCATATAATTAATTGTCTATTTTTGAGATAAGATTTTGAATGTTCTACCTGTATTTCCTGTTTGGCTTTCCTAATAATGATTATAGTTTTACTTTAAGACTCTTCCTATTCACACTAACATCAAACACTTCCTCAGTTTTAATATCTCTCAGACTTTTTTTCAGGATCTTGAAAATTTGCATCAGATCACAATCAAGTTATGCCAATATTTCACCTTCTACAATAGACACTTGAAATTTCAATGGGGGAAAATTAAAGCACAGGACCAGCCTCTGATTTCTCTCTGCTGGTCTCCAAGCCTAAGGATTCCTGAGTCAGAGGTTGCATCTACATATTTGTGTTTAATAGCAATTGACAAAATCGTTTTATCCTTTTTTCATCAGCAACACCTTGTAGCATTGAGTTTTATAACTAATTCATGAGTATTTATTGTATAAAAACTATATATTTCTTTTTCATTTTGTAAATCTACTCTCTCCCTTTTAAATCTTCATTTATGGTTAGTGAAAATCTTTCCCTAGTAATTTACTCATGAACTTAATGATATTCTGTTTTTTACAATATTGACTCCTGTTTGTCTGTTTCCAAGCTGAAAGGCCCTAGACGATTTTGTCTTGATATTTGTCTAGTTTGGAGAAAAATTAGCTGAGGGGTGACCTCATTGTTTTTTACAGCTTTATGAGTAGGGGATGTAGAGAGGGAGGTGATGATCTCTCCTGCCTGGTATCCAGTGTCAGGATGCCTGGGAATGGTTCAGAGCTGCAGCAGAACAGGTTTAGACTAGATATTTGGAATCATTTCTATATTAACAAGATGATCCTACAAGAGGTAGAGATCCTACAATCAATGCTTCAAGCCTGCCAATATTTAAGAGACGTGGACAATGCCCATAATAATGTATGTTATCTTTTGATCATCCATGGAGTAGTCAGGCAGTTGAACTCAATGATCATTGGAGGGTCCCTTCCAACTTCAATATTCTCTCTTCTCTTCTCTGTTCTAGACTTTCTGACCTTATCCAAACCCTTACATTAAGTATCTCTTACTTTTTATTTGACTTCATAAAAAGGTGATTTTGCTTCTCCAGCCATAATTTTATTATGTCTGGCAAAATTCTTGGTTCATATTTCACATTCACTTATTTCATAATTAAACTCCAGGATATTTGTTCTTTTGTGATATCTGCTCTTCTTACAAACAGTGATTTACTCTTCCATCTAACATCTGTTTCTCCATTTCATATTACTGTTTAGTTTCATTCCATCTTCAGATGCTCTGGCATGGATCAATTGTTAATACATTTCAGGCAATAATATCATATTAAAGCCTGTTCTAAAGTTCAAGACATAGCCCAAAACAGTACTCTCTCAAAAATTCCTGTATACCATCCTCCAACTTCACTTCCTTCAGGCTTGCAACCCAGTGTTGGCAAACAGATAGCAAGGGACAATCAGTTCTTTCAGTGGAGGAAGGACACTGGTGTAACCCCACAGGAACCTGTGTAAGAGTTGGTCCTTTAATATCCTTAGAAAAACATTCAGAGAACTTTGCTGATGATGCAAAATTATCCAGAATGATACAAATAAGTACTGACCTAGAAAAGTTACAAAGGATCTCTGACAGTAGGGAATAAAATTCAACAAACAATAAACGGTGCAGATATGAAAAGTAACCTGAACTTTGCACAAACAATGATGGGCCTTGAATTAACTTTATCCATCAGGAACAAGAGACTGGATTTTTACAATTTGTTTTAAAATTTGCTTTTGTTTACAGCAACAGTTAAAGATTGTAAATAAAAAGACCTCATGCCCAAGCAGTCCCAATCCCTTTCATCGGTTTAATAATTATTTTTAAACAGTAAAAGAAATTCAAATCCCCACACTGTGGAGGGTAGTTCAAAAAGTGTTCAAAAACTGAGTAAACATGGCACTCTGTTGTATGGTTTAGTGGGCGTGGTGGTACTTGGGCAGAGGTTGGACTTGATGATCTTGGAGGTCTTTTCCAACTTTAATGTTTCTATAATTCTATGATAAGCTCCATGTTGATCTGAATGTTTCAGTAGGGAAGATAGCAGTTATATTTTGACATGCATTGTGCTCTAAGATGACCCTGTACGAGCAGGAGGGTTGGACCAGATGACCCCACCAATGGTCCCTTCCAGCCTGACCCATTCTGTGATTTTAAGACTCTGTGATTCAGTTGTTAGCTGTTACTGTAAAAATATTTTATAAGCTTTTTTAATGCTTTCATCTAGTGGATATTCAGAATGCCACTAATTGTAAAGATACTAATTTTGCATTTTGACACAAGCAAAATTTCCATTAAAATCAATTGGCATTTTGCCCAAATTAGCTTGTCAGATCAGACATAAAGCTACTAACAGGTTTTGAAGACAGGCGATATGTACTGTTCCCATTACAGAGCAACTGATTTTGTTTAAATTCTACTTATATTGTTAAAAATAGAAATTTAATCTAGGAATTAAAGATAACTTCAGTCCAATCAATATTCACATTATGCTCAGAAAGGCCCATTTGAGAAAAGCAACATATTTAAAAATGAGGAACTACTTACATACACTTCTTTTCAAAACATGTGCAGCCTGTGATGAACTGAGGCCAAAGACTGCTTTAAGATCCCCAAAGATGCTACAGGAAGCAAATATAAACACTCATTTGGGGAGGTGTGTATAAGGTCTCCTTTTTTCCTACCCTCTGGCTTGAGAGAAAATTATGCAGTTCTTTCTCAATACCAGCACTTCTAGATGTTCTTTGGCTGAGCTCTCAAGAGTTGGGTTTATTCCTGAGACTCGGTAGTTAAAAATATGTGTAACAAGGCCAGACAGACCTTGTATATATACTATATATATATATTTCTTTATTTCCTTGAGAGAAGCAGACTAGACGACAATATGCTTCTTAGACATAACCAAGAAAAGTGTGCTTAAAAATTTATTGAATATGTCACCTCAAAATCTTACAACCCATTTATGATGGAACCTCACTCTGATGAAAAATACTACATATTTTATATATAGGATAAAGAACATCTAATATAGATGGTGATTTTCCTCTGCATCAGCCAAAAATCAGGAAAGAGAGAAGGCGTTGGGAATTTTGCTGAAAAATCTCAAATAAATAAGAAGACCTTTGAAATTCTGCCACTAGGCTTCAGGAACCTTTCAAATATCAGATTAATGTTTATTCTTCTGATAAGAAAATAAAGGAGATATGTTCTTGTTATGATGTTTATTTCTTTCTGAATACTTTGTCTGAAATACCAGGGCAATTCAGGGAAAATGCACAGCACAGAAATTATAACTAGCTAGATTATAAAAGAAATCAGAGCTTTCAAAGTCAACACAACTGTCTCCTGTAGATGCCAATAATTAAATTTCTTTTATCTGGTGAAAGAAGTGCTGCCAGCTTCCTATAATGAACTCAACATCACCTCAAGGCTTTAAATCCTAGCACTTTTACAGTCATGCATCAAAGCTGAAATTAGAGATCTCATGTATTTTATGATAGAAATGAACATCATGCATACATGATTGGACATCAGAGGAGCCCTGTTTCTAGGGCAGCTCGCCAAAAGAAAACATTCTTAAAAGAAAATTTACTTGATGTATTAGCAATTGTGAATTAAATCACAGCAAAATAAGTTGTATAAAATTGTGTAATGAAAAATTTAAGATTTAAAAAAAAAAAGTCTCAGAACAGACTTTAAGGTTTTATGAGTGGGATTAAAAATTTCACTTTCTTGCTTCCCTAAGCATTATCAACTGACTCAGACAAGGCAGTACGATGTAGCCCCTGTGGCTGCCATGTTCATGGTAAGAGTTCTGGAATGTGTTTGCCCTGGAATCTAACTGGGATTCTCATGAATTCCATGTTTACAAAGCTCATCTTCTCAATAGAAAATCCTGAGATACTCCATTGAAATAGTTCCATTTCTGTTTCCTTTATAGAGGAATATCTGGGATCTCAGATTTAGGGCAAGCCCATGGATCAGGTTGTCCTATAGCTTTTTACACTCTAAACTGAGTTTCTCATATGGTAACTGCTTGGGAAAATGGGAAACAACCCATTGTCCTGCCTCCAGCAGACCTCTCACAAAATTACAGGCTTAGTTCTGCAGTTCACACAAACCCCAGTGCTCTTGTTTGTGCTTCCTCTTAGCCTCTCTTCCTGAACCTCCAAATGCTGACGTCATTAAGAGTAAGCATTTGCAATTACTGCAAGCAGTGAAAGGGAGTGCTCGTTAGATATATTCCTTCTTTTCCTCTAGCCCACATAACATCTTTCTTTTGGCTTCACCTTTCAGTTCTGCTTAGATGATTTCTTGGTATGACAATGGAGAGACTTATTGCCCAGTTATGGAAACTGAGGTATGTGTCAAGTGTGTAACCTGTTCCTTCTGTCTGCTTGTCCTTCCTGATCATTGCTCATCTGCTAAGTTTGCTGTGTACTTTTCTCTGTGGGTTTGTGTTGGGCAATAGTTACATGTGAGATTCAGGGAGCAGTATCAAAAAGTTACTTCTCATCCCTGTTGAGTGGGTTCTATGTCGCACATATTAAAACATGAAGCAGTATCTTTTTTGCCTCACTAAATCTGTATTTTCATGCTTCATCAGCTTGTTTCCTATTTTTTTAAATTTACCTTCTTTGAGGCAAGGATTTTCTTTTTATTGTTTGTGCATGTAGTTCAATAACCTTAGTGTCTCAAGTTACTGACAGTGAGATCCCAGACCATTCCAACTGCCTGCAATCTTTTGATTTAATGTTGTATAAAAAAAGTCAAATGTAATTTGTTTTGTGTGAGATGGGTAGCTTCTTGTTTACAGCTCTGTTGTCCAGGTTTCTGGTTGCAAGACAGGAAGGATTCTTATAACATGATTGATACTCCCTGAGAGTTTATTCCCCACCCTTTTTGTGTTAAGTGTTGGGTTTTTTTGTTGTTTTTTCTTGATTGTTTCTAAAGAACAATGTTATTAACATCAGATAAACTATATTTAAGTGTCTTTGTCATTAAAATATCAAAATAAAAGAGATTTCTCTGCATTTCATCCACTTTCCTGAGGAACTCTGCCTCTTCAATGACCCAATATTTCTCTAACCTTTGTTTTATTTTTTTCACATATAATTACTTACAGTATTCTATCCACACAATCAAAGACGTGACTCAATTTGCAGCTTTTTCTGTCTCTTGTAAGAAAAAAAGAAGGACAATACAGTCTATTAAGGCAGATAGACTCTAACACCTGTAGAGTATGGAATTACTTTGGCTGTATTCAGACCCAAGGAAATAGTTATTTCTTCACAATTAGTATACCAAACAATGAGATAAACCAAACTGTGTTTTCCAGATAAGTGAAGAACTCGTGCTAACACACAGAAGAAAATAAAATGTATATTACATTTTTACTTTTACCTTTACTTGGCATCTGCAACTCATGCATTTATTCTTTGGACTCTGACTCTGTGTTTAGCAAGACCTTGCCTTAGTGTTTTGCAGCTGTCAGGTGGTATTTCGGCCTAACAGACCTAAGCATGGATCAACTAACAAGCCCCCTCTTCTCAGTTGACTCTCTTAATAGAAATTTTTTTTTTTTAAGGTGCCACTCCAGCATCTAAACTTGCAAGGGCATTTTTGCTGCATCTGTTTGAGTTTTTGAGACTAGACTGTAATGATGCAAACAAATACTGGGGACTCAACTAGATTATTGGTCTCAGAAATAAAATATTCCAGGCTGTGTGTTGATTAACATGAAAAGTCTGCAGTCATATTAGAGACAAATCTGCTCAGAATCTTTCATTTTCCTCTCAGGTATGTAACATGTTGGGGTTTTTTTCTTAATTTCCCTCTTAAACACAGAGTTCTTTTCTCTTCATTGGCCTTAAAGCTTTCTAATCTGATGAATTTAACAAGTTGCATTTTTGGAATGCATATATACTCTGACATATGTATAGAGACTCCTTTGACATTAATGATGGTGCTATACCTGACCTACTGGAAAGTTTACAGTTGTTGAGCGTTTGTAACAATGATCACTATTTAGATTATAGTAAAATTTAAAATTAAAAAAAGAATTAGCCTGATCACTTTTCTATCACACTAGTTACTTCACTGTAGTCATACTATTCTTCCTCCCTTTCTAAATACCACTCTGTCATGTAATAATATTGTTATGAATGGAGTGAGAGTTTTAGACGAGTGCTGCCTTCCTAGGATTCCCAGCAGTGGCTCTATTGAGGTGACCCGCACCCCACATCCCAAACTCTCACTCGCAAGTTCTTAATAATGGCCAATTAGGTCTATTACAAAAATGAATTTTTTATTGAACAGACACAGGGTTAACAGACAAAGACTTTGTACAGATTACCTACTACACAGGGTAAATGACTAACCACTAGAAAGGTGCATAAAGCATGCACAATATAAAGGTACCTATGTTATTGCTAGCAAAGAAACAGTATATCTTAGGACTTCAAAGTATCTTACCCATGAATTGATGGTGGTGTACCCGAGAATCCTTTCATCCAACTCCCGGATGAGAAGAATTACCACAAAAGACCAGCATCCCAGTCTTCTGGGGACAAGGCTCCACAGGTTTCCAGGATTGGGCAGAAAAACTTCTGCTTTGTGAGGGTTTAGTGGATCTATTAGAGTTTGTAAAGTAAGATGCCTGTCAGTCACAAGTTCTAGCTTATCCTTTCAATCTTGCTTTCCAGGCAAGATGTTATTGTTAGTTGAGGTTGTTACACTCGTGGTGCCCAACAACTCATCAGGAGCCAGGTGGTCTTGAGTGAGTTATTTCACCAATTAGCAGGTGCTTGTGAGGGCAGGGTGGATGGCTTGGACAATCATGCCAGCTAACAATCAACGGATAAGCTTTCTGTGGCAGGCAGGATGTACTGCTACAACTATCTTTTGGATTTTTCCTTTCTTTACCTTCTCTTCTACCTACCATTTACTATTATGGTTACCAAAGGAAGTTCACAAAATTGGTATAACTAATACTTTCCTTTTGAGTTAGTTAACTCTAATGAGATATTAATTTTCCTCATTAACGTGGTATATGAGACATTACCTAACAATAACTTGTGTTTCACAGATAGAAATCAACCAAGTTTTCACATTGTACTATAAATCATTTCAACAAGATAAAACATTCAGTGCTCCTTTTTCCACAGTGAAAATCAGACTAGCAGATTTCTTTTTTTCTTTGCAGAAATTGAGTGATTCATGTACACCTGAACGGGTGCATTCACATCTTATGTCTACTCAGGATTTGCCACCTTTGCCTTCAGGGAAGTCTACTACCCCCTGCATTACAGTACAGTCTTTCTGGTAAGAAACTTTCCAATGATGGATCTTAAGTGTCCAGAGAGGACCTAGGGTAGAAGATCTTGTATTTCAAACATCGATGGTTTCCAACAAAGAAGTCTATGAGCAAAAGTCTCATGCTGTTTCTTTCTCCTAAGCGTACAAAAACCTGCTCTCAGTCTTATACCCTCCTCTTAATGTATTATATTAAACAGAATATTTCCAGCAGATTGTTGAAAGGATCTGTAAGCAGCAAGGAAAGGATCTGAAGTCAGATCTATGTGCCCTGCAACTCCAGGGCAACTTTACAGAAGGCAAAGCATGAGAAATTATATCAATGCTCCACTGAGATCAGCCAAAGAGCTGTGTCTTCACAGGCCTTCTGACACAATCGAATATGAGCAGTCAGAGAGTCACAGACTGTTTCATGTTGGACGGGACCTTCAAATGTCTCCCTTTCCCTTTTCTGTTACAGTCCTGCCTGACCATGTAGCCTGTCTTTGACAGGATCTTGCAGACTGCAAGGAGAGGGAGGTGTGACTATTTCCACCTTGCAGATAGCAAAGTGTAGCAGTCTGCAGCCTCCTGCTCTGTGCTGAAGAAGAGGGAGACCACAGAGCCCCTGGCTTCAGGCCAGTACTAGAGGTACATGGCCTTCTTTTCACTGGTTCTTCTAACTTTAGTGGGAAGTGTTACTATTTCCATTTCTTCTTAAATCATCTGGATATTCAAGGCAGTAAACATGACAGATTCGAAAGAAGAATATGAATGACAAATTTCCTCTGAAATGAGGTGTTGCCAGGTGGTTACTCTGGGCAGCATACATACTGCTAAACTATAAACACCTTAAATAGCCATCTTATTTACACAAAGGGAGAATTTTTTGCACTTTGCATGGTTTGGCCATGTTATTTTTAAAAAGTGCTCAGCATCCCCCCATGCCTCCAAGATTACGAATATCTCTTGCTAGATATTGACAACTTTGGCATAGAACAGGCATAAAATTATTTGACAACGTTACTTAGTTACTCAGCACATTAGGATGCAATCTCTATACAGCTGCAGCAAATTTAACTGAAGTTAATTAGATTCAGTGTTAATCTAATGGTAAAATTTTGTCCTTGGAACCCATAAACTTTCTGAGTTTTCAGGGAAAGTTTCTGTTGTGTGAAACACAGTGGGAATTCCAGGTTTGAAGAAAAATTCATGGAGATCTTGATACTTTTATCCCTCAATCTTACATAGTGTCATAGTATGGAAATTGTTTGCACTCTGTGAACGTGAATCAACTTCTTTCATAAAGCAACAGGAATAACTCTGTGTTCCATTAAAGGCAAAAAAAAGAGAACATGGGTAACAAGTTACATATCCCTAAGGATGAAGGCTGAATTTTCATATGACAGCCAAAGAGAATGGTTCATTTCCTCCTAAGTCCCACACAGCTGCCGTGCCACCTGAGCTCTGTTACCTTCACTGGTGTGTATGTCGTGAATGGCTGTATATGGAGCCTGGGTCTGGACACATCAACACCATGTTACTTTCTAAAACAAATTGTGTTCATTGTTAACAGAAGGCTATGCACACAAAGTAATTTCCCAGCTCTATTTGTTTGTTAGTTTGTTTCTACACAGAGGACTTCAGTATGCCTCTTTTCTACCTGTACAAACCTTTATTTTCTTGCACAATTAAACAGTTTTCACCTTTATCATTAAGCTTGGACCTATTTTTATTTCTACTGAATTATCTGTAGTTCCACAAAAAATGCAATATTAGCCCATATTCTCAGAACTGATATCCAAAAGAAGTAAGTAAATACACCACACTGTCCAACAGGTAGAGCAGTCTGTATAATACATATTTAAAGTAGAAAACAGGGACCAGTGAAAACTCTTGTCTGAGGAAGGATTTATCAGTATGGTTCACTAGTCTTACCTAAGGTGTTTTTTACTTCTTACAGAAAGGGTTAAAGATTTTCAACTAAAAATATAGACTCTATGTTTCCTACCCAGCTGTCCAGCAATTCCTTCTATTTCAGAAACTGGGTGGCCGAAAGCTTGCATTTGAGTTGCGTGTCACTTTACCACTTTTCTCTTTATCTTTTTTCTGTTTGCAGGGACAATGGATTATCACATTTTGCTAGCTAATAAATATTAGACCAAAATTCATGTTCTGAGATGTCGGTTTTCCACATCTTTTAGAATGAACATTAACAAAGCATCCTACAAATACAATACACTGAGCTTACATGCTTTTCAAAATGTAAATAGCCATCCCTGGACAAACGTGATCTCATTAGGAAAAATGCAAAAACATACAGGTTGGTGGGACTAAGCTGAATGAGAAAAGATTACTTTTAAATGGAGAGTTTATCAACTNAGAATGAACATTAACAAAGCATCCTACAAATACAATACACTGAGCTTACATGCTTTTCAAAATGTAAATAGCCATCCCTGGACAAACATGTGATCTCATTAGGATGAGATGCAAAAATGAGAATGAGAATGCAAAAACATACAGGTTGGTGGGACTAAGCTGAATGAGAAAAGATTACTTTTAAATGGAGAGTTTATCAACTGAATTCACAAATAAATAGCCAGTGAAGGAGGGACTGTATTTACATTTGTAGGTGAATATTCATTGTGAGTGAAGGACATAACTCTTTTGGTTATTCAACACAGGTATGTCCCATTATGCCATGTGTGTATTTTGCTGAGTTTCTGTAGTTTGTTCATCATCTTGCATAGGTGAAATACCAAGCACTCATTTACCTGCATGCTTGGGTAGATTAGTCTACACAATTACCTTTGAGTCTTGCGCCACTGGATGGGTTTATCTTTAAGCTTCCACTAAACCGGTGTTTAGGGTGACTAGGAAAAATCTTCACTATTGCATTAATTTACAGCTTGTCTAACAAATACTGTAAAATATTACATATATATTTTCCAAAAGAACTCTGGGAATCCTATGTGTCCAGCCAGGTTTTGCTGTAAAATCTGATTAAACTGAAAATTAGAGGTTTCAGCAAGTTAAACACATCCCGAATTATTAGCACTTCTGAATGGAAATGCTATTATTTAACAGTGCTTTTCTCTCCTAAGCAGTATTCTAAGCCATAAGGTCTCAACCCAGTCCTATCTTTAATAGAACCAGCACTTATAAAACCTAGCTTGACAAATTTTAGAAGTACAAATGACTGCATTGGGTACTCTGTTACCTTACAGTAAAAACTCTATCATTATAATGACAGCTAAAAGTATAAAGAAAGTGTTGCATTAGCTGAATCTTTACAGAGCTGTGTGAATTCAATAAATATTTAAAAAATCTTTTAAAATACGTTTTTCAAAAGAGCATTCTTAGAAGTGCAATACTTGATGACAATAATTTAAAAAATATGTCAAAATTTCACTATATCAGTGATTCTAGACAGAGTAACACATTGCTTTCATGTACTCATTTGCTGTCTTTCTTTCTCTATTTATGACACTTACAAATGTTTTAGAGTTATTAGTTTAGTAATTTACCATTTGATTTTGGAAGTTCTCTTTAAGGCAGGTCCTGACTTCAAACAGCTTTTCTGTTTAATCAAAATGAAGATAGTGCCATATCAGGCAGTATGTATTCTCGTAAGCAATGGGTTCCAGTAATAGATATCCTTTTAGTTTCATACATTAAATCATCTCTTTCAAGTGGCATTAGTACAAACAATCTTTCCAAAGACCTCTAAAGATTTCCTTTAATCTATGTTTGTGTTTGTTCTTTCCATTTCACAGCTGGTGTACCCTCACACACATTTCTCCCTCATTTTATTAAGCCATAAAAATTATAATACGCATGTCACTGAAACACAAAAAAATAGTGGCTTTATCATTCTGATTAATCCATAGCCTATTCTACGGCTATAGAATAGCCATATTCTATACTACAGAATAGTTCATCATACTATAAAATTCACTATACTATAAAGTGACCAAAAAAAAAAAGTTGCAAACATATGTATCTGGCACATAGCTTGGACAATACNGCTATAGAATAGCCATATTCTATACTATAGAATAGTTCATCATACTATAAAATTCACTATACTATAAAGTGACCAAAAAAAAAAAAAAGTTGGAAACATATGTATCTGGCACATAGCTTGGACAATACAGAATATAAACACCAAACCAGTAAGTATCTGGTGGTTAGTATCAGTGGTGGGGTAACATCTATAATTCAAATTGCTCCACACAAAATTAAAGAAAATTCCAAAGATTAAAATTAATTTTCAAGAGAAATCATGATTTTATGGCTGAAATTTTCACCACCTTATAGTTGTACTTCATGTCACAAATTCAAATGAATTTTTTTTGTCTGTACCATTAAAACTTGTGCATCTCTCATTCCAACAACTTTAAAGAATTCATCATTAGGCTCTAGTGTGATATTTCACAACAACAACAACAACAAAATCAAGAATTTTAGTGAACTTTAATCCCTACCAAATTCTGATAAATTTTCTTGACAGGAAAATGGAGATTATATTCCAAAGGTTTAATGTTCTTTATTATCTATTAGAAAGTATTCAAAAAGATAAGTATAGGTAACCATGTTTAAAATTAATAATCTTAAGTTTGGCATTAATAGAAAAGTCATAAACAGGAAAAATATCCAACATAAAAGAAGAAAAGTGCTATAGGTTTTTGTGAAATAAACTCAGGAAGCTTAATAGAGTGCAATATTTATTATATATTTTTTGATTCTCAGTTTCTATTAGGCTTGTGTTTAGACAAAGCATAGCAAGTCAGAATACTCTTAATGACATTCAGAAAACGACAAGAACATACATACAGATACAAACTTAAATTCATAGACATTTTTGGCAATTAACTTAAAATGATATATAGCTAAATGAAAAGAAAACAGCAAAATCTTGTATGCATGTATAAATGTGATAATAGTTTGCTGATGCTCAGTCTGTTTGGCCAGAAACTTTACCTCTGCTGTCCTAGCAGTGAATTTACATTGGTTTCATTCAAAGGTGTGATAATCTCGGAAAGATATATGGCACAGACTTATCATTTTATCACAGGACAAAATGCTGGGCTATCTTTTCTTTTTATTAAGTAATGGTTCTTTCCAGGTAAGCACAGGAACTAGAAATAGTTATTGATTTTGCTTCTGTTTTCTCACTGGAAATTAAAGGCTTTATCTAAACTACATAAATTTCAGGTGGGTAAGATAATTAATGTATCCTGAACACACTTTAGAAAGGCATGAATACTAAGGTAAAGAGGTCAAATCTCTGTGAAAGGCTAGCCAAATTTATACTTTTTAATGTCCTGATGGCAGCTATAAAAACCTGGCAAATCACAGCTAGATGTAAGAATTGTTTAAGCCCTAAAAGTCAAATAAGGTGCATGTGTTCCAGAAAAGAAAAGGTTGCAATTTGTACTTATATCAGGAATATTAACAAGTACTTTCAAGCATTCAGATGCTAAGTTATCAGATGTCATAATGCAGAGATGATATTCGCAAACAGGAATTGTTTCAGCAATAATGTAGTTTACAATTCAGCAATCACAAATTACTTTGGGTTGCAGAAGCACTCTTTCACTCCCTGATAGGGAGTAAAACATGATAGGATTAGTTTCGATATCTCTAAACAAAGCTGAAAAGAATAATATCTTTCCTAGACCCCAAATCTCTGGGGACGGTGAAACGGCACTTTTTCCTGGAAAAGATTTTCAGTTGCCATATTCGATCAAAAGTTTTATTTAATATAATTGCCCCTTCTATATATTAAGTCTATTGCTACTTTTTACTTTCCATGTTGACTAGAGAGATAATTGATCCTAGTTCACTTAATTATATCACCTCATACAATTGTAGACAGTTCTGTCTCCCTTAATCCATTTTTTTTGGGTTGAATAGTCCTGTTTTGAAGGGCCTAGTTTGTGACCTTTTAATAATTTTTATTGTTCTCATCTAACCTATTGCTCTTTGACAATGTCTGATTTAAAATTTGGCTTTCACTCTGAATGCAGTGTTCCAAAAGAAAAGAAATATGGCAGAATGTCAAAGCACATTTTTACATAAGACACTCTGCAGCTAAAATATTCATTGAGGTAAGCTCCCATTTTGGCTCATAGGCCATGCACACACAAGATGATCATTATATAATATTTTATTATAAATTTACCCTGTTTTTGAAGAGTATTAATGTCCAGAACAATGTGCTTTACAGGGAAAAGCCAAGCAATGCTTTTTTTCTTTTTTTTCAGAATGAGCATAATTTTTTATATTTGTAATGCATTCATCATCTGGAATTAAAATAGCTTGAAAACCTGCAACCTCAGTACTTACAATGGAACTTCTTCAGCTGAAGGGATGTAAGTGCATAGAGCTGGAGTTTCTAACTTAAATTTTGCATATGAAAGTCTGATGATTTATGTCTGCATAACATCTAAATTTTCTTTCATCTTATAGATGCAACAATTTTCAACAATTTTCCCTGTTTGTAAGGAAAGAAATTTTAATAGATCTTGATCAAAAGATTCTTAAAGATAAATGTTTCAGCACACATTTAGTTAGATGCCCAGCAATATAAATGATAGATTCTGAGTGCAAACAAAATTCAGGACAGAACTAGACCTGTTAAAATATTAGAGACGCCTTGTACATATTTTCATTTTTTCTTCATCTATATTCTACATTTCTTATATTGTAATATGTGTTTGCTCTTTATTTTGTGTGAGGAAAAAGCCTTATTAATATTATGTAGCAAGCATATTCAACACAAAAGAAATGAAACATTTTTTCCTTAATATTCACTTTAATAGGTAGAATATGCTTTTCCTTGATTTTTGGGGGGTTTTTTGAGTAACTCACATCTGATCTCTAAATGGAGATCAGATATTTGCATGTGCAACAGCCCAATGGTTTACTGATATTCAAACAGTGAGCATATACCTATTACAAGTTTTATTCTTAAAATCCTGAAATATTCTTAATAAAACTCTTGGACACAATGAACTGTATGCTTATGAACAACATCTTGACATATTATTGTCAGATGATCAATTTAAACATCAAGCAATCTTTCAATCTACACGGTGTATGCATTATTGCAAAAGTGTCAGTTTGTTTACTTGGGTAGATGCTCTGAAGTGTTGTCTCTTTCCCCCTCAAAGGTCAGCTTGAAATTTCTTTCATTTTCTGCAAAAAAATCTATGACCATTTCATAAAGTTGTGATCTTGTTTCTATCTTTCTTTCCCAGATCAACAGAAGATGGTATCTGTAAGGCCACCTGAGACACATCAATCTATACTCATGGCAGATATATCATCTGTGAAACTAGTTCAAGAAAACTGTCAAGTCTCATTGGGAAAATTAAGCTTTCTATTAGGGGAATGAATCATATTTGACAAATACTGAATGATAGGTTGGAAGAAGTTATTGTTCATGAACTGCATTTCAGCTTCAAGTTCCTTCTCACGTCACAATTATAGTAGTAAGTTCTTATCACTCCTTTAATTTATATATATAATTTATATATATATTTGCTCATCAAAATCTGTTGTGCCATTCTACAGATTTAGGGCATACCATAAAAAAATAACTCAAGGTATTACTGTTATTCAGATAAGAGGAGAATAAATTATAATTCTCAAAACTTTGTTTAACAGAAACAAAGAAAGAAGTGACCAGATTAGGTTTTTCTCCTGTCATGGTGTTTTTCTCACACTTGTGTGAGAAAATGCTTCTTATGGCAGGGGTGTCTAACCTTTCACAGTCTGAGATCCAGGAAATGAAAATGTGCAATATCAGAAAGACATAGGTTTTAAAATAGAATAACTGAACTTAGTACACATATGCTGTTGCATGGATTACTAAAGAGTTGGGAGTCTTTTGTGTGGACCCCAAGACTGACTGAAAGGCCTCTATCGACACAGCTGGAAGGGGCATTTTGGTGGTTTAAAAAATGTTTTTACACCTGATAACCATCTGGCTCTATGCATGCTCATGAAGTGCATTCATTTAAACTCTGACACTACACACTACACTGCTGCAAATAGCTGACTCTGACATACTGGTAATTACATCTTGATTCTGAGAAATGGTGACTTTTACTGACAGCACCCTTGATTCTTCTGTTCTTTTACAACTAAAGGAAAGCATGGCCTATCCAATTGCGATGCTGATGTATTAGTGGAAATGAGGTAAATCAGCCACTGTGCTCTTAAGAAGAAGTTTTATTCCAGTCTCATTAAAAAAAAACCCCAACACACCTAGATCCAGAACGTTAGAAAGAAATAGGATCTTGGAGATAAATCATAGTCTGATGAAAGAGCAAATGATGACTATTTACAAGGTAGCCAGTACAGCTGAGAGTAGAAGAGCCTGGAGTGACAGCTGCTTCAGAACTGATTGGTCAGAGTATTAAAATTAATTACTTCAGAAAGGCTCCTTTTGCCAAAGAATAAGATTAGGAGGAATAACCTCTGAAGGGTTAGGCCTGAATTTCTAAAGCATTCTTACTGCAAGTATTTCTTGACGGCTCAGAGTCATACTTAGCTGATCACTTTCAAACAGATAAATTCTGCTCCACTATGTAGACAGAGCAGTAACATGGTAAAGCTATCTCTGAGAATCAAAGACATGCTAAATTACATTTGACAATCTCATTAGCTGTCTGCAGGACATGCATTTACATTCCAAATATCTGAAATGTTGTAAACAGCTAGAGCTCTCTTTTAATAATTATGCTGTCAAAGAAGCATCTGTTCCATTACAAAAGTGGAGAATCTACTGCAAACAATCCTCTAATACATTTGTTCTGGCATAGTAGCAAATTAAGGATGTGAATTACAAGTAAATATTTAAGAATATCAGCAGTATAAACAGATAAATGTACATACATATATGTGCATAGACAGTATATATATAGTAAGAGAGCAAGATAATTATAAGATATCCTAAAAAAACTGCTAAGCCCACCTTTATTTAAAAAATGCTACAAGCTAGAATGATGATTTTTTGCACAATTTTAACACTGTATTCCTTCTGTATTTGCCCAAAATCAGAGCCTTAAACTATGCGTTTGCATAGTACTTTCTCCCCACAGAATCTTACCTCGTTGTGTTGGTAGGTAGGTATTAATAATTTTCTTCATCTTTCCAACTGGTGTGCATCTTTTGGCTTCATTAAATAATAGGTCCAGATAATTACTCAGCCTCGCTCTCACTTCCCTCCTCAGAAGGACAGAGGGCAAAAGATAAGATGAAAAAGTTCATGGGCTGAGAAAGACAGGGAGATCACTTACCAGTGAGCATTATGTGCAAAACAAGCTTGACCTGGGGAAAATTAGCTTAATTTACTGGCAAGTAAAAAATATGTGGATAGTGAGAGACAAAGACAAAAATTTGAATAAATCCTTTCTGTTCCCCCAACTCCCTTTTTCAGGATGAAGTCCTCTTCCTCTCCTTGACTCCTCTATGTCCCCATGGCAAGCAGCACAGGGGAATGGGGAACAGGGGTTGTCAACAGATCACAACAGCTCCTCTCTGTTACTCCTTCCTTCTCACACATTCCCCCTGCTCTGGTGTAGGTCCTTCACATGGTTTATAGTCCATGAAATGCTGTGGCCTGGTTCTTCTTCACAGGCTGCAGGGGAATCTCTGCATGCACACCTGGAGCACCTCCTCCCTCTCTCTACCCTCATCACGGGGCCTGCAGGGCTGTTTCTCACACATTTTAACCTCACTCCTCTCTGGCAGGTGGTGTTTTGCCGTTTCTTACGTGTACTTTCCTGTGGGTTTGAGGGGCCTTACCCTACCCGAGGAGCTCAGCTGGGCCCTGTGGTGGGGTCCGTTGGAGTGGGTTGGATATTTCTCCATGTGAACAACACAACCCTGTGCACATTTCAACTGCAGGCTACAGGTCTGGCCCAATGGTAAGAATTTCTACTAGATGAGACCATGGCATGAGTGAAGGCTGTGCTGGAGCTGTGTGTCACATGGAGATCTCACTGAAAAGGGATGAAACACACTTTCTCCACAGGATTCACAAAACTTATTGGTAGCAGAGATTTACAGCAACAGCTGTAAACACCTTTTGAGGTCCAGTCAGGCTTTTGAAACTTATCTGACTGGGGTTTTTTGTCTGTCACTTACCTCATTATGCATCCTATACCTCCTGATTCTGGAAGTGAAGTGAAACATTAAAAACCTCAACTGTGAGACACTAAAAACCTCAGATGTTTAATACAAAACACTATCAGTTATCCTGTGGCTGGCTGTTACAGAGGACTGTGGATGGCAACCATGCCAGCTATTGGCTTCAGTTTAACTTTGGCCTGCAATATACATAATATCTCCTAAAAGATATTTTGATAGATACATGTCATGTATGCCAGATATTGCCCCTAGCAGAAACAAATTCTTCCACAACTGCCAAATAGACTTAAGTGAGTCTGGAGAAATTATACAGGAAATAGAACAGCTATAAAAATACTTTAGATTATGAAGAGCAGATATTAAAAGTCTGGACTGCTTTTTAGTGGTCTTAAAAAAATCTTTGAAAGTATAAGATAATTTTTAATATCCATAATAATGAAAAATGCACCCAAGACTTAGGTTTAGTTACCAGCTTTGTAGATATAATTAGATTCAGAAAAGGTTATGTTTTTGCAATGTCCAGGAATGTCTGAACACAGAAAGATTATATTGCTAGCTGAGCAGGTTAGAATGTTTAATTGAAAATTCTTTTTTATGACTGATATAAAATTCTTTTTGTTACAATTTTTTCCAAGGGTAATCACAAACTGTTTTCACAAAAGAAATTTAAGCAAATCAATTAGGAGCTTTTTAACAAGTACCACTTTTTGCAGGGCACTTCAACCAACACTGGCATGAGAGTGTTAAATTTACTGTGGTTTTGTTATGTGCAAGTAATATAATTCTGTCCCAGGGAATAATTTTTATAGCAGGTCAAGTGGTCCCCCTCACCCTCTTCTACACAACAGTTCAATGGATAAAGCAGTCACCCTGCAGGTAAAGAACTGCTTTTCTTTCTGAGCACAAATAAAGCTCCAGCCTCCTGACTTGAGGCACATATTGCAAACAGGCCTCTCAGGGTAAGATAGCCACATGTATTGCTGATGCAGCAGTTCACCACTGGCCAAGGCATGCACATGGAAAGCAGGCTGAGCTCCACTCCTGACTCAGTAAACATTTCTGTCTAATATCATAGTCTATGTAATTTAGATGTAATGCTATTAGGCAGATATTTGAGACTGAGACAGAGGACTGGCCTTTTCAAGAAAGTACACAAAATGCCTCATTTACCTCTCTTGGTCTCTTTCTGGCCACAACATTCTTCATGCTTTGATGTGAAACACTGAAAGGGTTGGACAAGCCTATGACAGTGACAGAGGCTGGGATTTCGAAGTGCACCTTAATGTTTCAGAGCTTTGTCTGTACATATGATTGCTGGGAATTAAGGTGAACTCTTTCAGGCTCTAATAGCAGAATTATATACCAAGGCCAAGTTCTGAACCTCTTGCAATGGACTCACTAGAATTGAAAGTGGATATAATTTTAAGATGTTTAAAATGGAGTGTGTGTAAGCCATCACGATAACAAAAGGGATTTTTAAAATGGCTGACATAGGAAATACTGGAAATTAATTGTCACAGATGACTGTCTTATTTAACTGATGCTTCCAATGATGGGAATCTATTGCTATTAGCAAAAAATAGAACATGTATAAAAATCTGCAAACTCACTCATTTTCTACTCTCTCCTTGTACCATTTTTCAGCAGCCTGATGCAAAAGCAGGAAAGCTTGAAGTCTGATTTGAGCCACTATCCACATTTTCAGTCTTCTGTATCCTATAGCTGAAAGCTAACACATCTGAGTCATATGTATAAATGTTCTATACCCATCCACCCAGCAGGTAATGTTGGTTTAGCCCTCTTAGAAGTGAGCTGATGTGATTTTGAGAATAATCTCCAAATTTGAATTAAAGGGAGAAAAAAAATTATAAGATACTACCACTGAAAATTTTATGCCCCCCAAAAAGAACCTCTTGGAACTTTGTATTTAGCTTTCAAAAGATTTTTTAAAGTTCCACAAAAGTAAAAGAAAGGCAGCATTGTAACAGTATTTAAAAAGGGAGGAAAATATTACTGTACTAGTTGTAAAATGTGTTGGCATGACATTGAGTGTGAGCTGAGATCGGGTTTGATTAACTATCAGTCAAAGTAGGATAATGAAAAAATCAGTAATTAACAGGAGAATAAGGAAATACAGAATTGTTGTACTGAAAAAACAAGCTTCCAATTATTTACAGGGTAGCTGAAAAAAAGTAATAGGATTGTTTAACTTGTCTTACACTTCTGCAAGGCAGGTAAAAATACTGCGTTGAGATATGCTTCATACAGAGCCCCAGAAGAAGGGGCTCTTGGCTATGCATAGTTTACCTTATTTTTTTGGTCAGTGGGCTGGAAGAATGGATTTGAATCACTTAATAAGCTTGAGGCAAAACCCTTTTTGGATACAAAGGAAGAAACATACTGAGATGTCGAGTGAGTGTATTTCATATTGAGAGTGGAGTGATTTCTGCTGGAACACAGAGTGCAGCATCTACAGTGCAGGAAGGAAGTTGAGAAATTGGAGCAGGTTCAGAGAAGAACCTTGAGAATGATGAAGGGATGGAAAAACATGGCTCTCACTGAAATATATAGCTCAAACAATTTGTCTAATAAAAAACAAGTCTGTGGAGGTGACCCTAGCATAATCGATAAATAATTTCCTGTGAATAGAAATCTATTAGCAGAGAACTAGCAAAGAGGGAAAGTAATTGCCTATAGTAAGCATTCAGCAAATGGATTCTCCATCTCTGGAGAATATTCATAAATCTATACTGGATATTTTATTAAACAATATGCTTGAGATCAAACAGGAATTAATTCAAGGGTTTCTGTTGCCTCTGTTTTGTTGGAGAACAGACTAGATAATCATGGCCTATAACAGAATCCAATAATGTATATTTTTCTATTGACTAGATGAAGTTGTAAAATCAGTGAAATTCTACTAAGGTGCTTAGTCCTTTCTCAAATAACCCCCAAAATATTATTTCTTTGGGTTTTTTTTATTGTTTTGGGAAATAATTGTTCAAGAGTATTGCTAATGACAAAAGTAAATTTCACATTTCTTTTGTACTTGTTTTTGTCTGCTACAGAATCTATTGGTGAATGATTAATAAGATTTTACTGGCAGCAGTAACAGCAGTAAGTAAAGCACAGATCAGAATCGTGGCAATGTTTTAGTCTCTGTGAGGAAATCAGTGTTGTTGTTGATTATGAGCTACACAGCTTTTTATTTTTGTTTTTAACAGGTGTCATTATCAGTTTTAGTGCATTAAGATACAAATTAATTTTATTTCAGAAAGTATCTCTTACAAAGGCGTATAGAATCATAGAACCATAAAATCATAGAATGGCTTGGATTGGAAGTGACTTTGAACATCTTGTTCCAAGCCCCCTGCCCAACCTTCCACTAGTCCAGGTTGCTCAGAGTCCCATTCAACCTGACCTTGAACATTCCACAACTTCTTGGGGCAACCTGTTCCCATGTCTCACCATCCTCATAGTAAAGAATTTCTTCTTAATATCTAATCTAAAACTACAATTTTTTGGTTTTGAAAGCATTCCCCCTGGTTCTGTCACTACATGCTCTTGCAAAAAGCCCCTCTCCATCTTGTAGGCCCCTTTCAGGTACTGGAAGGCCACAATTAGGTCATCCCCAAGCCTTCTCTTCTCCAGGCTGAACAATCCCAATTATCTTAGGCTTTCCTCATAGTAGAGGTGCTACATCCCTCTAATTAGCTAAGGAATCCTAGGAAATTATTGCTAAGGAAGTAAAGAAAAATACTTCTGAATCCTTACAATATTTTTTCAGGCTGTGGAGTAGTTAGATTTATCTGGAGAACATAAAAAATTGAACATTAATACAGAATTATGTGGACGGTTGGGAGCCCTCAAACCAGGAGCCTCTTGCTCTCCCCTGGAGAAGTCAGCGATAAGCAACCTTCCTCTGGGTCAGGGTGAGATCCCAACACGCCTTGTTTCTCCATGGTAATAGCCTGTACCCTGTTGGCTAATTGGTTTCTACCCCACCCCCTACCTTCCCCATAAAAAGCCCGGCTTCTGCTCCTGAAAGCAGGGAGTCTTGCTTCTGGCTTTCCCTTCGCAGGGTGCTCGGACAGTAAAGGCGATCTCTGCGGAACTGCCATGGAGGCTCCTGTCTCTCTGTCCCCGTGTTTGCCTTGGGCGATTTCACACGGAGCTGAATTCACAACGAGCTGAGTCACAAGAGCTGAAATCACTTGCAGCAGAGAAGTTGCTACACTTGCTGGAGTCGCCTGTCGCCCAGGGAGAGCTGCCAGGCCCGTGGAAGAGCTGTTCCCTGCGGGACGCTCTCCGTCCGGGAAGGTCGAGCGTGCTGGTGCTGAACTGCACCGGACCCCCTGCGACAGAATTAATTAATAAAGAATTGAAAATAAATTTTATTTGTGGAAAATGTAGGGAAAAGTTTCTAAAGCAGACAAAATAAATCTAGAAGACATCTGTGGGGAAGAATCTAATTTTCAATCTTTTTGCAAAGGAAGTAAGATTACAGATTTTTAATTTTTTAAAAATTCCTTTTTCGGTTGTAAAATCACGTCCTTGAATAGCTTCAGAAAGGTTTTCCATCATCATTGTGTCATGTGGAGTTACTGACACTCCCAGCTGTTAGCTGTTTTTCCCATTTTGCTTTCTAGAACTTCTTCCTTTTATCCTTGAAATGCATTGTTTTCTGCAGACTGTATACATGGCTGTGAAGAATATATATTGCTATTCTGACTGTAGTTTAACCTTTTCTGTCTAGGTAGGATTTCCCTCAAGAATTAAGGACAGTAATCTGTTTGATTGGATACTTGTATTCATGGGATTGGATACTTGTATTCATGGAGAAATTAACTGGTGTGAATGAAGCTGTGCCTCTGTGCAAAAATGCAACTATGCAGATTTGATCACAGATACATTTTCTGTACCTTAATTGCAGATATGTATGGCTTAAACTAAAATCACATCAGTAGTGTGAGCATGCAGAGTATGGTTTCTATGGCTGTCTTTTTTCTCCTTACTGTATCTGCTGGATATATGTTGTAGAAAAATACCTGTGCTTACCTTCGTCAGTAATAAATAATAACCTAAGGATTCATTTGAAGGAATGGATGTCTCTTCAGTGTTGTATGCTGGAAGTAAATGTAAGAAGTGAACATTGATTCTGGATCATATTCTTAGAACAAATCAATACTCCTGAACATGAAGGTATAAATTTCTTTTCAAATCACAAGATATTTTTTTAAAATACACTATTTTTAGACTTCTATTATAAATGGTACAGTATAAAACTGATTAATTTTTAAAATATGTATTATTTAAAATAATATTTTTCTATTTTGTGGGTGAGGTAAATTTTGTTATATGGTGGGTGGATTTGCCATCACATTTTTTCTCCTTAGGAAATGGAATGTGTTTCAGTCAGCAATGCATTTATTACACTTACTTTATAGTTTGAAAGTAGTTAAGTAAAAAATCTTCAAATCTCCTACCTTTGCTTTTTATGAGAAAGATGATACTTTTGTGTGCTTGCTTGTGCTCAAATAAATCCTTACTTTATGGACAAACTGGCAGTGCTTACTAGCCCGGGTAGAAAAATGCTGAAGTCCATTTTGTACCATTGTCATTCAGCCTTGGAAACTGGCAGATGCACTTTACTGGCAGCAACACTGAGAAGAGAGGACAGTCACTGTACATTGCAATAAAATGCAGCAAAGTGATAATATTGTGCTACCGGGCAGTAGTCCCAGAGCCTCAGAAGATTGTTAAGTAACTAAATCTCTCCTCAGTATCATCCTAAGTTTCAGAAGCCTAACATATGCGGAAGGATCCCTGGAAAGATTGTTGACTGGAGAGAGAAAAACTCAGGCAATATAATACTATTTATCAAGCTGAAATACCTCTTTTGAGTAAGATTATTTTTACAGAAGGTTGGCTGAGAGACTGAGGAACCTCTTTCTTTCTCTGGACAGAGACTTCAGAATTAACTCACAGAAATATTCTTTAAAATATTAAATCATAATGACAGAAGACTTCTCAAAGAGTTTTGTCCAAAATTTGGAATTATGTCTACATTAGAGTGTTGCTTCCTAGTATGGAGATCCAAAGAAAGACACAGTTCAAGGAAGAAGGGATGGTGGAGGAAAATGAGGAAGAAAACGAGACATTTTTGCAGCTAAAGTTTCATGCTGTGAGTGCAGGGTGTAGCAGGAGGAGCTGAGGACTGGTGCTGGTACTCTTGCATGGGGCTGCATGCTCCTGGAAAAAGACAATTTTCTTAAGGTTCTCCCTTATGTCAGTTGGCTCAGATCTGAATGGCAGTTGCCCTTTTGAGGAGAAGACACTGTTTTATCAAATGCAAGATGTTGAAAAATGTTGGCATTAGGAGGGTTCCTTTGGAAGATTGGTAGTGTTTTTTTCCTATCAGGAGATTCTTTGATAATTTTACGTGAGGTAATGACCTTTGGGATCTGGTTGGTCACTCTGGTTTCTGTAAAGTACTGAAAGTATGCTCTATTGGTAGTGTTTTTTTCCTATCAGGAGATTCTTTGATAATTTTACGTGAGGTAATGACCTTTGGGATCTGGTTGGTCACTCTGGTTTCTGTAAAGTACTGAAAGTATGCTCTATTGGTAGTGTTTTTTTCCTATCAGGAGATTCTTTGATAATTTTACGTGAGGTAATGACCTTTGGGATCTGGTTGGTCACTCTGGTTTCTGTAAAGTACTGAAAGTATGCTCTAATGATATGCTGTAGCATTCATTTTTAAAAAATGAAATGTAATCTGTTAGCAAGTCACACTGCTTAACACAGATCAGACTACAAACATTTACATAGGGTTTTTTTCAATCACACTGAATAATAATATTAAATCAAATTTAATTAGTTAGACTAGATGTGTTTCCATTCATAAAATGGATGTCACAAATAAAATTCACAAGTAGCCTTCCTTGTTTTTCTGTAGCACAGCTTGAAAGCATGACAAATAATTGAGTATTTTCAGTTCAAAATTCTTAATTGTGTGAAATTTTCCATAGTTTTTTCTTCTATTTGCAATCACAACAGGAAATTGTAACAAGATATTTCAACTGGAGTACAACAGAGCATGGCTTACAACTAAACTGGAATGAGGAACTAATAGACAGTCTGCTTTTTCGTTAAATATATTGGTGAACTTCTCATATTGTAGTTCCCTGTTCATGGATAAGCATACATCAAGTCCAATATAAATTATCGAATATATTGTGCAGTTGTGGTTGGATTTTTTTTTTTTTAATGTGATACAGTTACACTACACAGCTGGTTTTGGGAAACAGAAGTCAGTCCAGTTAATCAACTTTAAAAAAAAAAGTCTTTCTCAGAAATCTGTCAAATTAGGTACACGTGTAATGAATAGGACGTATTAAAAACACATCAAGATTATACAGTGGGAAAAAAGAAAAAGTAGAACACATAAGTATGAAGAAAATAGATTGAATCTGATCTCCTTTTTAGATTAGTTAAAGAAACACAGAAGTGTGGAATTAGAAAGCAGAAGATAAAACTGCAAAATAGGAAAATAGAATTATTACGATGTAAGTATTTCACAGCACCTGTGAAAATCTTTGTTGTATTTTGTTGCACTTTTATACATTACAGTGACATTTGAAGTGCTCAAAACATTCATTTCATGGTGATATCCAGTCTGGGTACAGTAAATATCCAACCACATAACGAAAAACATGTTAAAGCATTTAAAGGCAGAGCTATTACGTAGTCACAGCTGCTCTGCCTTCTGGTGATAGAATTTACAAAACAGTTCTGCTGGTTTCCTCTGTTTCTGTTGTGCCAACATTAATCTTTCCATGTTTGGTACATGACTTGAAAATGAACAAAAAACCTGATGCAATTTCCCACTAATGCCTGTTGACAACTCCACTAAATTACCTGTGTACCTGGATGCACTGGAATGTGGTGGGTTGCTGACAACTTTTCCTTAAGAAAAAAGAGGGGAAAAAGCGAACTGAAAATTATATACTGGAAAAATGGAATTATCTACTCATCATTAATATTATACTGTGGTTGAACTGTATAGTAATACCTATAATATAAAATATGACTTATTTGTTAATTTCTCCAGATGACCGTTAACAAATATTCTACCAATTTCAGTAGGCCACAGATCCTAAACATCTTTGAAATTGTGTGCCCTAATGTTTTTTTCTTACCTGTCAGGGCTCCAGGGGAGACACCAACGATTCTCTGTTTAATGATCCAAAATCTGTATACATCAAAATTAACAGCAAGATGTAACTCTCTGATGTTAGTATTTGATGTAGAATTTAGTCAAAAATATTAAAATACAGCTTCATTTTTCATACCACATTCTTTCCATGTACATCAAGACAGTTAGAAAGACTTGGGCAGCATAAGCAGAATATTTCATACTGGAGCTAATTGTACAACTGAAGAAGTGTGTTGGCTCTTACTTTCTAGGGTATAACTGGGCTCTTTTTAACTCTTCCCAAGAAAAGTGACTCTTAGATTCCATCTAACCTATAAAATTTTGTAACCCTAATAAAAATAATAGTAACATTTTGTGTTTGCAATTGGATATGTTTAAAAATAGTCTTTAAGAAAGACGGGTTTTGTTAGAGTCAAGATAGGAAAAAACCATAAATCTTACATCTTTCTATATTGCACATGAATTCTTGATAGCATAAATACAAAAAAAAAAAAGGTAAGAGAGCAGCTGTTAAATAGATTGACTTTCCTCTCTTGATTAGCTAAAAATATGCTTTTTTAAAGAATTATTTCCCATGTGTTATCTTACATAGTGCAGTAGTTCCTTCCATGGTCAAAAAGTTCTTCTGAATTTCCTAAAAGCTATTCACTGTGGATGTTCCCAGTGTAAGTAAGTGGCACACTTATTTATACTTCCATAAGTGTAAAATTATAACCATTTGTTTTCTAATACATGTCCAAAGTAACAGAGAGAAATTAAAAACCATCACTCATGTACTATACAAAGTAGTCATTTTGGTCACGGGGGGAAAGGCTTTCATTTAGCAAGTCGGAGCAAAATGCGAGGATCAGCAGAAGGCAGAATAGATTTGCTGAAGTGTCAAGGAATCCTGTTGACACCAAAAGGAATCCTGAGCTATTGTTTCTATGCTTTCACAGTTCGTAAGATAAATGTATTTTCCAATAGCCATCTTCTTACTGCACTTAGAATATGAAGTGAATCTATATAGAACATATGAAACTATGATCTATCACAGAAATATAGGCATTTTCTGTGCATACAGATTTGAACAAGTTGTTGCAGTATATGGATATTATTTTTGGCTGAAATAAGGTCCATGTTGCAAAGCTGTTAAAAAATTCCCCAAAAAATAAATAGAAAAATTATTGCTTCTGTAAAAGTATGAACAATACTAACAGGTAAACCTATTTTTCTGCTAAGGTAAATTTTATTCTGCTAAAAGACAATGTTCAAGTTTATCTGCTTTGATTTTGACTTTCCCACCATATTTCAGCTTACTGTAAATGCAAGTCAGGAGGCAGCCTGGGTTTTGGTCTTTCAGGTATTCCCAGCACCAAAATATACCTGTTTCTAGGAGAACTATGACTGACCCCAAGACAAGAAAGAGTCAGTCCATTGGGGGCACTAAAAGAGAAAACAATGTCTCATATTTCTTTTAAACTCTGCTATAAACTTAATGCTATAGCTCAGACTGAACTATAGATCCTGTGAGCTGCTTGTTGACACTCTACTGCAATGCTTTGTCTGGACACATGGGGAGAATATTCCCAAGTATAACTTGGTTATGTTGCTCCACCCCACTGCTATCCTACTTCAGTATGCCTTACATTTCCCTTCCTCACTTCACAGCACAGATGAAGAATAACATCAGAATAAATAAGGAAAACTAAAATTAAAAGGAATAATAGATTTTGGAGTTATTTGAAGGACTGTGCCCAGAGTAACGTAAACATAATCTGAAAATGGTTGTGTCTGTAAAAAGGGCTTCAGTGATGTTTTGGTTTGAGCCTGGCCAGAGGCCAGGAACTCCCCAGGCTTGCGGACTCCCCCCTCCCTTCCTGCAGCCGGACAGAGGAGAGGGGAAAAAAAAATATATATTCAAAGCATCCATGAGGTTTGTGATTAAAAAAAATCTTTAGAGAAAATCACTGCCAAAACAG